>CANIUD010000098.1:0-495000 GCA_947470075.1 Closterium sp. Yama58-4
CACCCCGCCCCGTTCTTGAACAAGGGCCTAGCGAGTGCACAAATTCAAGAACAAGGGCCTAGGCTCTTGTTCTTGCAATTTTGCAGATGCTAGGCCCTTGTTCTTGAATTTGTGCACTCGCTAGGCCCTTGTTCTTGCAATTTTGCGCACGCTAGGCCCTTGTTCTTGAAATTTTGCAGACGCTAGGCCCTTGTTCTTGAAATTTTTCAGACGCTAGGCCCTTGTTCTTGAATTTTTGTAGACGCTAGGCCATTGTGCTTGCAATTTTGCAGACGCTAGGCCCTTGTTCTTGAATTTTTGCAGACGCTAGCCCTTGTTCTTGAATTTTTTGCAGACGCTAGGCCCTTGTTCTTGAATTTTTGCAGACGCTAGGCCCTTGTTCTTGAATTTTTGCAGACGCTAGGCCCTTGTTCTTGCAATTTTGCAGATGCTAGGCCCTTGTTCTTGCAATTTTGCAGACGCTAGGCCCTTGTTCTTGAATTTTTGCAGACGCTATGCCCTTGTTCTTGAATTTTTGCAGACGCTAGGCCCTTGTTCTTGCAATTTTGCAGACGCTAGGCCCTTGTTCTTGAATTTTGCAGACGCTAGGCCCTTGTTCTTGAATTTTTGCAGATGCTAGGCCCTTGTTTTTGAATTTTTGCAGATGCTAGGCCCTTGTTCTTGAATTTTTTTGCAGACGCTAGGCCCTTGTTCTTGCAATTTGCAGACGCTAGGCCCTTGTTCTTGATTTTTTGCAGACGCTAGGCCCTTCTTCTTGAATTTTTGCAGATGCTAGGCCCTTGTTCTTGAATTTTTGCAGACGCTAGGCCCTTGTTCTTGCAATTTTGTAGACGCTAGGCCCTTGTTCTTGCAATTATGCAGACGCTAGGCCCTTGTTCTTAAATTTTTGCAGACGCTAGGCCCTTTTTCTTGAATTTTTGCAGACGCTAGGCCCTTGTTCTTGAATTTTTGCAGACGCTACGCCCTTGTTCTTGCAATCTTGCAGACGCTAGGCCCTTGTTCTTGAATTTTTGCAGACGCTAGGCCCTTGTTCTTGAATTTTCGCAGACGCTAGGCCCTTGTTCTTGAATTGTTTCAGATGCTAGGCCCTTGTTCTTGAATTTTTGCAGACGCTAGGCCATTGTTCTTGCAATTTTGCAGACGCTAGGCCCTTGTTCTTGAATTTTTGTAGACGCTAGGCCCTTGTTCTTGAATTTTTGCAGATGCTAGGCCCTTGTTCTTGCAATTTTGCAGACGCTAGGCCCTTGTTCTTGAAATTTTGCAGACACTAGGCCCTTGTTCTTGAAATTTTGCAGACGCTAGGCCCTTGTTCTTGCAATCTTGCAGACGCTAGGCCCTTGTTCTTGCAATTTTGCAGACGCTAGGCCCTTGTTCTTGAATTTTTGCAGACGCTAGGCCCTTGTTCTTAAAAATGTGCACTCTCTAGGCCCTTGTTCTTGAATTTTTGCAGACGCTAGGCCCTTGTTCTTGAAACTTTGCAGACGCTAGGCCCTTGTTCTTGAATTTTTGCAGACGCTAGGCCCTTGTTCTTGAAAATTTTCAGACGCTAGGCCCTTGTTCTTGAATTTTGCAGACGCTAGGCCATTGTTCTTGCAATTTTGCAGACGCTAGGCCCTTGTTTTTGAATTTTTGCAGATGCTAGGCCCTTGTTCTTGAATTTTTGCAGACGCTAGGCCCTTGTTCTTGCAATTTTGCAGACGCTAGGCCCTTGTTCTTGCAATTTTGCAGACGCTAGGCCTTTGTTCTTGAATTTGTGCACTCGCTAGGCCCTTGTTCTTGAATTTTTGCAGACGCTAGGCCCTTGTTCTTGCAATTTTGCAGACGCTAGGCCCTTGTTCTTGCAATTTTGCAGACGCTAGGCCCTTGTTCTTGCAATTTTGTAGACGCTAGGCCCTTGTTCTTGCAATTTTGCAGACGCTAGGCCCTTGTTCATGAATTTTTGCAAACGCTAGGCCCTTGTTCTTGCAATTTTGCAGACGCTAAGCCCTTGTTCTTTAATTTTTGCAGACGCTAGGCCCTTGTTCTTGAATTTTTGCAGACGCTAGGCCCTTGTTCTTGAATTTGTGCAGACACTAGGCCCTTGTTCTTGAATTTTTGTAGACGCTAGGCCCTTGTTCTTGAAAATTTGCAAACGCTAGGCCCTTGTTCTTGAAAATTTTCAGACGCTAGGCCCTTGTTCTTGCAATTTTGTAGATGCTAGGCCCTTGTTCTTGCAATTTTGCAGACGCTAGGCCCTTGTTCATGAATTTTTGCAAACGCTAGGCCCTTGTTCTTGCAATTTTGCAGACGCTAAGCCCTTGTTCTTTAATTTTTGCAGACGCTAGGCCCTTGTTCTTGAATTTTTGCAGACGCTAGGCCCTTGTTCTTGAATTTGTGCAGACACTAGGCCCTTGTTCTTGAATTTTTGTAGACGCTAGGCCCTTGTTCTTGAAACTTTGCAGACGCTAGGCCCTTGTTCTTGAATTCTTGCAGACGCTAGGCCCTTGTTCTTGAATTTTTGCAGACGCTAGGCCCTTGTTCTTGAAAATTTTCAGACGCTAGGCCCTTGTTCTTGCAATTTTGTAGACGCTAGGCCCTTGTTCTTGCAATTTTGCAAACGCTAGGCCACTTGCTTGCTGCTTGGACCAAGTGCTTTCGTAGACCAAGTGCTTGCTTGGACCAAGTGCTTGCTTGGACCAAGTGCTTGCTTGAACCAAGTGCTTTCTTGAACCAAGTGCTTTGTTGGACCAAGTGCTTTGTTGGACCAAGTGCTTGCTTGGACCAAGTGCTTGCTTGGACCAAGTGCCTGCTTGGACCAAGTGCTTGCTTGGACCAAGTGCTTGCTTGGACCAAGTGCTTGCTTGGACCAAGTGCTTTCTTGGACCAAGTGCTTTGTTGGACCAAGTGCTTGCTTGGACCAAGTGCTTGCTTGGACCAAGTGCTTTCTTGGACCAAGTGCTTGCTTGGACCAAGTGCTTTCTTGGACCAAGTGCCTGCTTGGATCAAGTGCTTGCTTGGACCAAGTGCTTGCTTGGACCAAGTGCTTGCTTGGACCAAGTGCTTGCTTGGACCAAGTGCTTTCGTGGACCAAGTGCTTGCTTGGACCAAGTGCTTGCTTGGACCAAGTGCCTGCTTGGACCAAGTGCTTGCTTGGACCGAGTGCTCGCTTGGACCAAGTGCTTGCTTGGACCAAGTGCTTGCTTGGACCAAGTGCTTTCTTGGACCAAGTGCTTTGTTGGACCAAGTGCTTGCTTGGACCAAGTGCTTTCTTGGACCAAGTGCCTGCTTGGACCAAGTGCTTTCTTGGACCAAGTGCTTGCTTGGACCAAGTGCTTGCTTGGACCAAGTGCTTGCTTGGACCAAGTGCTTTGTTGGACCAAGTGCTTGCTTGGACCAAGTGCTTTCTTGGACCAAGTGCTTGCTTGGACCAAGTGCTTGCTTGGACCAAGTGCTTGCTTGGACCAAGTGCTTGCTTGGACCAAGTGCTTGCTTGAACCAAGTGCTTTCTTGGACCAAGTGCTTTCTTGGACCAAGTGCTTGCTTGGACCTAGTGCTTGCTTGGACCAAGTGCTTTCTTGGACCAAGTGCTTGCTTGGACCAAGTGCTTTCTTGGACCAAGTGCCTGCTTGGATCAAGTGCTTGCTTGGACCAAGTGCTTGCTTGGACCAAGTGCTTTCGTGGACCAAGTGCTTGCTTGGACCAAGTGCTTGCTTGGACCAAGTGCCTGCTTGGACCAAGTGCTTGCTTGGACCAAGTGCTTGCTTGGACCAAGTGCTTGCTTGGACCAAGTGCTTGCATGGACCAAGTGCTTGCTTTGACCTAGTGCTTTCTTGGACCAAGTGCTTTCTTGGACCATGTGTTTGCTTGGACCAAGTGCATTCTTGGACCAAGTGCCTGCTTGGATCAAGTGCTTGCTTGGACCAAGTGCTTGCTTGGACCAAGTGCTTGCTTGGACCAAGTGCTTTCTTGGACCAAGTGCTTTGTTGGACCAAGTGCTTGCTTGGACCAAGTGCTTTCTTGGACCAAGTGCTTGCTTGGACCAAGTGCTTGCTTGGACCAAGTGCTTGCTTGGACCAAGTGCTTGCTTGGACCAAGTGCTTTCTTGGACCAAGTGCTTTGTTGGACCAAGTGCTTGCTTGGACCAAGTGCTTGCTTGGACCAAGTGCCTGCTTGGAACAAGTGCTTGCTTGGACCAAGTGCTTGCTTGGACCAAGTGCTTGCTTGGACCAAGTGCTTGCTTGGACCAAGTGCTTTCTTGGACCAAGTGCTTTCTTGGACCAAGTGCTTGCTTGGACCAAGTGCTTGCTTGGACCAAGTGCTTGCTTGGACCAAGTTCTTGCTTGGACCAAGTGCTTGCTTGGACCAAGTGCTTTCTTGGACCAAGTGCCTGCTTGGATCAAGTGCTTGCTTGGACCAAGTGCTTGCTTGGACCAAGTGCTTTCGTGGACCAAGTGCTTGCTTGGACCAAGTGCTTGCTAGGTCCAAGTGCCTGCTTGGACCAAGTGATTACTTGGACCGAGTGCTCGCTTGGACCAAGTGCTTGCTTGGACCAAGTGCTTGCTTGGACCAAGTGCTTTCTTGGACCAAGTGCTTTCTTGGACCAAGTGCTTGCTTGGACCAAGTGCTTTCTTGGACCAAGTGCCTGCTTGGATCAAGTGCTTGCTTGGACCAAGTGCTTGCTTGGACCAAGTGCTTGCTTGGACCAAGTGCTTTCTTGGACCAAGTGCTTTGTTGGACCAAGTGCTTGCTTGGACCAAGTGCTTTCTTGGACCAAGTGCTTGCTTGGACCAAGTGCTTGCTTGAACCAAGTGCTTGCTTGGACCAAGTGCTTTCTTGGACCAAGTGCTTGCTTGGACCAAGTGCTTGCTTGGACCAAGTGCTTGCTTGGACCAAGTTCTTGCTTGGACCAAGTGCTTGCTTGGACCAAGTGCTTGCTTGGACCAAGTGCTTTCTTGGACCAAGTGCCTGCTTGGACCAAGTGCTTGCTTGGACCAAGTGCTTGCTTGGACCCCTCACTTTGTTTCCCCTCACTTCCATTCCCCCTCACTCCCTTCCCCCTCACTACATTTTTCCTCACTTATATTTTCCCTCACTCGTTTTCCCCCACTTCTGTGAGTGAGGGGGAATGGAGTGAGAGGAAATCCCCCCTCACTTCATTTCCCCTCACCTCGTTTCGGACGTTTGTAGACCCGAGAAGCGAAAACAGCCGCACATGTGCAGATCATGGAGCAGGCAATTTTCCGTCGTGGAGGTCCCTGACCAATCGATCTCGCTTTAATCCAATGCACTTTCCAGCATAATAGCAGGTCCGCGAACTCACAAATAATGTCTTTACATTGAAGGAAAAATCTTGTTTCGGACGTTTGTAGCCCCGAGAAGCAAAAACAGCCGCACATGTGCAGATCATGGAGCAGGCAATTTTCCGTCGAAGAGGTCCCTGACCAATCGATCTCGCTTCACTCCCAGGCACTTTCCAGCATAATAGCAGGTCCGCGAACTCACAAATAACGTCTTTACATTGAAGAAAAAACCTCGTTTCTGACGTTTGTAGCCCCGAGAAGCGAAAACAACCGCACCTGCGCAGATCATGGAGCAGGTAATTTTCCGTCGTGGAGGTCCCTGACCAATCGCTCTCGCTTCACTCCCAAGCACTTTCTAGCATAATTGCGGGTCCGCGAACTCACAAATGACGTCTTCAAATTGAGTAAAAAACCTTGTTTTTGACGTTTGTAGCCCCGAGAAGCGAAAACAGCCGCACCTGTGCAGATCATGGAGCTCGCAATTTTCCGTCGTGGAGGTCCTTGACCAATCGCTCTCGCTTCACCTCCACGCTCTTTCCAGGATAATTAAAGGTCCGTGAACTCACAAATGACGTCTTTACATTGAAGAAAAAACCTCGTTTCGGACGTTTGTAGCCGCGAGAAGCGAAAACAGCTGCACCTGTGCAGATCATGGAGCAGGCAATTTTCCATCGTGGAGGTCCCTGACCAATCGATCTCGCTTCACTCCCAGGCACTTTCCAGCATAATTACTTACGGTCCGTAAACTCGCAAATGGCGTCTTTATATTGAAGGAAAAACCTCGTTTCAGACGTTTGTAGCCCCGAGAAGCGAAAACAGCCGCACATGTGCAGATCATGGAGCTCGCAATTTTTCGTCGTGGAGGTCCCTGACCAATCAATCTCGCTTCACTCCCAGCACTTTCCAGCATAATTGTGGGTCCAAGAACTCACAAATGGTGTCTTTACATTGAATTAAAAACCTTGTTTCTGACGTTTGTAGCCCCGAGAAGCGAAAACAACCGCACCTACGCAGATCATGGAGCAGACAATTTTCCGTCGTGGAGGTCCCTGACCAATCACTCTCGCTTCACTCCCAGGCACTTTCCAGCATGATTGCGGGTTCGCGAACTCACAAATGGCATATTTACATTGAAGAAAAAACCTCGTTTCGGACGTTTGTAGCCCCGAGAAGCAAAAACAGCCGCACATGTGCAGATCATGGAGCAGACAATTTTCCGTCGTGGAGGTCCTTGACCAATCGATCTCGCTTCACTCCCACGCACAATCCAGCATGATTATGTGTTCGCGAACTCAGAATCGGCATCTTTACATTGAAGGAAAACTCTCGGTTCGGACGTTTGTAGCTCAGAGAAGCGTGCAGATCATGGAGCAGGCAATTTTCCATCGACGTCTTTACATTGAAGAAAAAACCTCGTTTCTGACGTTTGTAGCCCCGAGAAGCGAAAACAACCGCACCTGCGCAGATCATGGAGCAGGTAATTTTCCGTCGTGGAGGTCCCTGACCAATCGCTCTCACTTCACTCCCAGTAACTTTCCAGCATAATTGCGGGTCTGCAAAATCACAAATCACGTCTTTAAATTGAGTAAAAAAAACTTGTTTTGGACGTTTGTAGCCCCGAGAAGCGAAAACAGCCGCACCTGTGCAGATCATGGAGCTCGCAATTTTTCGTCGTGGAGGTCCCTGACCAATCAATCTCGCTTCACTCCCAGCACTTTCCAGCATAATTGCGGGTCCACGAACTCACAAATGGTGTCTTTACATTGAATTAAAAACCTTGTTTCTGACGTTTGTAGCCCCGAGAAGCGAAAACAACCGCACCTACGCAGATCATGGAGCAGACAATTTTCCGTCGTGGAGGTCCCTGACCAATCACTCTCGCTTCACTCCCAGGCACTTTCCAGCATGATTGCGGGTTCGCGAACTCACAAATGGCATATTTACATTGAAGAAAAAACCTCGTTTCGGACGTTTGTAGCCCCGAGAAGCAAAAACAGCCGCACATGTGCAGATCATGGAGCAGGCAATTTTCCGTCGTGGAGGTCCTTGACCAATCGATCTCGCTTCACTCCCACGCACAATCCAGCATGATTATGTGTTCGCGAACTCAGAATCGGCGTCTTTACATTGAAGGAAAACTCTCGGTTCGGACGTTTGTAGCTCAGAGAAGCGTGCAGATCATGGAGCAGGCAATTTTCCGTCGTGGAGGTCCCTGACCAATCGATCTCGCTTCACTCCTAGGCACTTTCCAGCATAATTGCGGGTCCGCAAACTCACAAATGACGTCTTTACATTGAAGAAAAAACCTCGTTTCTGACGTTTGTAGCCCCGAGAAGCGAAAACAACCGCACCTGCGCAGATCATGGAGCAGGTAATTTTCCGTCGTGGAGGTCCCTGACCAATCGCTCTCGCTTCACTCCCAGGAACTTTCCAGCATAATTGCGGGTCTGCAAAATCACAAATGACGTCTTTAAATTGAGTACAAAAAAACTTGTTTTGGACGTTTGTAGCCCCGAGAAGCGAAAACAGCCGCACCTGTGCAGATCATGGAGCTCGCAATTTTTCGTCGTGGAGGTCCCTGACCAATCGCTCTTGCTTCACCTCCACGCTCTTTCCAGCATAATTACAGGTCCGTGAAAACTCACAAATGACGTCTTTACATTGAAGAAAAAACCTCGTTTCGGACATTTGTAGCCGCGAGGAGCGAAAACAGCTGCACCTATGCAGATCATGGAGCAGGCAATTTTCCGTCGTGGAGGTCCCTGACCAATCAATCTCGCTTCACTCCCATGCACTTTCCAGCATAATTGCGGGTCCACGAACTCACAAATGGTGTCTTTACATTGAAGTAAAAACCTCGTTTCTGACGTTTGTAGCCCCGAGAAGCGAAAACAACCGCACCTACACATTCTCTCCTACAAATGGTGCCGATAATCAGGCTGTTAGGCAGCTTTCAATGGCTCTTCGAATGCCAACTAGCACTGGAAGAGGGGGCTTGAGATGCTGAGGAAGAAAAAGGGGAAACAAGGGCAGACACGAACAAACGAGGGCAAAGTTGAGTTGAAGAGGGCTACGAGGGAAATAAGGAGAACAGGAGAAAACGGTAGCATCTAGTAACTTATGCACCAATGGAAGTTGAGAAACACCCATCCATGAATGAGCAGGAAAGGAAACGAAGATGGTGGTGATCAGGACCAGCGGAACCAGCAACCCCAGCAACAGAGGAACATTTACTCCCACTATCTAGTCTACTACGCATGATTTCCTCACCCGAAACACAGGCAGAGGTTGGTCAGAGTCAGCGAGGAGCAGCACGAGGGCGAAGTGGCAGCTGGTGGGAGTGACGATCTCAGTTATGACCGCCGCTGCTATGGTGTTTAGTGGCACTAGCTGCCGATGCACCACCCGTGGTTGGCTATCCGGCATTGCAGTGCTGCTGGCATTGCTGCTGCTGCCGCTGTGACTAGAGGAGTTGGATGAGTGGGGTGTTTTTCCACGGGTGGTGGTGGTCACCTGTGCAACCTCTATCTGCACTCCCAGGCCTTCCACGATCATTACCGTCACTGGTGCACCCATGCAAAGAGAACGAAGTAGGTGGGGGGTGGGAGAGGTTCGGGGAGTGGGGTAACAAGGCTATGAATGGTTTGTGCTGGGCAGTGGTTGTCTGTGCCACCTCTATTTGTACTCCCAGGCCTTCCACGATCATCACCGTCACTGGTGCATTGCATGCACGCACGGCACAGCGGGGTTGAACTGGTTGGGTCGGTTGGGGAACGCAAGCGTGTGGGAAGGGAAGGAACAGAGTTTGCTCAAAACACCACCGTGCATGCATGTTCAGAGGGAATGGAGTGGCGGAGGTGGAAAAACGGTGCCAGAGGTGGAGTGTGGAAAGAGGGAGGGAGGAATGGGGGATAGAAGAGTGCGGACGGAGAGAAAAGAACGCCAATTTCTGAGTCGACTCAGAAAACCGTGTGAACCAATCTGTAACGGCTGAAAGAGCAGAGCGGCTTCACCTTGATGGTTGACGCCCAGCAAAAAGAGTCGGCGCATAACGAGTCTGAGCAGGAGAACTGCTGTTACAATTGCAGGTAATGAGACAGCTTTTGAGGCGTCTCAGAGGAGCCATGGCTTCACCTTGATGCTTGACGCCTAGTGAAAAGAGTCGGCGCAGGACGAGTCTGAGCACGAGAGCCGCTACTAGAACTCCCATGGCTGTTCGCACTGCCACGGACGGTTGCTGCGACACCAGACAGAAGACGTCGCGGCGGAGAGAGAAGGGGAGAGAAGGGGAGAAGACGAAGGGGCACGGTTGAAGGAAGATAAGAGATGGCTAATGGTGCTACTCGTGGCGCTAGTACATAGTTCTCAGGTTGCTCATTATGCAATTGGGTCGAGTGCGTAGCGCGTGATAAGAAGGGTCGACGGATCACGGCGTTTGTTTCTTGCTGCTTGTCAATCTTCGCCGGGGAGGAATGGCTTACCGAGGATGATAAGGCGACGGCGAGGCCGACAATGGTAACAGCCACCACTGGCTTCGATAGGATATCGAGCGACCATCTGCTTCCGCTTCGCCTGCTGCCGCTGCTGCTGCTGGTACTACTGTTTCTGCTGTCGTTTTCGACACTAGGACTTGCACGGACACTATGCTGCGAGTCGTTAACATTCCGCGACGTAGCAGCAGCGAGAGGTGAGACGGTGTGCCACTGACAGGAGCCTGAAGGGTCCCTCTCGACCTCGTACACCCATCTACCGTGAACCTCCGTGCGACCCATACCAGGTTGATTCACAGGCTGATTTTCGGGCTAAATTTCAGACTAATGGCACTGATTGTCAGGCTAATCCTACGCTGATTGTCACTGACTGTCCCCGGATAGGCAGTCCCCGGATCAGTGTTAGTTGAGAATAATCCGTTTGCGATGATGGATAAGCTTCAGCGTGCAATGAGTTGATTTTCAAGGCGCCTCAAAAATTGCTTCAACATGCAATCAAGCAGCAGCGTGCTTTCAACTATCAGCGTCGCACACTACCCCGAGCTGCTAATCTCATTGCACAGCAACAAGCCCTCGGGAACTCTGTCGTTTCGCGAAATAGCACAAGAGGAGAACGAAGGGAGGGACGGAATTTGAAAGGGCAACTTACCCTGAAACATAAGAGCAACTTCAATGAACTTTTGCTATCGAGTTTGACTCGTCGTCAAACTCTAGGCGACTTTCCAGTTCAAGGAATAAATCTACACTTTCCATGTCTCGACCCACTAGCGAATGTTCTTATTAGAGAATCAACAGTGAACACGACAACCTCCAGGTCCCAACCCAAGCCCATCTATTCTGGGAACGCGGAAGCGCAGTTGTTTAGCCTCAAGATCCAGCCTGTCAGGTCGCGTCGCTACGTTCTATGAGCCTCAGGACAAAAAGCTGGGCAAACGGGTCGTCACAGCCTACTGCTCGCGTTTTCGTTACGACAGCTTTGACATATGGGACCACCTTAGAGAACGAGCCTTTGAATGATCAAGACAGCAGTCACTAATGTTTGGGAGGACATTTTTATGTGCGCTGAAATGTTGGGGTGAATCCAGTTCAGACGTAATGACGCGCTGTATACTATACTCGATATAAGGCTTGAGTAACCGCTTTTTTTTTTTCGCGAGTGTCGCATGGCGTTGCACAGTGGCTCCTCGAGCTCCCCATCGCTAGCAGGAGACTCGTCGCAGGCGTCGCCACGACCGTCGCTACAACCGTCGCTACAGCCGCGTTCGCGACGGATCGGCGACCTTGCGACGGAGGGCGACGTTCGCAGCCGCGTGAAGTGGCTGAATCCGGAGGCGTACGGCGCGGGCGAGCTGGTCGTCGTCCGTCGCAGCACGGACGAGTGGCGATACGCCGAAGTCGTCAGCGTCGCACAGGACGGCGTGCAACTGCGCGTCGGTCCCGGATTAACTAAGGACGTCGCGACGCGGCTCTTAGGAACGCACGTCGGGAAGCTTCCAGGCAGCAGCAGCGTCTTCGGCGTCATCCCCGTTACAGGAACGCGAGGCAGGGTCTCGTTATCACTGACTTCACTTTCTTTTGGCATAAACAGTACGAGCAACGAAGCAGCGGCATTAGCAGTAGCAGAAGCAGCAGGAGCAGCAGCAGGAGCAGGAGCAGGAGCAGCAGCAGGAGCAGGAGTGGGAGCAGGAGCATCAGCAGGAGCAGGATCAGGAGCAGTAGTGGGAGCAGCAGCATCAGCAGGAAATTCATCGGCATCATCAACATTACCAGCAGGAGCAGCAGATGAAGCAGCGGACGCAGCAAGAGCAGCAACGGATGCAGCATCAGCAGCAGCAGTCATCGCAGAGTGGAGGCGATCAGCTCACCAGGGTCCACTGCAAGCCATCAGCAGCCGAAATGCTGCTGCCAATGGTCCTGTCACTAACGCCGCTGCCACCACTCCCGCCAGCATCACAGCTGCAGCGGCTGCAAGTGCTGCAAGTGCCACTGTCACCACCACTGCTATGGCATGCTCGGCCACGCATAGTGGCATTGCTGCTTCTCTTACCACTGGTACAGAGCCTATGGTTCGCACAGGTGCTACCGCTGCTGCCTCTTCTGCCACTGCCGCTTCTGCTGCTGTCTCTGCTCCCTCGTCAGCCTCTGCTCCATTGCCAACAATACCCGGACCTTTTGCCGAGCCTGCCTACGATGCAAGCCGAACGTCTCATCATGCCCGAGCACCCTCCCAAACCCAAACGCCCCCTCACTCACCAACGTCTCCTCATGGTTCTACCCAGCCCACCCCTCAACCCTCCTCCCAGCAACCCGCCTTGCAACAACCCTCCCTCCAGCACCCAAACGCCTCCTCCCAAACCTCTGCCCAACCCTCTTCCCAGACCTTTCCCCGAACCTCTTCCGAATCCACCTCCCGAGCCTCCGGCCAAACCTCCCCCAAGCCTGCTCCGTGCAACGAAGGCAAGGCTCTGCTGCCTTGGCAAACAGAAGACTGCCCTATCTGTCTTGAAGCCATGGTGAGAGGCAGAGCGTTATACGCCCCTGAATGCGGCCACTTGTGCCATTTCGACTGCATTCGCGAAAACGTTCGCCACGGGAATTTGTGCTGCCCGCTCTGCCGCTTCCCCCTCCAAGAACGCCCCACGTCGATTTTTTCCCTGCCTGAAACAATGGGGTTACCGCGAGCGGGTAGTCCCAGGGTGGGGGAGAGAAGGGGGGGATTGTTCGGGTTGGGAGAAGATGTGGGCGCCCTGCGAGGGGGAGGGGGCAGGGGGCGGGAAGGGGGAGGCGGGGAAGGGGGTGGGGGAGGGGGGGGCGCAGGGGGGAGTGTGGGGACACCAGAGGCGGGATTTGCAGCGAGCGAGGAACCACATTGCGGAACAGAGGGCTGTGGCGCTGCAACTGGTATGAGTCATGATGGCAGCGCCTCTCACATGCGCTGCTGCTGCTGCTGCTTCCGCCACCACTGCCGCAGCCGCCACCGCTGCTGCCGCTGCGTATGATTTTGAATTCTCAGCAACAAAGAAAGATGCTATGCTGCATCACCTTTTCTGCCACCTCCCACCCCTCTATGGTCCACCCATCCCTACCCCACCCCACCCAACCCCTCTTCCACCCCCCCCCCCCCCCCTTCTCTTCCTCCTATTTCCCCTGGCTATCAGATGGCGGCAGCAGAGGAGCGCATTGCACTGGTCAGAGCAGCGCACGCGGAGGTGCATTCGCACGTGCGCCTAGCGCAGCAGCTTGTACAGAGGATATCCGACAGGCGGTGAGTTGCCTCTGCATGTGCATATGTCCAGCACAGCAGAGAACAAAAGGGCGTAGCGGTAACTTCGCCGTGGAATTCTCAAACATCTCTTGCAGTCCAATTGGCCTCTTCCTGTGCTCTTGTTTCTGTTCTGCCAACAAAGGCAGTGCTGGTGTACCATAGAGGGCCAATAATGCCTCACCCAACTGTAAACATATTCTCTTCCCCTTTCTGCCCTCGTTGTTCCATCCCACAGGCAGCGAGCACTAGGAGACAACCTTCGCTACTCGCTCTCCCCGCCCCTCTCTTCCTCACCCACTCCCCCTCCTATCTCCCTTCCCTCCCTCTCCCTCTCCAACTCCTCCGATCCCACAATCCGTATCCCCTCCTCTTCCTCCTCCCTCCCCTCCTCTTCCTCCTCCCTCTCCTCTTCCTCCGCTTCCCCAGCTCTTCGCCGCTCTCTGGCCCTTGCAGTGGACGATGCATACAACCCGCTCCCATCTGGCCCCATCCGTTCTTCCGTTCCCTCCCGTCCGTCCATGGCCTCTCTCTCTTCCCTGTCGTCTCTCTACCCCCACCGTTACCACCCAGCCACCGCACTCTCCTCTACCGCTCTCCGTCTCTCCAGATCTGGTCCCCTTTCTGCCTCGCAGTCCTTTTCCTCCACCACCCATCACCTTGCCTCCACCAGTCATCCTTCCATATCTGGCCCTGTTTCCCTCCTTGCAAACTCTCACCTTTCCTCCTCCTCCTCCCCCTCCTCCTCCTACACTGCTCTCCCTGCCTCTTCCTCCACTCTCTCGCTCTTCTTCTCATAGAATCACTCCTGCTCTTTCTGCTCCAGCTGCCGGTGCTGCTGCCCCTGCCCTCCCTCCCGCTGCATCAGCCCATCTCTCTATTCCTATCACCGCAACCACTGGTACTGAAACCAGTGCTGCTGCCTCTGGTGCCGTCGCTGGTGTCACTTCTTTCAATAGCACTACCACCACCACCACCACCACTCCTGCTAGGACTACTGTTACCACTGCTGCTGCTGCTGCTGCTGCTGCTGGTGCTGCTGCTGTAGCCACCACTGGTACCGCTGCTGTAGCCACCACTGCTACTGCTGCTCCTACTGCTGCCACCAGTGAACCTACCGCTGCTGCTGTAGCCACCACTGCTACTATCACCTCTGCTGCGATCGCTCCTCCCCCTTCCTCCCTCCCCTCCTCTTCCACTGCCCGTTCTCCCCCTCCCGCTTCTGCCGTCGCCCCTGTCTCCCGTTCTTTCCGCTTCTCTGGCCGCTTCTCCTCCCTCTCTTCTTCGCTTGCACAGCCGCAGTCACCCCCCCGCAACAGCTCAGATCCACCTGCTGCCCATGCAAGGACAGGCAGGACAAACAGCCCCTGTGGGGATAGTGCCGCCCATGCAAGGACAGACAGGACAAACAACCCCTGTGGAGATAGTGCCGCCCATGCTGGGATGAACACTTCGGACAACCCCAGTGGGGCTGATGCAGGCCGAGGCTCGGGCACCCTTGCTGCTGGAAGCAGGCAAGGGCTCGCAGGGCAAGGGCTCGCAGGGCAAGGCGGAGGGGGGAGTGGTGCAGGGAGCAGTGTTGAGGGTGCTGTTGGGGGCAGCACAGGGGGCAGCAGTGCGGGTATCAGGGCTGTTGCAGTGGGTGATGGTGGTGTGGGTGGTGGTGGTGTGGGTGGTGGTGGTGGTGTGACTGATGGTGGTGCTGCCACTGGCTGCAAGGGTACTGGTGGGGAAGGCTGCAGTAGCAATGGGAGTAGCAGTGGTGGCAGCAGTGGCAGTGGGAGCGGTGGTGGCAGTCGCAGTGCTGGTGGCAGTGGCGGTGCTGGGGGCAGTGACGTAGTGAGGCAGAGAGATCAGTATCCTTGGCAGGTAGAACGAATTCTTGAGAGAAACAGACAGATGCGGCTGAAGCAACAGCAGCAGCAGCAACAACAGCAGCAGCAGCAGCAGCAACAACAACAGCAACAGCAGCAGCAACAGCAAGGGGAGGAGGAGGCGGAGGAGGAAACGCAGGGAAGATGGCAGCAGGAGGAGCAGATGCGGCAGGAGGTGCAGGGGAGGCAGCACGAAGGACAGAAGGAGCAGCAACAGCAGCAGCAACAACAACAGCAGCAGCAACAACAACAGCAGCAGCAACAACAACAGCAGCAGCAGCAACAGCAGCAGCAGGCGAGAGTGGAATATGATAGAGGCAGAGAGCAAGAGGCAGATGGCTCAGATCAAAGGGACGAGTATGTGACAGGTGGCACCAGCGGATTGGCTGACGATTTGCAGGTAGACCTGCTGCCAGCGGGATCATCTTCTGGGGGAGGTGCATCTGTGTGGGCGGCGAGGGGGAGGGCGCAACTGAACAGAACTCAGAGGGATGGGATGAGCGGAAACACAAGGGGAGGGCGACGGGGGGATATGGAGAGGAGGGAGAGGGGGGAGGATAGGGTATCGCAGAGAGAGAGGGGATTCAGGAGGGCGAAGAGTGAGGATGGGGAGAGAGGGCATGGGGAGCAGGAAGGCAGACAGAGGGGCGTGCAGGAGAGGCTGGAGCTGAGGGTAGAACAGAGGTTGGAAGAGAGGTTGAATGCGGTGCAGATGGGAGAGGGGGATTGTAGCAATGGTGTTGTTGCTGCGAGTAGCAGTACCAGTAGTTTAAGTGACAGGAGGAGGAGTGTGAGCAGTAGTGTTGGCAGTAGCAGTTGCACTATTGGGAGGAGGGAAAGGAGGGCGATTTATGAGAGGAGGCTTGGGAGAGTGGAAGCAGAATACGGGAACCAAGGCTCGGTGGGTGAGAGTCACCTTTTGGAACTGCAGGAGGAGCAGGAGGAGCAGGGGGGGCAGCAGGAAGACGAGGAGGATGAGGAGGAGGGGCGGCGGCAGCAGCAGCAGCAGCAGCAGCAGCAGCAGCAGCAGGAGGAGCAGCAACTGCTGCAGCTTCAGGAGCAAATCCTCTTGCAAGAGGAGCTGCAGAGTCATCTACAGGAGGAATTACAAATTCAGGATCTGTTACGGTTACAAGAGCAGCATCAGCTGCAGGAACGGTTACAAGTGCAGGAACAGTTGCAGGTGCAGGAGCAGCTTCAGTTGCATGAGCAGTTACAACTTGGGTTACAGGAACAGTTGCAACTGCAAATGGGGACGGAGTTACAGCAGGAGCAGCAAGAGCAGTTACAGGATGCAGGGTCGTTACAGGGTGGTTATGCAGAGGAATTGGAGCAAGAATTGCTATGTGACGAGGAGTTACAACTTTCAGACGAGTTACAGTTACAACTGCAAGACGAGTTACAACTACAACAGCAGCTGGAGCAAAGGGAGATGGAGGCGTTACATGTGCAGTTTGAAGAGGGAATGCAGCAAGAGGTACGGTTTCATGAGCAGTTACAACTTGAGGAGGAGTTACAGTTACAGCAGCAGCTTCAGGAGGAACACTTGTTGCAGCAGCAGTTGCAGGAGGGGCAGCAGCTACTGTTACTGCAGCAGCAGCATGAGCAGCAGCAGCAGGAGGAGGAGGATGCACAGCAGCACTTGCAAGCGGGGCAACACCTGTTGCTGCACCTGCAGCAGCAGCAGGAAGAGGAGGAGGATGCAGAGGAGCGATTGCAGGAAGAATTGGAACAGCAGATTCAGCTGCTGCAGCAGCATCAGCTACAGCGGGAGCAAGAGCAGCACGAGGAGGAGCAGGAGCAGCAAGAGCGACTCGCAGGTGAGGCACAGGGCCAAGCACAAGCGAGTGCAGAAGAGGTTGATGCACTTGGTCTTCATGTCCCTTACGCATACAATGGTATTGGCAACAGCAACAGCAGCAGCAACAGCAGCAACAGAGAGAGACTGGGTTTGGGGAGAGAAGCAGCAGCAGCAGCAGTAGCAGCAGAAGAGGTACTGGTTCAAACGGCACAGGGAGAGACATCGAGAGCAGAGGGGAGCCTAGGGTTACAGGTAACCGCGGGTAGAAGGGACCAGAGGGACCCGAGGGAGCAGCGGGAGCGGAGGGGCGTACCTAGGCTCGGCAGCAGGAGAGGCTCGGCGCCGAGGCTGCTAGGCGTGTACAGGAGGCACGGGAGGGAGGATCGGCATCGGCTGGAGGAGTTGACAGAGAATCTGGAGGATGGGGAGAGTACCCTTTCTGGAAACACTATTGATGTTCCTCCTGGCGGAGATGACTATAACGAAGGGGACTACAGTGCTGAGAGTGCTGGCAATAGCAACAGTGGCGGTATGGGGTATACTGGTCCTGCATGGTTACCTGGCCAGATTTTCTCCAATCAAATCCGTGCGGAGCAGAGGTCGTTCGATTCGCACCCTGGTGGGCGTATGAGAAGGGCGGGCAGTATTGGCAGCCACAGCAGCAGCCACAGCAGCCACAGCATTGGCAGCAGGAGCAGCAGAAGCAGCAACAGGCGAGCTGGGCCCAGTAGAACCTCCCCTCGAATCGCACCTGCTTCAGAAGGGCCCCGATACAACCTTCACCAGGCAAACCTTCCCCAGTTCAACCTTCCCCTCTCCCACAGCGAAGGCTCAGGCCCCTCACTGACTCTCAGGGGTAACGAGGGGTACCAAGGGGTACCTGCCTATGTGGATGGTTTGGGTATGGTAGGGTTGGATAGTGGGCTGGTGGGTGCTATGGATGGTGGTGACATGGGTGGTGCTATGGGTGGTAGAATGGATGGTGAGATAGATGGGGATGGGGTGGGGGGACTAGGGTCAGAGCTGATGGGCTTTGGAGCAGGTTTGAGGCGTTACCCATCGGGATTGGAGAGATTGGGAAGGGTTGGGTCAGGGGAAGTTGGGTTTGGAGGGGTGGTGAGTGGTGGAGCAGGGCGGGTGGAGGAGGAGGAGGTGGAGGCGGAGCTACTGGCGATGGAAGCAGCGGTTGAGTTCAATGTGAGGGTGGTGACGTGTCAGGGCTCCCCTGTGCGCTGGCACAACTGCCACGTGTGCGTGCGGCCCAATGCGGTGCTGCTGGATGCAGCTGGGTGCATTGTGGTGGATGGGAGGGAGCTGCGGGCACGAGATGGCACTCCGGTGAGGCCTAATCCATAGCAGTTAGAGTCAATCATTCATACACTTATGGACTTCTCCCTGCCTCTGCTGCACCTCTCCTTCATTCACACCCCCCGTCTCCTCCTCTTTCAAACGTCGCCACCCTCTCTTTCCTCCAATACAAGCTCCAATGCAGCCTGTGTTGGAGGAGCAGGGAGAGAGCCTCATCCACGCCCTCATCGACTCCTCCCCGCCGCTGCTGCACCTCTTCTTCATCCACGCTTTCCTTGACCTCACTACACATCCCCTCTTCCACGCACAGGTGGTGGTGGAGGAGCAGGGAGAGAGCCTCATCCACGCCCTCATCGACTTCTCCCCACCGTTGCTGCACCTCTCCTTCATCCACGCGTTTCTCGACCTAGCGTCACATCATGTGATCGCATCCCTTCCGCACTTCCCCTCTTCCACGCACAGGTGGTGGAGGAGGAGCAGGGAGAGAGTCTTATCCACGCACTAATCGACTTCTCCCCGCCGCTGCTGCACCTCTCCTTCATCCACGCGTTTCTCGACCTCGCGTCACATCATGTAATCGCATCCCTTCCGCACTTCCCCTCTTCCACGCACAGGTGGTGGTGGAGGAGCAGGGAGAGAGTCTTATCCACGCACTAATCGACTTCTCCCCGCCGCTGCTGCACCTCTCCTTCATCCACGCGTTTCTCGACCTCGCGTCACATCATGTGATCGCATCCCTTCCGCACTTCCCCTCTTCCACGCACAGGTGGTGGTGGAGGAGCAGGGAGAGAGTCTTATCCACGCACTAATCGACTTCTCCCCGCCGCTGCTGCACCTCTCCTTCATCCACGCGTTTCTCGACCTTGACCCACGGGCCGTGGTGCTGCAAGAAACGGCCGTGAGGGTCAACCGGTGGCTGAGCGACCGCCAGAACCAACATGAAGTCATTGCACACTTCCTCACTTGTGATAGACAGCTATGATGTGTGATGTGCGGCTTGGCTCAGACCTTGACCCGCGGGCTGTGGTGCTGCAAGAAACGGCAGTGCGGGTGAATTGCTGGCTGAGTGACCGTCAGAACCAGCACGAAGTCATTGCACACTTCCTCACTTGTGATAGACGTTGTTGTGTTGTGTTCAACAACGTATCATGTGTGCTGGCTGGCACAAGGTGATATTGTATACATGTGTGTTGAGTGTTGCTGCAGGAGTGGCTCTGATCTGAACAGGAAAATGGAAATTCATTTGGTCAGCCCTTGACCTAAAGGACAACCATTTACCACCTTTGAGGTGTTCAATCAGCGGCTGAAATAGATACCAGGCCAGCAGTGGTTACAAATGCGACCCACATCATTGGGTGCTACTCATCACTAATTACACTACATGAGTAAGGCTCTTCCCTTATGCATCTCGCTCGTATGCTCGAACCTCCAGTTCGGTCAACGAGGGCCGAACCACCATCAGTGCAGCGTCAAAGTGCTCCCAAGAAACGCACGGGGGAGTATTCGATGCAGCCACTGCCGCTGCTGCTTGTGCTTCTGTTTCTCCTGCTGCTCCTGTGGTCCCCGTTGCTGTATCCTCGCCTGCTGCGGATTGACCTTCTCCCTCCCCATTTCCAAGAACCTTCCCCCTCAACGCTGCCAAAGCAGCCTCCCTGCACAGCGCTGCCACGTCAGCGCCGGTGAACAGCGCCGTGCGGGAGGCGACAGCTGGCAGGCTGACGTCAGCAGCGAGGCGCATGGCTGATGTGTGGATCTGCAACGCGTGCAGCCTGCCTGGTTCGTCCAAGGGTGGTACATAGATGATCTGATGGGGAGGATTGTAGGGAAAAAGAATCACCCGGCAGTGTCTGTAGCCACCATCTTTCATCCAATCATGATATGTTGATGGCAAAGGAAGGGGAGGAGGAAGAATAAAGATAATGAGAAGTGGTGATCTAGAGAGGTCAGTGCCAGAGTATGGTGGGGTGGGGTGGGCACTCACGGAGTCAAACCTCCCTGGACGAATGATGGCTGGATCCAGGGCTTGGAAGCGGTTGGTTGCTGCAATCACCAGCACTGACGAGGAGGAGGATGAGGAGGAGGGAGCGGAGGTGGAGTCTGAATCGCCTTGCCATGTGTTGCTTGCAGTTGTTGCGGTGCTTGCAGTGCTTGAGGGTGCAATGGGAGCAGTGAGCGACTGAAGCCCGTCCATTTCAGTCAGCAGCGCCGCCAGTAGCCTCTCCCCCACGCTGCCCCCACCTCCCCCTCCCCCTCCACTCCCTGAGCTTTCTGCTTCAGATCTGGTGGGGATGAATTGGGAAGGGGAGGCACACAAAGGTGGAAAATGAACAGGGTATAAACCACCTAACTAGATATGCATTGCTGGGTTGTACCAGACCTGCTGTCATACATGATGTAGACAGTACTGCACTAGACTGCATCACGTTGCACCACCCCATATCATGCTGCACCGCTCCGTACCGCACTGAACTTACCTGCGGCCCCCCACCACGTCAACCTCGTCCACAAACACTACACTGGGAGCCGTCATGCGAGCCAGCGTCGTCCACAAACACACTCTGAACCGCTCTGCGCCACACTGTAACCCTCACCTGCGGCCCCCCACCACGTCGACCTCATCCACAAACATGCGAGCCAATTGAAATGTGTCTTGACAGGGTCAGATTCAATTGCCTACAATCACACATGCAGACTGCACTGCACTGCACTGAACCGCACTGCACTCACCTGCGGCCCCCCACGACGTCCACCTCGTCCACAAACACCACGCTGGGAGCCGCCATGCGAGCCAGGCGGAAGGTCTCTTTCAGCATCGCCTCTCCCTCGCCCACATACATGGAGAACAGATCCGCACCGCTACAGACAGAAAGGGAAGGGTGCAAGCGGACACATGGATACACCATAGGTTTGTCAGTCAGGGCAGCGGCTTGTCTCTTTCAGCATCGCCTCTCCCTCGCCCTCGCCCACATACATGGAGAGCAGATCCGCACCGCTGTGTGTGTGAAAGGGAAGGAGGCAGGAGGTAACAGATGGATGGACAGAGGTCAGCCGCAGCTTGTGTCTTTCAGCATCGCCTCTCCCTCGCCCTCGCCCACATACATGGAGAAGAGGTCTGCTCCGCTGCAGACCAAAACAAGAAAAGATATGGACCATGGGGTTGTGATTCAAAGCAGCGCCATGTGTGTCTTTCAGCATCGCCCTCGCCCACATACATGGAGAAGAGGTCTGCACCGCTGCATGTGCCAAGGGAGGGAACAAGACGGATGTGGTGCAGTGAAACACATCCGTCTTGTTCCCTCCCTTTATGGTGCATGTGAAACACATCCGTCTTGTTCCCTCCCTTTATGGTGCATGTGAAACACATCCGTCTTGTTCCCTCCCTTTATGGTGCATGTGAAACACATCCGTCTTGTTCCCTCCCTTTATGGTGCATGTGAAACACATCCGTCTTGTTCCCTCCCTTTATGGTGCATGTGAAACACATGCACGGAAGAGAATGCGGGCATTGGTTGGCCGCCCCCAGGTGGGCCGAGCAGCAGCACTCCCCTTGGGGGGGTGAGAGCGAGGCCTTGAGTGGTTCCTCAGAGAGTGAGAGGGAGTGGAAAGCTCACCTGAGAGAGAAGAGTGTTCCCTTGGAAGCATGGGCAGCAGCAAGGGCGAGGATTGTCTTGCCGCCAGCAGGGGGGCCGTGCAGCAGCACTCCCCTTGGGGGGACAGTCGACTACTCTAGGGGAAGAAAGCACACCTGAGAGAGAAGAGCGTGGCCTTGGAGGCATGTGCAGCAGCGAGGGCGAGCATTGTTTTGCCTCCCCCAGGGGGGCCGTGCAGCAGCACGCCTCTGGGAGGGGTGAGAGCGAGGCGCAGGAAGGCTTCAGGGTGCTGTAAGGGCCACTCCACCGCCATCTGCAATCGTTTCTGATCGGTTCATAGGGGTTGAGAGGGATGGGGGGAGGAGTAGATGGGAGTGGGGTGATGGGGGAAGGAGTGAAAGGGGGAAACGGAAAGGGAGTAGAGGTGTATCAGAGTGAAGTTGGGGGTTTAGGGGGAAGGAGAGGAAGGGAGAGGAAGAAACCAAGGGAAGGAACTGAGGAGCAGACTAGGCCATTCTGTATTCCTTCCACATTCCCTCGTTCCAGCATCGTTTCTCCAAACCTTCTTTACCTTTCCTTTCAGGCCCTCCAAGCCCCCGACGTCGCACGACGGGACGGCAGGGAGGTGAGCCGCCACCCACCCCTGCACACCCCCCCCCACCGTCCCCCACCAGGCCCGCACCAGGCCCGCACCAGGCCCGCACCAGGCCCGCACCAGGCCCGCACCAGGCCCGCACCAGGCCCGCACCAGGCCCGCACCAGGCCCGCACCAGGCCCGCACCAGGCCCGCACCAGGCCCGCACCAGGCCCCCACCAGGCCCGCACCAGGCCCGCACCAGGCCCGCACCAGGCCCGCACCAGGCCCCCACCAGGCCCGCACCAGGCCCGCACCAGGCCCGCACCAGGCCCCCACCAGGCCCCCACCAGGCCCGCACCAGGCCCGCACCAGGCCCCCACCAGGCCCCCACCAGGCCCCCCCCGGCCCCCACCAGGCCCCCACCAGGCCCCCACCAGGCCCCCACCAGGCCCCCACCAGGCCCCCACCAGGCCCGCACCAGGCCCGCACCAGGCCCGCACCAGGCCCGCACCAGGCCCGCACCAGGCCCGCACCAGGCCCTCACCAGGCCCCACCAGGCCCGCACCAGGCCCGCACCAGGCCCTCACCAGGCCCGCACCAGGCCCCCACCAGGCCCGCACCAGGCCCGCACCAGGCCCCCACCAGGCCCCCCCGGCCCCCACCAGGCCCGCACCAGGCCCGCACCAGGCCCGCACCAGGCCCGCACCAGGCCCGCACCAGGCCCGCACCAGGCCCGCACCAGGCCCGCACCAGGCCCGCACCAGGCCCGCACCAGGCCCGCACCAGGCCCGCACCAGGCCCGCACCAGGCCCGCACCAGGCCCGCACCAGGCCCGCACCAGGCCCGCACCAGCCCGCACCAGGCCCGCACCAGGCCCGCACCAGGCCCGCACCAGGCCCGCACCAGGCCCGCACCAGGCCCCCACCAGGCCCCCACCAGGCCCCCACCAGGCCCCCACCAGCCCCCACCAGGCCCCCACCAGGCCCGCACCAGGCCCGCACCAGGCCCGCACCAGGCCCGCACCAGGCCCGCACCAGGCCCGCACCAGGCCCGCACCAGGCCCGCACCAGGCCCGCACCAGGCCCGCACCAGGCCCGCACCAGGCCCGCACCAGGCCCGCACCAGGCCCGCACCAGGCCCGCACCAGGCCCGCACCAGGCCCGCACCAGGCCCGCACCAGGCCCGCACCAGGCCCGCACCAGGCCGCACCATTCCCGCACCATTCCCGCACCATTCCCGCACCAGGCCCGCACCAGGCCCGCACCAGGCCCGCACCAGGCCCGCACCAGGCCCGCACCAGGCCCGCACCAGGCCCACCAGGCCCGCACCAGGCCCCACCAGGCCCCCACCATTCCCCCACCAGGCCCTCACCAGGCCCGCACCAGGCCCGCACCAGGCCCGCACCAGGCCCGCACCAGGCCCGCACCAGGCCCCACCAGGCCCGCACCAGGCCGCACCAGGCCCGCACCAGGCCCGCACCAGGCCCGCACCAGGCCCGCACCAGGCCCGCACCAGGCCCGCACCAGGCCCGCACCAGGCCCGCACCAGGCCCGCACCAGGCCCGCACCAGGCCCGCACCAGGCCCGCACCAGCCACCATTCCCCACCATTCCCCCACCATTCCCCCACCATTCCCCACCATTCCCTCACCATTCCCTCACCAGGCCCTCACCATTCCCCCACCATTCCCCACCATTCCCTCACCAGGCCCTCACCATTCCCTCACCATTCCCGCACCATTCCCTCACCATTCCCTCACCATTCCCTCACCATTCCCACCATTCCCGCACCATTCCCTCACCATTCCCTCACCATTCCCTCACCATTCCCTCACCATTCCCTCACCATTCCCTCACCATTCCCTCACCATTCCCTCACCATTCCCTCACCATTCCCTCACCATTCCCTCACCATTCCCTCACCATTCCCTCACCATTCCCTCACCATTCCCTCACCATTCCCTCACCATTCCCTCACCATTCCCTCACCATTCCCTCACCATTCCCTCACCATTCCCTCACCATTCCCTCACCATTCCCTCACCATTCCCTCACCATTCCCTCACCATTCCCTCACCATTCCCTCACCATTCCCTCACCATTCCCTCACCATTCCCTCACCATTCCCTCACCATTCCCTCACCATTCCCTCACCATTCCCTCACCATTCCCTCACCATTCCCACCATTCCCCCACCATTCCCCCACCATTCCCCACCATTCCCTCACCATTCCCTCACCATTCCCTCACCATTCCCTCACCATTCCCTCACCATTCCCTCACCATTCCCTCACCATTCCCTCACCATTCCCTCACCATTCCCTCACCATTCCCTCACCATTCCCTCACCATTCCCTCACCATTCCCTCACCATTCCCTCACCATTCCCTCACCATTCCCTCACCATTCCCTCACCATTCCCTCACCATTCCCTCACCATTCCCTCACCATTCACCATTCCCTCACCATTCCCTCTCTCACCTTGATGCTCTCAAGACCCCCGATGTCCCTCCACGTGACAGCAGGCAGCTCAGCCGCCACTCCCCGAGTCACCGAGGGCCCGACACGAGAGAGCGCCGCTTCAAAGTGCCTCATGCACACCAGCCCCTGCTGACCAGTGCGTGTGGGCTTCAAGTTGCTGCTCGCTGTGCTGGCATCTGCGTCTGTATCAGTGGCAGTGGCGGCAGCAGTACTAGTAGCAGTATGAGTATCAGTTTGAGAAGCAGAAGCAGTGTTGGTATCGGTCGTGCTGTTTGCTTTGTTTGCGCTGCTGCCAAAGTCATTCGTTTTGCTGGTCATGCAACTGCTGCTGCTGATGGTGGTGGTGGCGCTGCTGCTGCTTTCCGTTGCATGGGCGCTGTTGCCATCCAGCCTCTCTGCACCAGAAACCACCTCCCCTACTCCAGATAACGCCTCCCTTCTTCCAGATAACTCCTCCCCTTCTCCAGCACCCCTCTCCTCCTCTCCAGCAGCCAGATCCATGACAGCAGCAAGAGCAGCTTCACGACACACCGCTGCCAAGTCAGCACCCACGTAACCCTTGCAGCGCGCCGCCAGCTGGCGCATGTCCACGTCAGCATGCAGGGGCAGGGAACGCGCATGCAGCTGGGGAAAGCACGGAAGGGAGGAAGGGGGGATAGGAGCGGAGAGAGGAGTGGGGGGGAGGGAGACGAGGACGGAGGAGGGGAGGGAGAAGAGGAGGAGGGAGAAGAAGAAGACAAGTGAATTGCAGCAGTAGCAGGGAGACCATGGGATGGGTAATGATGGGGAGATATGAGGAAATCGAAGCAGGCTATTCTCTTGAGTAACCACAAACAGGAAGCGATGAATTCCGTACCCTACCAATCCTCTTCTTTCATGCATTTTTCAAACATTTTTTGTCACCTCGCGTATCACCTCTTCATTCACACCATCCCTCACAGCTCACCTTGAGAATCGCCTCTCTCTCCCTCGTGCCCGGCACGTTGATTGCAATCTCGCGGTCGAATCTTCCCGGCCGGCGTAGCGCGGCATCTAGTGCGTTGGGGCTGTCAGTGGGAAACGAGGAGGTTAGGGGTAAGGAGGGTGGATCATGAAGGAATGAAGGCTGGGCCTACAGCAACTCTTTTCTTTTTTTTTTTTGTCATAATCATGGCAATGGTAATGGTAATGGTAATGGCAATGGTAATGGTAATGGTAATGGTAATAGTAATGGTCATGGATATGGTGATGGTAATGGTTATGCTAATGGTAATGATCATGGCTATAATAATGATAATGGTCATGGTCATAGTGATAGTCATGGTAATGGTAATGGTAACGAATGTTAATGGTAATGGTTAATGGTAATGGTAATGATCATAGTAATGGTAATGGTAATGATAATGGTAATGGTAATGGTAATGGTAATGATAATGATAATGGTAATGATCATGACAACGGTAACGGTAATAATAATGGTAATGGTAATGGTAATGGTAATGGTAATGGGCATAGTACTAGTAATGGTCATGGTCATGGTAATGGTAATGGTTATGGTAATGGTTATGGTAATGGTTATGGTAATGGATATGTAGAATGGGTATGTAGCAGCTTGAGGCATAGAGGAAAAGAAGAGGATGATTTTATATCACACCAAGGTAAGCAGATGTGAAGCGGAGGAACTAGGTGAGACAAGCTTTCTTTACCGGTTGGTGGCAGCGATGACAACAAGTGGTCGAGAGGGGTGGGAAGCGGTGGGTTGGAAGGAGGAAGAGGAGGTTAGAGGGGAGGAGGAGGAGGGGAGTGAGGAAGTGGATATGCCGTCCATGAGAGTGAGAAGCTGCGACACTATTCTCGTCTCATTCTGTCGCCTGCTCACACAGTCAAGAGCGAGAAGCTGAGAACACACCCTCAAAGTCACACACTCGGGCAATTTTCTAGGCGCTTGAAAAAACCTTAGTGACTCTAGTCAAACGAACAGGGGTGTTCATGGAAAACACGACCAAATGCTTTCTAATCGAAGCCCATTATAAGCAACATCCCCCTTATAAGCTACCTTGAATCTCTCTTTGGGCACAGCACGTCAATCTCGTCAATAAACACAATCGATGGGCGCACATCTGCAAACCCCTCCGAACCGCCTCTCACACCTCCCCCTGCCACTCGCTCTGTACCTCCCTCCTCCAGTCCCACATCCCCCTCGTTTCCCCCCCTGGCCGCGTCAAAGACGTCGCGCAACCGCCTCTCGCTCTCCCCTGCGTATGCCCCAAAGATGGATGATGACCTGACGCATGGGGTGCAGTGGTGTTGAAGGGAAGAGAGGGGTTGAGAGGGGTACATATTGAGGTGCCCCCCATCCCCCTCCTTTCCCCACTCTGGCTGCTTTGAAGACGTCTCTCAGCCGCCTCTCGCTCTCCCCCGCGTATGCTCCGAAGATGGATGACGACCTGCATGCATGCGGTGGTGTGCGGTAGAGAGGGTTAAAGAAGGGTCTGTTACAGGGAGCCTTGGAAACCCTCTCACTCTCCCCCGCGTATGCTGCAAAGATGGATGATGACCTGAGGCATGCAAGAGTGGGGTGTGGGGCTGAGGGGTCAAGGGGTGAACGGGGTCTAGACCCATATGCTTCCAGAATCCTCTCGCTCTCCCCCGCGTATGCTGCAAAGATGGATGATGACCTGACGCATGGGGTGCGAGGGTGTGACTGCAAGGGTCAGGGTGTGCATGGGAGGGGTGTAGATTCCCCTCGTACATGTTTTGAGAATCTAATTCTCTCCCCGCGTATGCTCCAAAGATGGATGATGATCTGCATGCATGGGGTGCAAGGGTGGGGCAGAGAGGGCGAACGTGTGGGAGGGGTCGAAACTATACATTCACACACGTTCACCCTCTGCAGAAATGATACATGCCTCTCGCTCTCTCCCGCGTATGCTCCAAAGATGGATGACGATTTGATGCATTGCAGAGAGGGGCAGAGAGAGAAGGTCAGGGTGAGGGAGGGGACTAGGCTCTACATCTCGAGAGAATCCTCTCGCTCTTCCCCGCATATGCATGCAATTCGAGAGTGGCAGGGTGCGTGGCAGGGTTGTTGGCAGGGTGGTGTGCTCAAGTGATGGTAAAGAGCCGCGCATTGCATTCCCGAATGCACATGGGATGGGAGGGGGTGCGCACTAATGGTGAGGGCAAGGATGAGTGGTACGGCAGGGTGGGTGTGGCCACTCACGTGGCAGTAAAGAGCCGCGCATTGCACTCCCGAGCACACACGTGACATAGATGGGAGGGGGGGCGCCCTAATGGTGAGGGAGAGTAACGCTTGGCAGGGTGGTGTGCAGGGAGGGTGTGGCGACTCACGTGACAGTGAAGAGGTGTGCGTTGCACTCCCGAGCTATCTCCCTCACCATCAGCGTCTGCCATTGGCATGCCATGCCATGCCATGTTATGGGGACATGCCATGCCATGCATATTGCACATTGCACACATGGGATGGGAGAGGGCATGCCATGGGATGCCATGGGATGGCATATCCACGGAAAATCGTCAAGCAGCAAGAATAAATGCCCTGCACAGCTAGTAAATGCAAGAAGGTACCCTTGCCTGTGCATGCTAGGGATTGAAGAAAATTAAAATACTGTCACACAGTCACCTTTCCTGTGCCTGGCGGGCCGTACAGGAGCACCCCTGAAGGCCACTGCACGGGGAGAGTAGGTGGGGGAAAAGAGGGGTTGAGAGGGAGTAATTTCAAGGCGCCACAAAGAAGGGAGGGGCCGGAGTGGGCGGGCCGCACAGCAGCACACCTAACGGCCGCTGCACAGGGAGGAAGTGAGGTGAGGGAAAAAGGAGGAGGTGCAACGGGTTGGGTCTACTTCTGAGACGCCTCAAGGGAAGGGAGCAAGTGCAGTGGGAGGGCCGCTGCACAGGGAAAGTGGGTGGGGAGAAAGGGAGGGTGTGATGTGGGTCTGGTTGTGAGGTACAAAGGAAGGGGGAGCGGAAGGTGGAGGGGAAGGGGGGAGGGGAGAAAGGGGAAGAGGGGAAGGGGGAAGGGGAGAAAGGGGAAGAGGGGAAGGGGGAAGGGGAGAAAGGGGAAGAGGGGAAGGGGAAAGTGGAGGAGATGCGGCAGTGTTGGGAGGGGGAAGATGGTGAGTATGGGGCATGCATGAGATGAGAATAGGGAAGGGAGCTGAAGGTGTCTACTTTTGAGGCGCCTCAAAAAAGGGGGGAGGGTGAGTGCGGGGCATTCATGAGAGTGAGGAGGGGGACTGAAGGTGGAAGGGGGGAGTGAAGTGAAGGAGTGAAGGGAGAATGGCGTTCTGCAGACCTCGGAGGGAGGAGTGAAGTGAACTCAGAGGGAGGATGAAGAGTGAAGTGAATGAACTCAACGGAAAGACCTCATAGGAGAGCTGATTTGCTGCGTACCTGGACCAGGGTCTCGGGTTCAGGGTTTTACTCCCCAAGGTTTAAGGTGTAAGGTTCATAGTAACACGCCTTTGACGGGTGTATTGTTCGCAGTTGCACCGCACGTACCTTCAGGCCTAGCGCGGCGGCCTCTTTGGCGTACTTAATCGGCCACACTACCACTTCGCGCAGCGCCTGCATGCTTTCGTCCATCCCCGCCAGCTGCGCCGCGTTTCCCGCCGCCTCTCCCGCCGCGCTTTGCCACGTGACGCCGCCAGCGCTGGCGGCGCCATCGGACGCAGCAGGCGGAGGAGCGAGCATGGCGACTCGACGCGACGCGTGCCTAGGACGCGACGCGGGTCTGGGAGTACAGACTTGAAACCCGTCGTTTTCTCTACTGCTGCCGAAATCGGCGATGCGAGGGAGGGCGGCACGAGGAAGGGCGACGCGAGGGAGGGCGGCACGAGCGTAGCGAAAGGTGGAATGTGACTTTCTAGACGTGTCACGAGGGACTGACGGTCGGAGGGTGGTTTATTTCAGGGCATGATCTGAGGAATCGGGAATGGGGCAAAAACAAAACCGCGCGGGGCTGCTAAGAACATGCGCAAAAGGGCTGGAGAAGTGGGGTATCGATCCCCATACCTCTCGCATGCTAAGCGAGCGCTCTACCATCTGAGCTACATCCCCATGCCAGCTGGCAATCACTTCTTTTGTAAAACCTTTTAGATTTTTCGTTTGCCCAGCTGCTACGGAAGGAACTCACAGATTCCCTTGCTGGATTCCTTGTGATCATCATTGCCGTTGGCCGTTCCACCTCACATGCGCTTCCGCCTCCCCCTGCGCATGGCACTGCTCTCCGCCTCCCCCTCCCCTTCCCTCTCCGCGCTCCTCTCCTCCCGCCCCTTCTCCGCCCTCTCCCCCCTTGCTAGCGCCTCTTCCGCCTTCCTCTCCCCCAACCCCCTTCCCCTCCCCGCACTCTACGCGCCATCCGCTCTCCGCAACCTCGATCTCCGCCTCCCCGGCCTCCCCGTGCCACCCGCGCTTCCGCCGAAACACTCCCCCCATGCCCCGCATCTTCCGCCGTTCCTCGGGGACCCGTCCACCGGTTGCGGATCCGAGGGGATCCGAGAAATCGCGGTTCCGGGGGTAACTATCCCCGCAAGGGGCTTTCCGCTCCCGCTTTCCGCGCCCGCGCACCCCGCGCTTGCGCCCAAGATATGGGCGGGGGGAGGTCCGCGGACGTTCCCGGGCGGAGTGACGAAATGGCAGTGGAAGCGCATGCAGGAGAAGAAGCGGCGGGCGCGGGAGCGCTCGCAGTTGATCCGCGAGCAAGAGGCGTTCGAGGCGAAGCGGCGCGAGCAGCTCCGCATCTTGCGCGGCCCGGAGCGCCCCTGGGGGGAAGAATCGGACCGCGGATGGGGGAAACCCCCGCGGGAAGGGCGGATGCCGCCGGTTCTTCCGCCGCGATCCGCGGGGCCGCCGCTTCCGTGGGAAAAGCGGCGCGGGGGAGATGACACTGGGCGCTCATGGGGAGAGGAGGATGGGGGCGGTGGGCTTTGGAAGGGGTTGGGGGAGGAGGAGGGGACGGGGGGAATGATAGTTCCGTGGGAGAGGCAAGGGCGGAAGGCGGAAGGGGGAGCGGATTGGGGGAGCACGCGAGAAGATCAATTGGGGAGGATTGATTGGCGGAACCAGGGGGGCATGGCGGAAGGGCTGGGGGGAAAGGGGGAAGGGGGGCCAGTCCGCTGGGAGCGGCTTCCGCAAGTGCCAGAGGCGGAGCGGAGGCGGCAGGCGGGTGGGGAGCTTTTGGGGGAGAATCAGCGCAATAAGTGGGGGCATGAGGGGCGCATTGCGCCAATGGCGGGGGAGGATGTGCGCCCTTGGCAGAGGGGCGGGGAGGGGGAGATTCGCCAGTGGCGGAGAGAGGAGGAAGGGGAGATGCGCCAGTGGCGGAGAGGGGAGGAGGGAGGGGTGCGCCAACAGCAGCGGGGGGAGGAGGGGGGGCTAGTGTGGTGGGAGGAGGATGCGGAGGGGGGGGCGGAGAGGGGAATGCACCCACGGGGAAGGGGGGAGAGGGGGAGAGGGGAGGGGGGAACAGCAAGGGGGAGGGGGGAAGGGGGCGATTTCAACAATTCTCTAGATACGCGGACAACACGGGGTGGTAGTGGGGTAAGTGGGGGAAGGATGAACGAACGGGGGGGGATGGAGGAATTGGCAGAGGAATGGGGTGAAGAGGGAGAGGAAGGGGGAGAGGGCTGGGTGTGGTGGGAGGAAGGGGGGCTGTATGGGCGAGGTAGGGGAGGAGGAGAGAAGGGAGGAGGAGGAGGGAGAGAAGGCGAAGGGAGGGACGGAGGAGAGAGGAGAGAAGGTGGAAGGGGAGGAGATGGGATGGGAGCAGGGAGGGAAGGAGGGAGAGGAGGAGGAGAAGGAGGAGGGGGAGGAAGGGCGTCCTATGAAGCGCGCCAAGCCATGCAGGCACAGCCACCGGCAGCGTTTTCCACCGCAGGGGAAGAGGCAGGAAGGGGGAGAGGAGAGGGGAGAGAACGCTCATGGGGAGTGGGCGGAGGGGCACGAGGAGGGGGAGGGGGAGGAGGGAGAGGAGGAGGGAGTGGCAGGGGAAGGGGGCAGAGGGGAGCATATCAAGGTTCAACCAGGGGAGGTGGGAGGGGAGCGCCATTGGTGCTGCCTGCAGTACCGGAGGAGGTGATTGGTCGGCACGTGAAGCTCAAACACGTGGAGGATCTTTGGAACGAGGATGACGGGCCGCTGGAGAGAGAATCGGGGCCTGCTTATAACGAGTATGGAACTCCGCCTGTAGGTGCTGCTCGCTCTGCTGTTGGTGCAAGAGGAAGTGAACGAAAGGAGGAGGAAGAGGAGGAGGACAGGAGGGCTGTCTCGCGGATCCCTTGGTTGGCGTTCGCTCAAGATAATGGGGATGATGGTGACGGTAATGGTGGTGGTGACGGTGGGTATGGCAGTAGAGATGGCGGCAGTAGCAGCCGCACCAACAGAATTGGCAACGGCAGCAGCAACGGTGGCAGTGGTGGCAGTGGTGGCAGTGGTGGCAGTGGTGGCAGTGGTGGCAGTGGTGGCAGTGGTGGCAGTGGTGGCAGTGGTGGCAGTGGTGGCAGTGGTGGCAACGGCAGCAGCAACGGTGGCAGTATCAGGGGGCGTGCGAGGAGGAGAAGAAATGTGTCGGCATCTGCTGTTGCCACTGGTGTCACCATGCGCGGAAACATTCCTATGAGCATGCCCATGCGCATGGCCATGGGTATGGTCATGCCTATGCCTATGCCCATGCCCGTGCCAATGCCCATGCCCATGCCCATGCCCATGCACATGCACATGCGCATGGGTATGCCTACTGCTACCAGCATTGTTGCTGCCTCTGCTGTCGCTAGCTGCAGGCACTTTACCCTCGCTGCTGTTGGTGCTGATGGTGCTGCCATTGCTGTTGCTGCTGCTGATGCTGCTGCCACTGCTGCGCATGATGAGCCTGTTGGGGGCAGCAGAGAATACAACGCCAGCATTCCCAAGGGCGATAGCGGTGCTGCTGACAACACAGGGCGTGAATATCCTGGTGATGGACGTGAGGAGAGCAACAAAAGCGGCTCAGTGGGAGTGGAAGCAGGCAGTTTTGCTTCCTTGCCGCTCTCCCAGGCAATGCTTTCAGCCATCAGTAGAAGCATGGGCTTTAAGCACTGCACTCCCTTGCAAGCTGCTGTCATGCCGCACATACTCGCAGGTATGCTGGTGCTACTGCCATTGCCGATTCTTGAGAATTTTCAAAAATCACTCGCAAGTTCCATTGTCGTGTTTGTTCGTCGTCCCTCACAAATCTACTCCTTTTCTCCGTGACATTTCACGAACCCCTGCCCTCGTCCGATTCAGTTTGTCCACTCTCGTACTTCCCGTCTCTCTCTCTCTCTCCCTCTCTCAATGCATGCCTCTCACAATGCGTCTCTCTCACTATGCACGTCTCTGCCTCTCTTCCTCTGTCTCCCTGCATCTGCCTCCCTTTGTACAGGAGCTGATCTCTTGGTCAAGGCCAGTTCAGGCACAGGGAAAACCATGGCTTATATGGTGAGTGAGCCCAGCCCACGTGTTACGATGAATCTGTAGCTCTGACTTATAAAGTGATTCGATTTATGCTATAGTGAGGTCCCGGCACCCCCGTGGCCGAGTGAGACCAGCAGCATCCAGCTGGTCTTGGCTCCCCACTGGAGGTGTTGCTGGTGTGCGCTAACAGAGAGAGAGAGGGCCGAGAGGGCTCTGCAGCAGGCCCAATGAGTGTTTATTGCCAATATCATTATATCCCATGTCCTCCTGTTGTCTCTCACATTGCTCTGCAGATTCCCTGTCTTGACAGGCTCCTCTCGGACTTCACTAACTCCCCCACTCGCCTGCTTGCTGGTGCCGGTACCCCAGTGGAGGTGTTGTTGGTGTGCGCTAACAGAGAGAGGGCGGAGGGAGCTTTGCAGCAGGCCCAGCTATTGCTGCAGCTGCTTCAGACGCCGCAGTTGCAACAGACCGCGCAGGGGAGTTTGCAAGGGCAGGAGGGGGACAGGGGAGTAGGGACGATGGGGAGAGGAGCAGGTGGAGGGAGGAGAGGAAGAGGCAGATCGAGGCGGGTGGAAAGGGGACAAGGGAAAAGGGTGGGAGTGGGAAGCGTGGGGCAGCAAGGGGTGGGGTGGCAAGGGGTGGGGGTGCAGATGGTGGTTGGGGGGATGAGTGTGGATGGGGAGGGGAGACGGTTGCAGCAGGCGCCGTGTCAAGTGCTGGTGGCGACTCCTGCGCGGCTGTTGGAGCACTTGCAGCAGACTCAGGGCATGCGGAACCGAGTGCAGCAGCTGAAGGTATGCAGAATCTCAGGCATGCAATGCATATAGGTATGGCAGGGGGAAAGCACGCGAGTGCATGTGCTGTTGACTGTGGCTCCTGGACGGTCGTCGGAGCACTTGCAGCAGCAGACCCAGGGCATGCGAAACTGCATACAGCATTGAAGGTGAGTGATAGCTGCTGAAATTATGCTGGAGAGGAGGTGAAGGTGCATGAGAGGACTTAGAGGACTCCCCATCACATACTCTGAGCATGTATCAGTGGAATTAGGCCACATGGTTGTGGTTATTCAACTAAGCTCTGGTGCACGTGGAGTCAATGCTTCCCACTACTAAGCGTCACATGCCATGGGGTGCTTGGTTTGGAAGAGCTAGATCGCATGGTGGAGATGGGCTTCACCCGCACCATGCACACCATCCCCCCGCTCCTCCCACCTGGATGTGTTTTCATGCCTGCATTACCACCCCCTTACTATCCACCACACCATGCGTGCAGGTGCTAGTACTGGAGGACTTAGATCGCATGGTGGAGATGGGCTTCACTCACAATTCACGCCATCCTCCCGTTCCTCCCAACCTAGGGCGGATGTGATCTAATTCTCACATTGCCTACCATCCACCACTGATCATCCGCCCAGGTGCTTGTTATCGAGGACCTAGACCGCATGGTGGATATGGGGTTCACTCGCACCATACACACCATCGTTCCGCTCCTCCCACCCACCCGCCAAACGCTGCTCTTCTCAAACGCCCTCTCCAAAGAGGTACCCCAACCTGCGCATTCCCGCTCCCCTACTTTCTCTCTCTGCGCCCCACCAAATTTCCCTTCCCTTCTGTTCTTCCGTTCTCACTTTGCCAATGTTTCCCTCCCTGCCCCTCTGTTTCTCATTCACTCGGCTCTCTCCTGTGAACAGATGATGGATATTTCACAGCACATGCTCAAGGCAGATAATGTATGTGTCGATCAGGAGAGTGACTGACCGACCGGAGGTTTCAAGTGTCACTGTGAACACTGCTTTGTCATTATTGTTATAATCGGTTTACTCGCACAGGAGTTACGGTGACCATCGCAAGCTTGTGGCATCTGTTGCTGTTACAGTGAAGTACATACCGCACAGTATTCAAGGATGTGTCTTTCCCAGAATCTTGTACCACTGACTCTTTCCGTTCATGTACTGTATCATCATTACTGCTTTTGATTTCCATTTCCTAGTTTCGGTCGGCTCAGCAGCACAGCCGGCCAGAAGTCCCACACGCAGAGCACAGTACCGTACCTCCCAAACAGACCACACAAGCATCCATGCTGACCAAACCCCCCCTCTACCACGGAAACCTACAGCCCCTGCATCTGACAATAATTATTCGCTTACTGGAACTACTACAGTGCCAGTGCCTCTACAGTCTACATGCATGCATCCACTAAACAAAACAAGAAAGAAACCAGATGAAGTATCCATGCTGATCCCTTAGGCATCAGGTCAGTCCCTGTCAGCCTGATTCTACTCCTCCACTCCTCCCCACTTCCCCCGTGTCCCCACGTCCCAAACAGTCCCTCAATTCTCCAATTCCCCACAACCTGACACGATCACAACTCCTCACAGGTCGCAGCTGCTGCTCCTAGCGTCAGCGCAAGCATGCACCGGCGGAGCCAAAGGAAAGCAAGCAGACGAGCACAGGACGCTGTGACACGCTGCCTGCGATGAACACACTGCATCCTCGCCTTTCTGCACTGTGCCTTCAGCACGCCCCATGCCCGCTGGAGCCCCATGTCATACACTGAGGAGTCCCCCTGTCGCATCTCATTGCTTCCCCTGAATGCTGGTTACTAAAAGTCCAGCTCCCCACCCACCACAAGCACCACCTTACTCAAGCTCAGAATTACAAGAGCACGACAGTACAAGAGAGTGAGGTGAGTGCATCTCACCCCATTCTACTATCCAGCTTCTCTCCGCTTCCGCTGCAGTCATCAGCACCAGCCACGCTCCAGCCGGTTTTCAAGCCGACTCAAAAATCGGCTCCAGCCAAACCCTACACACGTTCACAAAGCAGACTCCCCTGCCCCCAAGACCAGTTTGAGGAAGTTCACGTCTCACAACTCGCTAGGTGAGGCGCACATAAATACCCAACAGTCCACCCTGCCTTCCCATTCTTGAGCCAGCCACTTCACTCCTCCCGTCCTCCCAGATTGAGCCATAGCCGCCACAGCAACCTAGAGCTCCTCCTGGACCCCAGAAACCATCGGAGCAACCACGTCTCCACCATGTCACCCATCTCCACTCCTCTCCACCCTTCCCCCTGCACCCCGCTTCCTCCATCCCTCTTCCTCCACTACTCCAACCCAAACCCCCCTTTTCCCGCCTCCCCAAGTCATCAAACCGCGCCACCCTACTCCCCACCCCCGCCAGCACTGGCAGCAGCAGCAGCCGACTGCTCCTGAGCCGCAGCCACGAGCGGGCGAAGTGTCTCCACCATGTCACTCATCAGCGGCCGCAGATTCGGATCCTCCTCAATGCAATGCTTGGCCGAAATCGCCAGCTTGTGCGCCGCCCGCTGCGCCCTTTCCCCTGCACCCCCCTCCGCCCCGCTCCCCCCCTGGTTAAAAAATCACCCTACTCGCCACCACCCCCAGCACTGGCAGCAGCAGCAGCAGACTGCTCCTGAGCCGCAGCAACCAGCGGGCGAAGCGTCTCCACCATATCGCTCATCAGCGGCCGCAGATTCGGATCCTCCTCAATGCAATGCTTCGCCGAAATCGCCAGCTTATGCGCCGCGCGCTGCGCCGCCTTCGTTGTGAACTGATCCAGCAGGCAGGGATCCACCAGCGCCCCAATATCCGGCTTGCGCTGGTTCAAATACTGCTGCGCCCAGGCCGTGAGCGGCGGCATACCCTGCTGGGTCTGATCCATGGCGCGCTTGCCTGTGAGGAGCTCGAGGAGCATGACTCCGAAGGCGTAGACGTCGGATTTGCGCGTGAGCTGGCCGGTTTCCATGTACTTGGGGTCGAGGTACCCCATGGTCCCCATGATGCGCGTCGTCACGTGCGTTTGGTCCGTGTCGGCCCCCTTTGCCAGCCCGAAATCCGTCAGCTTCGCAGACCAGTCCTGGGGGGAGGAGGGGGAGAGGGAGGAAGGATGAATGGTGTGAAGGGTCTGCGAGTGTCTGATCCGCGTCCGCTCCCTTGCCCAGTGCAAAGCTTGTCAGCTTAGGGGATTACTCCTGGGAGGAAGGAGAGGAGAGAAGGGGGGGATTATGATGAAAGGTTGGTTGATGGCTTGAAGTAAACCTTAAGTGGGGTACAGGTCGAGCAAAAACAAACAAACGCACACTCACATCGTCGAGCACAATGTCAGGCGCCTTGAAGTCGTGGTGAATGGCGTTGTTCTCGTGCAGGTCCGCCAGGCCTGCACAAGTCTGTGTTACTTCTTAGTCCTTTGTGTTGGTCTTTGTGTTACCAGCACGGCACTCACATCGTCGAGCAGGATGTTAGGCGCCTTGAAGTCGCGGTGAATAACATTGTTCTCGTGCAGGTACGCCAGGCCTGCAGCGGCATCCAGCGCAATGCGGAGCCGCACCTCCCATGGGAGAGGCGTGGGCGGAGTAGGGTCGTCCTCCTTGGGCTCTGAAAGGTGGGAAGGGGTGGAGATGGGAGGAGCGCGCAAGGGGCCAGAGGAGAAGCGTGACAACGATTCTTCCTCCCCTCGTGCACAAGCATGCCCTTATGCAGGTATGCCAGGCCTGCAGCAGCATCCAGGGCAATGTGCAGCCGCACCTCCCATGGGAGCGGCGTGGGCGGAGTAGGGTCATCCTCCTTGGGCTCTGATGGTGGGGAAGGGGTGGAGATGGGAGGAGAGCACAAGGGATCAGAGAGGAAGAGTGGCAAAGAGCCCTCATGCCCGCGTACACAAGCATGCCCTCGTGCAGGTAGGCCAGGCCTGCAGCAGCATCCAGGGCAATGCGCAGCCGCACCTCCCATGGCAGCGGCGTGGGGGGCGTGGGGTCATCCTCCTTGGGCTCTGATGGTGGGGAAGGGGTGGAGATGGGAGGAGAGCGCAAGGGGCCAGAGGAGAAGCGTGACAACGATTCCTCCTCCCCTCGTGCACAAGCATACCCTCGTGCAGGTAGGCCAGGCCTGCAGCAGCATCCAGGGCAATGTGCAGCCGCACCTCCCATGGGAGAGGCGTGGGGGGCGTGGGGTCGTCTTCCTTGGGCTCTGAGGGGCGGAGAGGGGCGGAGAGGGGCGGAGAGGGTTGGAGAAGGGAGAAGGGGGTTGGAGAGGGGCGAAGAGAGAAAAAAAAATATTGAAAGAGCTCCCATGGGAGGCACGCGGGGTGTGGGCTCTTTGGTAAGTGGTAGAAATCGGTACTTAATTACTCGCCTGACTTTGTGAGTAGTAGATAGCGTTATTTGAGCTTACTCTCACCACAAGTAACAACTGACTGACCTGGTAAGTGGTGGATGTCGAACCAGTCAATAATGACAGGAAGAGGTGGTAGTCCAGACTGCCCTTGCCCAGGAACTCGTACAGCAGCATACCCTCGCTCCACTGTGTAATCTTACTCAACTGACTTTACCTGGAAATTGGTAGAAATCGGAACTGTCGATAACGAGTACAGAATCACTTACCCGGGAAGAGGTGGTAGTCCAGACTGCCCTTCCCCAGAAACTCATACACCAGCATACCCTCCCCGTTCTCCGCGCAGTATCCGAGAAGCTTCACCAGGTTCTGGTGGCGCACGCGACCCAGCAGCAGAATCTCCGCCTGAGGGCGACCAAACGAGAAAGGGCGAAAGAATCAGCACAGATGCGTGAGGGAAGGGAGGACACGTGCGGGGAGGGAAGCCGCACACAACACGTACTGGCGACTAGGGCACAGACAACTCATGGGGCATGGGGAAAAGGGATAGCACCATGGGCGGTCAAGACAATGGCATGGCCCTGGAAAGCTTTCCCACGTGAACCCACCAGGCAATCCGGCTGCCTCTGGTAGCTGTTCGGGTTGCGCTCGTGCTCTCTTCTTCTACACCTCTTTCCCTCTCTTGTCATCCTCTGCCCATCACGCGAGGTCACCATCAAACCCTGCTAGCCCTGGAAACTCTTCAGCTCAACGTTTACTAGCTTCGAAGCCAAGTCAGAACGCCCACTCACCAGCCATTCCTGCTGGCCCTGGAAGCTGTTCGGATTGAGCTTCTTCACAGCAATCGGCATGGCGTCCTTGCTGCCCTCCCAGTCTTTGAGGTACCCCTTGTACACCTTGCCGAACCCGCCCTCGCCCAGCACGTTGTCGGGCTCCTTAAAGCCCTGCGTGGCCTTGTGCAGCTCCTTGAACTTGAACGTGCGCAGCTCGAACGGCGCCGCCGGCATGTCCAGCCCCATCAGCGCGTTGTCCCCCTGCGCCGCCGCCGCTGGGGGAGGTGGGCGAGGGGAGGGGGGAGTGGGGGGGTTGGGGGAAGTGGGGGGAGGGGGGCGGAGGAGGAGGGGAGGAGGAGGGGGGAAGAAGGCGGGAAGAGAGGGGACGGAAAACATAGGGAGGGAAGGGAAGCAAGGGGTGTATGAAGCGTGTGAAAAGCCAAGCACGTTGTCGGGCTCCTTAAAGCCCTGCGTGGCCTTGTGCAGCTCCTTGAACTTGAACGTGCGCAGCTCAGACGGCGCCGCCGGCATGTCCAGCCCCATCAGCGCGCCGTCGCCCTGCGCCGTCGCCGCTGGGGGAGGGGGGAAGGGGAAGGGGGGAGTGGCCAAGGAATGGGGAAAATGGGGAGGGCGGAAGGAGTGGCGGGAGTGAGAAGAGAGGAAGAGAGGGGAGGGGGGAGGTAGGAGACCGGAGGAGGACGGGGAGAGAACAAGAAAAATGGTAGTTATTTTCTGTTTATCCCTCTGCTTCTCCGGTCTAAAATTCCGCGGCCCCAGAAAAGGACGAAAAGAACTACCGAAACCACGGTATTATCACTCAACAGGACAAAAAGCGTATATACTAACATTTTCGCCGTTTGTAGCAACCCCAAAACAAAGTCAACACATGACACGGGCGAGGCTTCTCTGTTCCTTAGGTATACCGTTCTGGTAAATTACAACCTGGCGCTTCGACGAGTTTAACAAAGCACGAAATCTTGCGAGAATGTCAGCAAAAGATACGTACGAGGCTTCTCTGGTTCTTTGGGTTTCGGCGGTTCTGGTGCGGATGGCGCCGGTGCTTCATGTCCGTTCACGTTTGCTGAAAGGGGGGAAATAAGCATACGAGGAAACGGAGAAGGGTAGGAAACAAAAAAAAAAACGTGTTAAAACGGGAAAGAAAAATAACAGAGAAAGAAGCGGTCCATAGATTGCTTGTGAGAACTGCAAGCATTTGTAGTCTTTTCTATTTTCGTAGAAACAAAAAAGAAGGAACATACGGAAAGCAGGCTGGAAGAACTATGCTGCCACTGCTGCACTGGAGTGGTATAGACTTAAGTTTTTGACAATAAAGAGAAGAAAACGGGAGCTAAACAGCAGTTATTGACATTGGCGAAGGAACGGAAAGAAGCAAACTGGAGAAAGAACACACACGGCTCCGGAAACCAGAAACTATTGATAATAGGGTATAGTTTGTTGACGTTGGACGGCGCTTCTGAAATAAAGTCGGTCTGTAAATTGTCTCGGTCAAAATGGTAGCTGCAACTATCAGCGTCTTATACTTGGCGCAAGCTTATGGGATAGAGTTTCTTTCGAGGCGCTGTGTGACTAGTGGGTTCACTCAAGAGTACTTTTACGTACCGAAACTAAGAAAGTTTCTAATAATAATTACCTTTGGCGGGAGCTTCTTGAGTTGGACTTGACTCTGGAAACCGTTGCTCGACCTCCCCTCCCCCCCCTCCCCCTCCTAGACAGTTACCCATTTTAGATTGTTAGCTCTGCAGGACAGTTATGCCTTCAGCAGTCAACGTGTCTTTCCATTGATCCCAGTCTCACGAAACGGTAAGCTTTTTAAGATAGTCGACAGACGCCCTATATTTAGACCTTTTTATCTAAAAGCGATTTAATGCTGCTGCACTTGATTGCCGAGCAACGACGACTCGGGCCCACAATTAGTCGTCGAAAACTGCTGGGGAAACAAGTTTGAACGGGACAGGTTCAACTACAAGAGATGTTGCAGCGCGTTTAGTGTCTAACGGGAGACATAAACAACTATCGCTCTTCCCAGAACAATCGGCAATGTCTAGGTTTGGGTTCGGTATGCCAGCCCTAAGCTTGGGTCCCCGACCGAGGCGGGTTAGTTAGAAGAAAGGTAGGTGGGAGGGAGGGGCACGAAGGAAGGCTGTTTTGGGATTGACTTGCTTGCGGATAGCGATTTCGCGAAGTATTTCTCTATCGAGTATGTACGAGAGGGGGGGAGGGGTGGTTTTCTTTGGTGGTCGTTGAAAGGAAGTTGAAACCAGGTCATTCTCAGCCACAAACGAGTACAGCACGGTAATTACTGTGGGTTTGGGGTCGTCATTGGATGGTTCGCGAAGCCAGAATTGAATATGCCCACGAACACCTCAATAAGGGCAGGGAAGACGACATTTGCAACTGTATTTCCCTTCTGCTTTTCAGAATCCGTTGGGCTCCCGAAACACTCCTCTGGTTCGTGGACCTTGGCTAGCTTTAGGGGTAATTATGGCGCCTCACCATAATGGGTATTACGAAACGGGTAACTAGTGCTAACAATGAAAAGTTGTGGTCGTTCGTGAGTTGAAAGATCGAGCGGCTCGTTTGATGGTTGATGGACGTGACTGACTGTTTGGGGCTCGCCGACAAAACCAAGGATATATCATGACATCGATATAATGGAAGAAGTTCAAAAAAGAGAGCTTAAATATCATTGTCTCAATCTAAAAAAGTGGTAAACTATCTGGCTTCACACTAGCATCAAATCTAACTATGTCTGCTAGCCTAATGGTACATCACTCCGCCTTTGTTGGCTTACTAGCTGATTTCCGATTAAGACGAGACGCTGGTGTGGAGTGCTCTGATTGGGTGAACCTGAGAAGCACCTGCATGATGCCGAGTACGGCAGCAATGCCGACAGCGATCCATCCCAGAGTTGCCCACGTGAAGGTGATTGCTGATAAGTTGCGGGTGAAGATCCAGCCATATACGACGAAGTTCAAGGCCGTCCAGAAGCAAGTGTGCTGCATAACATACAAGACACAGGTGGGATCCACACATGGAATAGTGGAAAGCATGTGGCATGAGAAATGGTGGTACAGGCACCAACTGTATACAGAACAATGTCGTTTGGAAAGAACATTGTGCCTAAGACATGCACAAGAAAACCGAAACCGACCGACCGGCAGAGCTCGGCACCACACTAACCAGAATGGTTTTTGGAGACTTGGTCGTGTTGAGCCTCTGCTTCTCATCGAAGCCGTTGTGCTCGACATAGTAATCCAGATTTTTGTCCTGCTCGTTCCACAAAAGGAGGGGCAGGCCACACAAGAAGAGTGGGAAGGGGTGAGTGGGAAGGGGTGAGTGGGAAGGGGTGAGTGGGAAGGGGTGAGTGGGAAGGGGTGAGTGGGAAGGGGTGAGTGGGAAGGGGTGAGTGGGAAGGGGTGAGTGGGAAGGGGTGAGTGGGAAGGGGTGAGTGGGAAGGGGTGAGTGGGAAGGGGTGAGTGGGAAGGGGTGAGTGGGAAGGGGTGAGTGGGAAGGGGTGAGTGGGAAGGGGTGAGTGGGAAGGGGTGAGTGGGAAGGGGTGAGTGGGAAGGGGTGAGTGGGAAGGGGTGAGTGGGAAGGGGTGAGTGGGAAGGGGTGAGTGGGAAGGGGTGAGTGGGAAGGGGTGAGTGGGAAGGGGTGAGTGGGAAGGGGTGAGTGGGAAGGGGTGAGTGGGAAGGGGTGAGTGGGAAGGGGTGAGTGGGAAGGGGTGAGTGGGAAGGGGTGAGTGGGAAGGGGTGAGTGGGAAGGGGTGAGTGGGAAGGGGTGAGTGGGAAGGGGTGAGTGGGAAGGGGTGAGTGGGAAGGGGTGAGTGGGAAGGGGTGAGTGGGAAGGGGTGAGTGGGAAGGGGTGAGTGGGAAGGGGTGAGTGGGAAGGGGTGAGTGGGAAGGGGTGAGTGGGAAGGGGTGAGTGGGAAGGGGTGAGTGGGAAGGGGTGAGTGGGAAGGGGTGAGTGGGAAGGGGTGAGTGGGAAGGGGTGAGTGGGAAGGGGTGAGTGGGAAGGGGTGAGTGGGAAGGGGTGAGTGGGAAGGGGTGAGTGGGAAGGGGTGAGTGGGAAGGGGTGAGTGGGAAGGGGTGAGTGGGAAGGGGTGAGTGGGAAGGGGTGAGTGGGAAGGGGTGAGTGGGAAGGGGTGAGTGGGAAGGGGTGAGTGGGAAGGGGTGAGTGGGAAGGGGTGAGTGGGAAGGGGTGAGTGGGAAGGGGTGAGTGGGAAGGGGTGAGTGGGAAGGGGTGAGTGGGAAGGGGTGAGTGGGAAGGGGTGAGTGGGAAGGGGTGAGTGGGAAGGGGTGAGTGGGAAGGGGTGAGTGGGAAGGGGTGAGTGGGAAGGGGTGAGTGGGAAGGGGTGAGTGGGAAGGGGTGAGTGGGAAGGGGTGAGTGGGAAGGGGTGAGTGGGAAGGGGTGAGTGGGAAGAGTGGGGCGGGAAGGCGGAGCCAAGAGGCGGGAGAAGACGATTTGAAGATAGACTCTTCAACTCGCATCCCCTGTTGTTCCATGCCCTGGCCACAACAGGTTCGAATGATGGATGGGCATGTGCATATGCTTCCAGCCTACATGTGCACAGGACCGCATTTGAGTCGACTCACAACCACAACAGGTTTGAATGATGGATGGGCATGCGCATATGCCTCCAGCCTACATGTGCACAGGACCCCAGTCACACCCTGTATTGTGCCTCTCGCTCCGCTCTCGATTTTTTCTTTTACGATTCTTGGCACCACTAGGTGATGCCCTCTGCATCCTACGGGAACTTATCTATGGGGGCACGTGTGTATAACCCCAGACATATCTCCACCTGACGGGCATGTGCTAAAGATGCGAGGCACGTGTAGAAGATTTTTTATACATCTCAAAAATTCGCTTTCTACACAGGGCATGTGTGTATAACCCCAGACATATCTCCACCTGACGGGAATGTGCTAATGACGCGAGACACGCCCGCTGCCTCTCGCTCTGCTCTCACCTTTTTTCACGAATGATTCTTGGCACCACCTGGTGATGCCCTCTGCATTCTGTGGGACCCGGTCGATGGGAAGATGTGCATATAAACCCAGACATATTTCGGGCCTGTGCTAATGACGCTGGACACGCCCGCTGCCTCTCGCTCTGCTCTCACCTTTTTCACAAACGATTCTTGACACCACTTGGTGATGCCCTCCAGGTCCTGAGGGACCTGGTCGATGGGGACTCGCTCAAAATACACGTCAATCTGGAGGATGATGGGGATAGAAAGGGCACGGGTAATGGGGTTGGAAAGGGCAAGGGGTAGGAACGAGAGAGCAATGCCATTTGGTGATGCCTTCTACATCCCGAGGGACCTGGTCGATGGGGACTCGCTCAAAATACACGTCAATCTGAAGGTGATGGGGCTGGACAGGGTTAGGGTGGGAAGCGCAAGGGAGGGAAGAAGAGAGGGTCTTTGAAACGACTCAAACTCCACTTGGTGATGCCCTCCACATTCTGGGGGACCTGGTCGTTGAGGACTCACTCAAAATACACGTCAATCTGAGGACGATGGGGATGGAAAGGGCAAGGGGTGGGAAAGGCGAGAGGTGGGAAGGAGAGAGGGATGAGCATGGCCAAGGGGTGGGAACGAGAGAGGGTTACGAGTGGGCTGCGAGAGGTGGGTGGGAAGGAGAGACGGGTGGGAATGGTTAAGAATGGGGATTCACAAACAATGGGAACAGCCTTAGATGGGAAAAGAGGCCAGGTGGTGATGAAATGTGTTGCTTTTTACATAGCAATCACTTTAAAAAACTCTCAAAAGTGATTCCACGGGTTGGGAACAGGAGCAGGATGGCAGCACAATGGAACGTTATCAACATTCTCGTTATCTTCTTTTTCTTTTTCTTTTTAATTAATGAGATCTGCAGGTCTGTTTGTTTGTTTGTTTCTCTTCCCTGAAAAAACCGCCTCGCACAAGAAGGTGCTGAGCACTTACTTGCGAGGCCTTTCTCTTGAGGATGTTAGCGAACGTTGGGGGGGTTTTGCCCTTGGGGAAGTTGACGGTGAAGTCATAGATGGCCCCTGCATGCCCCTTGGTCTGTTCCACTGACATCACCAGACCCTGGTTCCAGAGACAGGTGTATGGGAAAAGGTGAACTTTTAAGTTGACACAGAAGTTTTCACCACGAGGTAGTTGACGGTGAAGTCATAGATAGCCGCTGTATGCCCGTTGGTCTGCTCCACTGACATCACCAGGCCCTGTTTCCAGAGACAGAGGATGGATGGATGGGAAGGGCAGAGGGACGCACAGAAGCATAATGCACTGCAACGGGTTGCAGGTTCAGAGGGCTGGGCGCCCCAAGAGCAAAAAATGCCCAAACGAGTCCATCGAGCGGCACTCCTTTCTACGCAATTTGATACACTCCCACCCACGGTGCTGCACTCCCGCTCACCCACCGTGGTGCGGGGAACGAGCACGTGACGGGAGATGGTCAGCCCGGCTTTCTTGCCGTAATCCTTCGCTGCCCTGAGAGCATGCTTTTGTGGCGCCTCAACAGTCAAATACTGCTCGGATCTGTCCACCGTGATGCACTCTTCTCAACCTTGCTGCACTCCTGTCCACGGTGCTATACCCATTCCTACCCACCTTGGTTCGGGGCATGAGCACGTGCCGGGGGATGGGCAGCACGGCCTCCTCGGCGTATTCCTGCACCGCCTTAAGCCTTTTCCTGTACCGTCCCAACGACCAAATATTGCTCGTCCCTACCCACCATGCTACACTCCACTCCCGTCCACCTTGCTTCACTCATGCCCACCGTACTGAACCGTTTTATACCCACCTTGGTGCGGGGCACGAGCACGTGGCGCGGAATGGGCAGCCCGGCCTCCTTGGCGTATTCCTGCGCCGCCTTGAGCTTCTCGGGTGTGAAGCGAGTACCCTCCATGAACAGCGCCACCCAGAAGTGCAGCGGGAAGCTGCGCAGCCGAGCATAGCCGTCCTGAGGGAGCGGAAGGAGGGAGCAGAGACAGAGAATGCCAGCGCCTTGAAGAGCAAACGGGAAATGCAAGGCGTTTTGAGCTTCTCGGGTGTGAAGCGAGTGCCCTCCATGCACAGCGCAACCCAGAAGTGCAGCGGGAAGCTGCGCAGCCGAGCGTAGCCATCCTGAGGGAGAGGGGGTAGAGGCAGAGAGTTGCAGGTGCACTGAAAGGCATCCGAGGAATGCAAGGCGCCTTGAGCTGCGCGTGCCCTCCATGAATAGCGCCACCCAGAAGTGCAGCGAGAAGCTGCGCAGCCGAGCGTATCCGTCCTGAGAGAGTGGAGGAAAAAGGGGGGATAGAGAGATTTTCAGGCGGCTGAAAAGGCAGCCAAGAGTGCAATGCGCGTTGAGATTCTCGGGTGTGAAGCGTGTGCCCTCCATGAATAGCGCCACCCAGAAGTGCAGCGGGAAGCTGCGCAGCTGCGCATAGCTGTCCTGAAGGGGAGAGAGGGAGGAAATCGAAGCAAGCATGGGAGCAGAGGATAGGGGTAGAGGGAACAGGGGATGGGGGATGGGAAGTTCAGGGGCCTTGCAACAGAGGAGTAACAGTTACTCGCACGGGTTGGTTTTTCTCACGAGTAAGGAATATTGCTTATCAAGAGACGAGAGAAGTGTTGATTTCTTACGGGTATTCCATTTGCATCACAAAAGACAGTAATACTTACGAGTATTCTGCGCTGGTCGGTGGCGTAGTTGCGGGCGAGGAAGAGGTATTCCGAGAACCACATGGACCAGCCAATCACAGGCATCCACCTGGCCTCCTCCTTGATCAGCGCTCGTGTGCCTCCGAGACAGCCGCACCTCTGCAGTCGCGTGGGGGGACAGAGAGTGGGGGACAGAGAGTGGGGGACAGAGAGTGGGGGACAGAGAGTGGGGGACAGAAGGGGGTCCAGAGATGAGGTGGACAGGAAAGGGGGGAACCGAGAGGGGGGGACAGAAAGGGGAAAAGAGAGACGAAAGTATGGAGATGAGTGGAGGGGGAGCGGGAGGGGGAGCGACTGGACTCCAAGCGACTGGGCTCCATTCTGGCGACATTTCATTCCTCGCATCGTTTCAATGCTCCCACTTCAATCTCTCCGTGAAGCTTCCGTGCTTGCATCAAACATCAATGATACAATTTATCTTCTTAAAATGCTTCCGAAGGCAGCATCAGATTGAACGCATAGTAAGAGTGATCGAGAAACACCCACCTGAGATAAAAGCCAGCCGATGGCCCAGTCAACGTCGCTGCGGTGGTTGCTCACACACAACGCGCTCTCCTTGCCTGTCAAATAACAAGAGTGGGAAGCGCAAGAAGCAACAAAGACACGCGCAGCAGGAGCGGAATGAGCAGGTAGCGAAAGGATATGCAGATGCAGAGAACATCGAGATCATCAGCAGCGTGGGATGTGTTATTCCCGTCCCGTGTGGGAAATAGTCAGGTGTTTTGATTATTTATTCACAACGTACCGAAATATGCGTGATCCTTGGGATCGCCGTACAGCCGGACCTGCGGAAGGCGTCGACACGCGAGGCAGCAGAAATACGAGGTTTCCGTCAGGGATTTGGGTCAATAACGCGTTCTAACCTGAGGAAGCAGCGTTTCCTCGCAACTCTCTATACAGTCACACGTTTAGAGCGGCGAATCGGTAAGAGCACGCACCTCGACGAGGCCCCACCACTCGATGAGCCAGATGAACATGGACCAGAAGGATCCCATGAGATACGCATTGATGACGCGGTATGTGCGAGGACTGATCGGGAATACAAGAATGGAGAGCGCGATCTGCGGAAACGGAAGGAAAAATGAGGGATATATGACGGAGCGCGAACGATGAGTGCACACATCAGTTGAGACGTGGTGAGATCGAGACCTAGGCGGTGTTTGAAGTATCGGTTGCGAGATTCGGCATATTTCCTGAGAAGCACACCTGGATGGTGGTGACTATGAGACTTGATGCGAGGAAGTTGACGGCGATCGGGATGGTGAAGATCAAGGAAGCCATGGGGGCCGTAGGGGCCCAGCAAAGATCCGGGATCCTTTCGCTAGGAATAAGTGAATCAACCAAGCAGATTCACGCTGCTTGAATGGGAAACTGAATAACGAAATTAGCCTTGGAAATGGCTAGTTACTTGGCTGGAATAGCAGAGTCTGGTGTCTGCTGATGTACGGTATTGGGGAGGCGTGGTATGTGTGGTGTGAGAGAAACCCATTCCCTGTGGGCCACCCACGACCCGTGAATCCTAGGTCTGAGAGGCTCCGAACGGCTTGGCGCGAAAATCGATGGCGAAAGGATCGAGAGAACCTGATTGGTGGAAGTTTGTTTTGTTGATGAAAGGGTGCATGGTGATGGTTCCCAAATTTTGATGAGGTTCGAGTGTAGCGTTGCTTCAAACACTTCTGTGCCCACATATAGAATATATATAGCCCAGTCTTTCCATGCAAGAAATCAAGAGGGGTGATAACCACCTTCCCAATTTTAGTCTCCACCCTAATTCTAATATTTCCCCTCCACTGAACAAACTTGCACCATTATTGGCATTTCTCAAAGGTAGCAAGTTATTGCACCATCTTTTTCAAGAGGACCCGAAGCTAACAACTCCCAAGATTCTAGGCCTCCAAAATCACAAAAATCCTAAGCTTCTAGGGGGTGATATCCAGGGAATCCGGGATCAGAAACCCAGCATCATGCAGAATCATTCTACTGGACCTTCAGATTCTAATCCATCACATGCAGAGCTCCACCAGCAACATCCTAGTTCCAAGGCATTAGAAACCCAGTATCAAGCACAACCAGATTAGTGAACCTAGAGACTCTAATCTAAAACCCGTAGATCTTCCCCAGCACCATTCTGGTTTCCAGCGGAGTCTTGCCGTCAGAAGTAAAGGTTCACCTGCAACCTTCTCCACCCATGTCCTGCTTTATATAAACATACACACAGCATCTTATTGTCTAGTGAACTATATTAAGGCAAGGCCACAAAGAGAACAGAAGGATAAGGCAAGCTAGACGAGACGAATAGGAAGAGAACAAGAAAAGCATGCAGGTTCAGCATTGATGAAGTTAAAATGTCTGGATTTAGGTTGGTTCCCTCTAACCATGTGCAATGTATTCGGTACATTTCAAATTAGTTGCTTGTGGGGTGAGCTCAAAGTGATTGGGAAAAGGTGAAGCCTGTTGACTTTTGGGAGAAGTCATGCTAAAGGCGGCACGATGTCCAGGGAGTTAGAGGTCCAAACTTGGCCGATGTCGCGCGTGTGAGACGAGCTCGAAAAATCCGCTCATCACCTGACTGAGAGGAAGACGCTTGAAGGTGCAACGGCCAGTAGATCGTGTTGCGAGAAGTGAGTCACTAGCGTGACTTGCGCAGAATGGCAGTGTGAGTATCTTAGAAGCGTCATGGTCTAGTGTGGGGTCCTGCCTTGGCCGATGTCGCGCGTGGGAGACGAGCTCGAAAAATCCGCTCATCACCTGTCTGAGAGGAAGACGCTTGAAGGTGCAACGGCCAGTAGATCGTGTTGCGAGTAGTGAATCACAAGTGTGACTTGCGCAGAATGGCAGTGCGAGTATCTTTGAAACGTCGTGGTCTAGTGTGGGTCGCCTCGCCGCGTCGTGATATCATCGCACGTTCACGTTAGTAACATTGTTGGTCGGCTCCCCGTGTCGTGTATGAAAGGCTGCTGCCTTCCAGCGAATGTGGAGTTACTCGTTGAAGCTTGATGCTTGGCGCCGTGAAGAAGCAAAAAACGGATCGCAATGGATCAGCGTGCCCTCCCTGCCAGATACAGTGTAACACAGCAAGATATCGCAATTCCCATCATTCCCCCCTCACCTGCCGCTTACCGTGTTTGTTGCTCTAGACGAACAGCACCATAACATTCAAACGCGCGTTTCTGGGGCAACCTGAGGTCGGAACAAGTCGTGGTTCTTGTTCAGCCAAAGGCGCTTGTGCGCAGCCCAAGAAAAAAGAGCGAGGGGGCCAAACTCGCGATGCATTTCAGCATCAAAATCAATGGCTGCGAGCCTTCTAAAGGCGCTTCGAGCGAGGAATGACCTCAGCTCGGCTGCACTGGCTGGACGCACAGTGGATCATCAGAGCTAATCTCTGGGAATGAATACGGGCCTGGAGAGACCACAAAACTGACTAGAGCTACTAGGAGAGCTTGAGAACGAGGCTTCTAGGAAAACAAAAAGAAATCATGAACTGGAACAATACGTGGGATGGAGAATTCAGGACTGCTATTTATACATGGCCAAATGCCTTGAACTGCTGTCACGCGTTCCGCAGCGCTGCGGTATGGCAAGATCAAGATTCCTCCATAGAGCAAGAACCTCCCGCAAGCAAGCCGCAAGAAACGGTCGTACTGGCCTAGACTAGACGGAGATTTTCGTGCTTCCAATTCGGACATCTGTCTAGCAGCCGTGGCGTGCGCAAAGCATTTTTGCCCGGCAAACCCTGAGACCTGAAACGCGTTTCGCCCAGCCAGTCCAGAGTTTTTACGTTTTCAAAGCATTTTGTTTGGCTGACCGCCGTCAGCTGGGCACAGGGGAAAAACTGAAAGTCAAGCAGGGAGGAGTGTGTGATTGGCTGGTTCAGTCGCAAACGCGAACGAACGCGAACAATTATCACGCAAAATTATCGTGAGCAAGATTCCAGCTTTGGCGCTGCTGGGTCTTTGAGGTCCTGCTGCAACCGCAAGGCCCCTTCAATTTCAAGCGGTTCGCTACGAGCTCCGCAAGGTACGGCGACTGCCTTATTGTGTGCTTGCCTAAGTCTTACAGTAAGAAACAAAATGTAGAGTATTTATTAATTCGGTACTTCAATGGGCACTTCATGCATACTTTCCAAGCAAACATGCACTTCATATACTGCTCCTTTATGAGCATTTTACACTCAAGATGAAAGCTACCACATACATTTTCAACTGATAGTTCCGAATCACTTATTCATGGCATCCCACTTGGCACTGGAGTGCTTTCAAAAGTCCCTCCCACTGATGCTCGAGCAGTGAGTGAACTTGGCAGGGTGTCTGGTGATGCAGCGTTGCCCACACCCTTAGTAATGTCACGCTTGCATAGCGGACACGTCGGGTGCGACTTCAGCCACTTGTCAATGCACGCCGCATGGAAGTGGTGCGAGCACGGTAACTCGCGTAACACACACCCATCCTCATACCTCACAAGGCACACACAGCACTCAGCATCCTCTGCCTCCACCTGCCTCTGCCTTGGTGGGTGGGCCGAGCCGACCAATGACATGACGCCACCTGTCTCTTCCTCCACCGTCACACGGACGTCCAGCGCATCGCCACTTGGACTATTTCTGCTGCTGCTGTTATTTCCACCTGCCCGGCCTGCCCGCCTCCAGAGCCCAGCAGCCAAGCCAACCGCGTTGCGCCACATGGCACCGGCAAAGGCAGAGGAGGAGCAGCAGGGGCAGGGGGCGGTTCGGGTGGCAGGAGAGGAGGAGAACGAGGTGGAAGAGGAGAGGGGGGGTGAAGAGGAGAGGCGGAAGGAGGAGGAGCAGGAGTGGAAGGGACAGATACTGCTGGCTTGTGAAGAGTTGCTGGCGGCGGTGCGGTGGCGGTAGAACTTGAACTTGGGCAGAGCCTCGATCTGCTCTCGAGACGCTCCTTCCTGCAAAGGGAGCAGCACGGCACGAGATCAGACGGATAAGAGGAGTTGTGGCTGGCAGCGGTGCGGTGGCGGTAGAACTTGAACTTCGGCAGAGCCTCGATCTGCTCCCGAGTAGCTCCTTCCTGGAAAGAGAGCAGCATGGCACACGGTCAAATGAAGAAGATGAGATGCGGACAAAACAGGTTGTCACACTCACACTCACACTCACTCACACTCACTCACACTCACACTCACACTCACACTCACACTCACACTCACACTCACACTCGTTACTATCTTACAAATGATGCAGCCGCACATGGCCCTAAACCCTGGAAGTATTCATCGCTCCCACTCCCACTCATCACATTAATCACATTCACCCTGTGCTGCCAGCTCACTGTACTCGCCTGGTCTGCGACTGCATAGATGAGAGCGATGATGCAGGGCAGGCAGCAGCACACGGCCATGCCCACGACACACGCCACGGCCACACAGAACACGACGAAGAACACATCAAACGCCAGGAAGGCCGTGGTTGCCCTGATGTAGGTATGGGGGGATAGAGGGCGGTGGAGAGGGGTGTTGGCCATGCAAACAACGCACGCCACGGCCACACAGAAGACGGCAAAGAACACATCAAATGAGGTGAAGAAAACGGCTATGGCCACATGCCACGACCACCAGGCGAAGATGGGTGCCTGGATTCAAGTGAGTTAGATTGAAGGTCTCACCAGGATAGGATGGGAACGTCTTTGAAGGAGTGGAGAGGATCCAGGTGAAGCCGACGAGCCGCCAGGCGAAGGATGGGTGCATGGATCGACGCGCATTACCAGGAGAGTCACTAATATGAGTGGGGACCATGAGTCTCACCAGGAGAGGATGGGCGCGTCTTTGAAGGAATCGTCGATGGTGGAGAGGATCCAGGTGAAGCCGACGAGCCACCAGGCGAAGGAGAACATTGTGTTGGCTGACTCTATGCGCCGCGCCAGGCTGGAGTAGGGTGAGAGCGAGGGAGGAAAGCATGAGAGAGTATGAGCGCAAGTGATCTTGAGCTACCAGGCGAAGGAGAACATGGTGTTGGCGGACTCTATGCGGCGAGCCAGGCTGGGACATGTGAGAGGGTTGGTGGATGGAGCACGAGGGAGTGGAGAGGAACACACTGAAGTGCTTCGTACTTCTAGTGACTAAAGCTATTACACCATCTGCTCTCGAGTCGACTCAAAAGCACCTCTGGTGACTGGAGCTAAGAGCACCATCTGATTCTACTAGCTCACCTCTGATCCGAGTCGTCCGATTCGCTCTCATCCACACCGTCCCTCACCATCATCTCTTCATCCTCCACCGTAGATCCTTCATCACCCATCGTTCTCCTACCCACCCTCCTTGCCCGCCCATCCCCCCTCCCATCCTCCCCGCCCGCCCTCCCCTCCCCCAGAAGCCCCTCAAGCGCCTCCCCCTCACGCGCTTCGCTTTCCAATAGCAGAGACCGTCCCGTTATAAGCACAGACGCTGCTTCGTCTAGAGTCACCACTCTACCCGCGTCCCTCCTGCGTAGAACGGAAACTAACTCTTCGTCTTCCTCCCTTCCGCTCCGGTTCCCTGCCCTTTCCGCATATCCCCTACCATCCCCGCTCTCCCCTAGTGCCCCCCGTTCCCCTGATTGGTCCTGCGGCGCATCAAATCGTATCCCCTCCTCATCCCCCGCCGCCTCCCCGGCTTCTCCCCTCCCCCGATTCACGCTCCCGTCAGCCCCGTTCGGGCCCCCGCTCCCCCTCTCGATCTCCGTCTCTCTCTCGCGTCCCCTGTCCCTCTGCTCTCCCCGGGTGCGCCTTCCCCCTCTCCCCCTCCCCCGCGCCCGCCTCCTCCCCCTGCGCTGTTCCCGCTGCTCCCGCTGCTCCCGCGCGCGCCGGCTCTCCCGCCGCTCGTGTTCCAGCAGAACGCAGATCACGTGCACGGCGCATTGCACGGCGTAACCGAGTAACCAGATGGACAGCGGCGCGGGCGGGCGCTCGTTGCGCGCCTGGCTTATAAAGAGCGTGATGGCCGTGACTACAACGAAGGCGAGGTTCCAAAACGCGTCGAGGATGACCACGGGGCGGGAATACGCCCACGTGCTGGGTTGCGGGTCGGGCAGCTGGAAAGAAAAAGAAAGAAAAAGAGAAATGAAGAATACGTGTAAATACGAAGCCGACAAGGGGAGATTAACGAACAAAGGCAGAATCTAGCACAAGAACTACCACACGGATGGTGCAGGGGTCGGTTCGGGCCGGACCTGTTCCGGAGCTGAGGCTCGGCGAGGCGACTGCCGGCGGCGCATGAGCTGCTGCATCCCGACCTGCTGAATCAGCCTCGCGGCGTCCAGTGCCATTGCGCCACCTGTCCTCGACCACGGCTGCGCCGCGTCGCTCACCGCGAACTGCGGCGAGGGCGGGGACGGAGAAGGCGTTTCGCCGGGAGTGGACGTGAAGTCATCGCGAGGAGTTGACGGATCGCTGGATGACGCGTCGAAAGGAAGGAGCGCCTCGGTTTCCGAATCAGCGGCGCCGGTGACAACTGTGGCGGCGAATTCGGCCGCGGCGGATTCGGCAACGACAACGGCGGCGGCGGCGGCGGCTGCGGTGGCGGCGGTGCCGTTTGCGATGGTGAGACTATCATGGCTGCTTCCGTAGCTATTGCTGTTGCCGCTGCTGCTGCTGCTGCTGCTGCTATCGTCGCCTCTTCTTGCCTGGCTGCCGCAGTCAAGGCCGCCCGCGTGGCCCTCTTTCCTGTCGGCCATGCTGGCCGTCGCTTCCCCTTTCCTGACTACAGCCAACTATTTCAGCGGGTAGCTCTTTGTTTCTTATAACCGGCGAATTGGAAAAGGGCGTACGAACTTGACGCTAACGCTAGGAGATGCAGGAAGCCTCGCGTGCTCCTGGTCGGTGGATGAGTCGCGCTACGGAAGCAACGTTTGCGTTCTAAGGCGCCTAAGGGTCTGCGTTCTTCGGGATTTCGTAATGCGACTTCTCAATCCACCATTTTTCCGGATTCTTTTTTCCTGTTCGACTAGCAAGACCGCGGGTTTCTAATATACCTGCCTGGGCTGAATCCCATTGACATGGACAGCTAGACGGTTCACCGGCTTCGGAACTGCGCGCATTCACGGGAGGCAAAGCTATGGTAAGTCAGCGAGTGGAGGGATTGATTCACGCTATTGAAAACGACGCATGCAGACTTGGTGGGTGGTGCCGCATCGTCCACCCAGGGCCACACATGGAGGAACACGGGAAGCTAGGTGAGGAAAAGGCTGCAGAGAAATGGTGGTCACATCCTCAGCAGCCTAGATCTTCGTTGGGAGGAGCGCATTCATCCGCCATGCGTCAGCAGGCGGGGAGATCTGGAAAAAAAAGGGAGAGCATGGGGCGGGGTGGCGAGGCGAGGGGATAAGGATGGGGGCGGAGGAGGCGAGAGCAAGAATAGGGGCGAATTGCGGGAGAGAATGGAATGAGTTGACACGTGCGGCGGCAACCTAGGGGCAAGCGCTATGTAGGGGGGATTTGCAGGTGAAGGTTGGAAGGGAGCAAGCCGCAGATTTGTGCGAAAAGAGTTGATTTGGCGATGTGATATACGGCCGAGATGTGCGTCAGGTCCGTGTGGAACGAATTGTGATCTCTCTTATTGGTGGCGACGGGATCGCTCGCTGACGAAATTCTGAGCGAACTGAATGGTGGTTCGGCTGGGGGTGCGAACAAGGGCCTAAGTTATCAGGGCAATTACCCTGTTTTGACTGAAATTATAGGGTGTTTTTTCAAGGAGCCCTGATTTTCATAAGGTTATTTCTGGACCAGCCCGTAAAACTGAAGGGTGATTATTGAGTCAGCTCGGATCTCTCCGGGGAGTTCTCAAGGGGACCCGTATAATTTTAGCAGACATGTTCTCCCCGACCTGCCTTGCATTCCTCTCCGTCTCCCTCTAAACACACGTGGGCCACTTTTAGTGAATTTCCTAACCACTCTCTCCTTGTTGGCCTCCAAGTGTCTGATTGCCCTGTTCTACGTCGACATGGCTTAGAAGGCCAATAAGGAGAGAGTGTCTGATTGCCCTGTTCTCCCTATGTACTCTTCCTCATCGTATTTTTTTCGAAGTCTACAATAAGTATCTCGCTCACCCCTCCAGAGCCACTCCATCTCCAATCTCCCCAGCCCTCGTGCAACCCACTGTGAGTTTCCCGCGAAATTCTGGTAATGCATGTTTTCAGGCCTTTTCTGGCTCGAACCCGGATTCGTCAAGGTTTTTTTTCCGCTGGCTCGGATTTTACAGGGTCTTTTTCACAGGGGCCCGGATCGTCCGAGCTAGCAAAAATCCTAGCAATAGCCCTGGTGCGAACGCTATGACGACCCGCGAGGCGGCGTTGGTTACCGAGGCGCTTGCGCACGTGGCGACAAATGATTAGTCTATTTGCGCCCTCGCGCCTCGTAAGGGGGGCTCCACGGCGGCTTGGCAGGATACGGACAACGAGAATTTTCATACGCGATTCTTCAAGCGAACAAGCAACCAGTCAAGACTGCGGATGTTTTGCAATTTCTACCGTATTTTTCATACGAAATTCATCCAACAAAGAGAGAGGTAGGAAAGAAAAAGAAAAAGGAGAAAAAAAAATACATTAATAGAAAAAAAACGCCGACGACGATGACAAAAGAATCCAGGTATGGAGTACAAGTTCCCCACCACAAAGTGGGAGGGGGGGAATGCGTCCGCACCACAAGGCCACAGCTTGCCTGCCATAACCGCTTTCACGTCAGCCACATTGCGAGGAAACCTAGTGACCTCTGATGTACGGTAATCATCTGAGATGGGCAAGGCTACATCATCAGTGGAACGCGTCCAAGGCAGAAGGCCAGGGCTTGCCTGCCATCACTGCTTCGACCTCAACGACATCACGTGGGCACTTGGTGAGGTTGTCGATGCCCTCTGCTGTCACCGCCTGAGATGGCCAGGTGAGACAGAAAGGCAGACAAGTGAGGATGTGGGAGGCAGGATGCCTGGATGCTTGCGTGCTTGGTTGTTTGGTTGTTTGGTTTAAGGCTCGTATCGGAAACACACAGAGATGGAGGGTTTCTTGCAAAAGCATGGAACATGCAGTCTGAAGCCTGATCTATTCTCAAAACACACCACTTCACCGCACACCACCCCCACTCACCACGTCATCTTCCAGTCTCACACCGCCGAAGCCTCGGAACTGAGCAATTCTCTCAGGCACTAGGTAGCGGGCCACAGCTGGGTCAGCAAGAGCAGGATCCAGCAGAGAGTCGATGAAGTAACAACCCGGCTCCACAGTGATAACCTGGTGATGGTGAAGGGAAGAGGGCGCGAGGAGACAGAGTGTGTGTGAGGTTGGAAGGAGTGAGGGTGAGGGGAGAGAGAGGATACATGAAGGGAGTAAATGCGGAGCAGGGATAGAGACGGGGAGCATGGAAGCTAACCGCAGCAAGAGCAGGGCCAGGCAGACCTGGTTAGCGTGAGGTGGGAGGGATGCAACGAGGTGATACAGGGAAAACAGGCTGTGCCCACACCACCATCCCATATCCATGCCAACCATGCATAGCATTCCCTGACATGCCAACCATGCAATATCCATTCCAACCATGCCCCACCGTGCCGTACCATGCCAGGTTCCAATGTGCGTGTTGTGCGAAGAGACTTGGCCCCTGGCTCAGTCGACCTCTCTGCCTGCAGGTGGTTCAACGCAGGAAGCGAGAGGGATGGAAGATACCAGAGAAGGAGCAGGGTGCAGGGGAGCGGGGTGGTTGAGTGGGTGGGACAGTGCGGTGGGGGAGAGAGGGGTGGGCGGAGCAGGATAGGTGAGACATATACTTTCGTAGCTATTGCAGCTTATTTGGGTGCATCCAAGAGGTATCAGTTTACAGCTGTGGCACACAAGAATGAGTGGAGCCATTACATTGTTGTACCCGCCAACATCATGCGTGTCAATGCCCAGAAAGTGGCCCAGCCCATGCGGCATGAACATGTGATGCACACTATCACCCATGCACATCCTGTGCACATGCGTGCTACCAGCACGGTGTTAATAGTACTAAGAGGTTACATTGTTGTACCCGCCAACATCATGCGTATCAATGCCCAGAAAGTGGCCCAGCCCATGCGGCATGAAGAGAGCTCCCAGGTGCTGCTCCATCATGTCGTCAATTGACCTGCACACGGATGGTAGTATAAACCTCAAAAAGATGTTGAGGAGCCCCAGTCATTGTATGGGATGTACAGAGTAAGTTTGAGGGCACATCAACAAGAAGGATGCTAAGTACACCGCGGACTTCTCTACGCGAAGAATGAAAAAAAAACATGAGCAGCGAATTTGCAAAACACGTAAAACATGTCAAGAGACCAGCATGCGGTGTCATCATGATGATGCGGTGGAGAGAGAATGCGGTACAGTCATGACGACATCAATAGTCCAGCACACGCGTTAAACAGCCGAACCATCCATGTCCTCCTCACATGCCACACCATAATCTACCGTCACCCATAGTCTATTTGCGTGCTCCTAATCACCCCTGCTCTTGTACCCTTTGCCCGACCTCTCACCCGCACACTGTGCCACCACCTTTCCCACACAAACTTTCCACCAACCGACCGTCGCACTCACCCCTGTAGCAACCCCCCTTCCTTGAGGTGCTCCAGAATCGTGCGCTCCGCCAGCCTGGTGTGTGGGAGGGAGGGAGGGCGTGGGGAAGGGAGGGAAAACCTTAGGGTCGATCTCAACTCACACATGCAGCAGAGCCCCCCTTCCTTCAGGTGCTCTGATGAATCGTGCGCTCTGATAGCCTGATGTGTGGGAGGGAGGGCGGGAGGGGAGAGGACGATACGAAAATACGGGCAGAGAAAAAATTCCAGGAATGGGGTGGGGATACGGAAAGAAGGGGAGAGACCGAGCGGAAGAAAAAAACACTAAGGTGCACAATAAGGAAGGGGACAGTCTCCCTTGCAACCAACCGCTCCCCTTAAACTGCAACCAATTTCCCTGAAAATGCAACCAATGCGTTGACTCGCCTGTGCATGTCCACCCAGCTGACTCCTGGCTTCATTGCAGCAAACACCGCCCTCTGTGCTGCCAACACCGCCTAAATAGGCGAGAACGAAGTGGGAAGCACGAGAGAAGAGAAGGGACGAGGACTGAGCAATTGAACAAGATTTTAGGACAGTTCAATTGCTCAGGAACTGGGCGAAGTGATTTTCAAGGAGAAGGGCGGGGGAAGCAAGGGGGCCATGGGGGACTTCTCGTGAAGTGCTGGAAACAAAATAAAGCTTGGGGCATTTTTTGGAGAGACGACATAAATAGGGCCACGGGCAGGAAAAAACTATCCAAGGGAGAAAGAAGTAGAAGAATCTTCTCGTCAGACCCATGAGTGAGTGTAAATGCATTGACCCCACTAACCTCATACACCAGCCGTTGGTCTGCACTGAATTTGCCATTGACCTGCCATGGCATGGCATAGCATGGATAAAGGCATGGAAAAAGGAAAAGGGCATGGTATGGCATGGCATGGCATGGCATGGCATGGCATGGAAAAAGGCACCACACGTGGCAGTTGCGAGGGGTGGTGGTGGATGATGTGTGGTGGCACGGGATTGGAATCACGATTGCAGGATTGGAATCAGATTGGAATCAGGATTGCAGGATTGGAATCAGGATTGCATGATTGGAATCAGGATCACGTGGCAGTTGCGAGGGGTGGTGGTGAATGATGTGTGGTGGCATGGGATTGGAATCATGATTGCAGAGAGGTGAATGCCACAATGACACCACAGCAAAAATTAAAAGCAAGTCGTGACGGAACGGCATGGAATGCTAAGGCATGTGTGAGCCATACAGGGAAGGAGCATGTGATGTCAGCGCCGTATGTGAAGTACTCTGCTCCCATGTCTAGAAGCGCCATGTCGCCATCCCTGCACTCCTGCACGACACAAGGGTGGGGGCAGAAACGTCAAAACCACACAGGGAAAGAGCAAACTGATGTGAGAGCCATGCAGGGAAGCATGCGGGAAAGGAGCAGGTGATATCATTGCCACACAAGGAAGGAGCAAGTGATGCCAGCGCCATATGTGAAGTATTCAGCTCCCATGTCTAGAAGCGCCATGTCGCCATCCCTGCACTCCTGCACAATGCAAGGGCGCAGAAATGTGAGCATCATAGGGGGAAGGAGCATGTGATGTCAGCGCCGTATGTGAAGTATTCAGCTCCCATGTCTAGAAGCGCCATGTCGCCATCCCTGCACTCCTGCATGACACAACAGTGGGAGCAGAGTGGGAGGGTGGGAGCAGAGTGGGAGGGTGGGAGCAGAGTGGGAGGGTGGGGGCGTTAGAGCTTGGTTATGTTTGGATAACTGGGAGGGGTAAGCCTCGTGTTCAGATGCGGCACCCCCCCCCAGCCACTCATGCTACCCGCACTGTCAGTCTTACCTTATTATACAGAAGGTCATGGGTGGTATTCTCACCCTATCGTTGGGAGCGCCTGCATGGCCATAGTGCAGAATGCTGCTGTTGGGACCCGTGCCACATATGCATGTGTACCCGGCTAAACGACTTCCCTCAGCCACCTGTCCTGCCAGCCACCCGCACTGGCAGTCTTACCTTCAAAACGAAGGCCATGCGCAGCTCACTCACCCGGTCGTTGGGAGCCGTACCGCATATGCATGTGTACCCAGCCGTGCGACACCCATGCGGTCAGGCTATAAAAATTGATGGGTCTGGGGAGTTGGCAGCTCACACACCCTATCGTTGGGAGCGCCTGCATGGCCGTAGTGCAGGATGCTGCTGTTGGGACCCGTGCCGCATATGCACGTGTACCCGGCTAAACGGCACCCCCCAGCGACGGCTGCATGGTGCAGGAAATCCGCCTCCATCTCGTATTCCATCATGCCTGGCCGCACTTTCCTCATCACCTGAAAGCGCAACCAGGGTGGAATGAAAGAGGGCCTTCAACCTCACTCACTCGCATGGTGCAGGAAATCCGCCTCCATTTTGCATTCCATCATCCCCGGCTTGACTTGCCGCATCACCTGAAAGAGCAGGGTGAGGTGACACAGGGTGTGATGAGATGGGTCATTCATGTTCAGTCCCATGGTGCACGAAATCCGCCTCCATCTCATACTCCATCATGCCTGGCTTGACTCGCCGCATCACCTAAAATGAAAGAGCAGGGTGAGGTGAGACATGAGGTTGCGATGAGACTCCTTCCATGATTGATTGCACGGTGCAAGAAATCCGCTTCCAACCTTACTCCATCATCCCCAGCTTCACTCTGCGCATCACCTGAAAAAGCTGGGTGAGGTGAGACAGGTGCCCATCTCCCTCCTCCCCCCTCCCCCATCATCCTTAATCACCCATCTCAATCCATCTGAACCTACCTCCACATGAGCGTCAGATGACACAGCAGCAGCATAGCGCATCACGCGAATCTCCTCCTGGGATTTGATCACCCGGCATTCGCTCAGTTCTGGGTGTAACACCGTTAGGTCCTGAGGGAACTCGTCTATGCCCTGGTGGTTGCACACGCATGGGAGGAGAGGAGAGGGGAATCATTGGAGCAGCATGACGCATCACGCGAATCTCTTTTGGAGATTTGATCACCCGGCATTTGCTCAGTTCTGGGTGTAACACCGTCAGGTTCTTCTGAGGAAAAGCGTCTATGCCCTGGTGCGGGGGGGGGGGGGGGAGAACACGGCCAAAAAAGTAGAAGATGCTGGAATCAGATCACTGCCCCTAGACAGTGGCTGGCCTAGACATGCAACACGTATGCACAAAAGGCTCGTTTGCAACTCAGCGCACGTGCCCTCTCAAAGCATATACCTTTAGATAAAATAATGTGCGCAAATTACATCGAAGTGGGCTGGCTTGCAGGAGTTGCCGCTGCCTGTGTTGATACCCTTCGGGAGGAAGAGAGTAGGCAGGCTGCCGCTACTTTTGAGGTGCCTCAGAAACCAACTCACATTGAAGTGGGCTAGTTCCGCTGTCTGATCTGAGTTGATCCCCTTGAGCAGGAAGAGAGTCAGAAGGCTTCCGTACAACTGTCAGGTGCCTTAAAACAAAACCGAGCTCACATCAAAGTGTGCTGGCTTGCAGGAGTTGCCGCTGTCGGTGTTGATCCCCTTGAGGAGGAAGAGAGTCGGCAGGCCGCTGCCACTCCCTGCTGCTGCTTTCAGCACTGCTGCCACGTCCTCGATATAGTGCACCTCGTCCACTCCATACTTGTCCTAATCACCAGGTACAAGGGAAAACGCATAGATAGAGTGTGAGTGCTGGTCGTCACTGCCACTCCCTGCTGCTGCTGCTGCTGCTGCTGCTGCTGCTGCTGCTGCTGCTGCTGCTGCTGCTGCTGCTAATGCTGCTGCTGCTGCTGCTGCTGCGTTTCAGCACTGCTGCCAAGTCCTCGATAAAGTGCACCTCGTCCACTGCATACTTGTCCTGCTAACGACACACATATGGCAGGCAGAAGACACAGACGGAATGAGGATGCCAAACTGAATCTGCCACAATCTAATGAAGCACATTCGTGAGGCGCCTCACATGATAGACTTCATCTGCCACCTCACAACAAATGAAGCACACATCTACAAGACGAAGTACAGAAGCAGCAGACAGAACAGCTGACAAGTGAAGCACACAAAGGTGCAGGAGTAAGACCCCAAAGCATGGCAAACCCCCACAATAACGGCCAGAAATTAGCTACTGTACCTTGATCTGCTGGTGAGTGTGCAGAGGGCCCATCCACACAGCATAGGAGTCCGGGAGGTGAGGCATGAAGAGGAACGACCGCGCTGGTTTCACTGACACGTCCTGCAAAATTCACATGGTGAGAGGGAGGGAGGCGCACGCAATTCGTTTGAAACAAACAAGCCAAACGCTTGTTGAACTGACACGTGCTGCAGGGTGGCAATGGTGAGAACGGAAAGGCTGGAGGGTGTCAAGTCAAACTACGCCCTATTTCCCAGCCGATATTCCAAGGCGCCTAAAAAAGAATACGCCGTATGTCCCAGCCCAGCTAGCATGTTTAGCAACACGTATCACAGCGTCATAGAAGTTGAGCTGACTCAAAAGGAATCAATTTAGTATGTCTACAAACAATACCACAGCGAAAAAAACAAAAATCTAGGCTCGAGAACCTCAACGACTTGAGCCACTTCAAATCAAGCCTAATACCATAGTTCTTTAATCGCCTAAAAATTGGCTACTACACCTATCAACGCATACATACCACAGCACCATAGAATCCAGGCTCGATGACCCCAAAGAGATACGAGAAGTAGCTCTCCTGCCTGCGATGTGATGCCATGCCATGCCATGCCATGCCATGCCGTGCCATGCCATGCCATGCCATGTCGTCATACCATGCCATGCACCATGTCAGATCAACCACGCATCGGGCATGCGTTGCAACAGGAGATGCACGGAGGATACGGGAAAGGGACATCACACCATCAAGGCAGGAGATAGTACCAGTCACAAGTGATACTGACAACAAACACCTGCTCCAGACCAGACACAACACAACAAGCCGGTAAACGCGTCCTGCAATAGACTAGGACTGCGGGAGCTGACTCACCTCCTCGCGTCACCTCGCGTCACCTCGCCTCACCTCGCCTCACCTGCACCGACCAAACGCTCCTCCCCTCACCTGAAGACGTCCTCGTGGTCGGTGCAGTGGCGCATCTGAGACTCCCCGCCCTGCTTGCATGGAGAGGGAGATGAGACGGAAAGGGAAGTGTGATGCGGATGGTAATTAGGCAAGAAGAGAGTCATGATGTACGCTGTAGCGTGAAGGGTACGGAATGGTGAGCAGGGTCATAATTCCTGTATGAAATTACATTCCAGCCCGTGCAATCACTAGGAAATGATGAAGATAAGTTCCAATACGTTACTGCTTCCCACCTGTAGGAGCACGATGGCATGTTCTTCCCGGCCTTCCAGCCTGGCTCGCATCCGCTCTGCGAGCTTCTGACGGTTTTCATAAAACATGGTAACAGGAACTTTGAGGGTCTGCTTTCCGCGCCAGAGGAACCCGTCGGACCACGAATCCGCGAGTGAGGTGCTGGTGGTTTCTTTCGATCTGTGCTCTCCGTTCGCGGCCATGGTGACAAATCTCGCAAGAAGGAAGTTGCAAATGTGAACACAGGGGAAAGGCTAGTGAACTTGAGGCTGCTGCAGCCTTTACGACAGGTTTCAGGAACCCACAGGGAAAATGGAGAAATAGGTGGGAATGTCCTTTGGGAAAGTGATCTGGAATTTGTACGCATTATGGGTGTCTTTCGGTATGGACAACCACTCGTTTCAACATCTACATATTTCTCTTTCAGATTTATACAAGCTTCTGAGACAGGTAGTACTGTACTTGCTAACTTCGAGGTTGTAATGTGAATCCACGTCATTGCCGTCAGTGACATCGTCCAACGACACGTGGAAAAGCATATTCTGCGAAACGAAAACACTGGATTCGCGCGTCGATTTTGAGATTCTGCCTGCTGTTTCCACCCCAACGCACGAAAATGTGAATCACCAATCAGGATCCAGCGTGACTGGACTTCGCCTCTCCAGCTGGCATATCCACATCAGCCTCATCTTTACGCCCAAATGACCTCGCAAATTCCCCTCAACGACACCCCTCACATCAGCAAGAAGCTCCTTGTGAATCTATTCACGAGTCACTTAGCTTGGCCTCAGACGTAAAACTGTGGCATTCGGCATTACTCTTCTGCTCGTCACGCCTTAGTCTTCAGACGACAAGCTACAGGCAGTGTCTCTGTCGCCTTCGCTCGCCTTGAACATTGCGTTTCCCAGTTCCTGCTGCGAAGTGTCTTGAAGTGAACCGAGCAGCCATGGCGTGTATCGCTCCAGCAGTTGCGTCGATGCACGCAGCAACGACCGCGAGACTGCAGAGTCCGCTCGCTTCGGCCTCCTCCGCCTCTTCCGCCAAGGCCAGCCTGAAATGCGCGGCTTCCAGCTCACGCGTTCCCCCATCCCTCACCCCTTCGCCGCTCTCTCAACACGTCGTCAGTCAAATCAAGAGCTCTCTGCCTCGGAAGTACCGGCGATCCGCCTCCGTGTATGCCACGTCAACGACCGAAGCTTCGACGCAGGCTCCTGCGAGCAGCAGCGATAGCAGCGGCGGGCCGTCGAAGGGACGCGTGATGGTGATTGGCGGCGACGGCTACTGCGGCTGGGCGACGGCGCTGCACCTATCAGAGCAAGGCTATGACGTGTCCATCGTGGACAATCTCAGCCGTCGATTGTTCGACGAGCAGCTCGGATCGCAGACCCTCACGCCGATCGCGTCCATCCACGATCGTGTGCGACGCTGGCGAGAGATCACCGGGAAAACGATCGCACTGTACATCGGCGACGTGTGCGACTTCGAATTCCTCGCAGACGCGTTCCAGACGTTCGAGCCGACGGCCGTGGTGCACTTCGGTGAGCAGCGGTCGGCGCCTTACTCCATGATCGATCGCAACCGCGCGGTGTTCACGCAGCATAACAACGTGATCGGTACTATCAATGTTATGTTCGCGATTAAGGAATTCGCTCCCGAGTGCCATCTGGTGAAGCTAGGGACCATGGGGGAGTACGGCACGCCGAATATTGACATTGAGGAGGGCTTCATTACAATCACACACAACGGCAGGACAGACACGCTGCCGTATCCGAAGCAAGCCAGCTCGTTCTACCATCTCAGCAAGGTATGCTCTAACTATGTCTTTAATGTCCGTGCCACGTCAGCAGGACATACTTCGCACGAATGTACGGATTTTCAAATTTCACAAGTATGCTTGTTCTTTAGTTTGTCTCTTTGCACTGATGATGTCACAATGTCTCAGTAAGCTTGGAATTGGTCGTTTCCCTGTTACCACAGGTGCACGATTCGCACAACATCGCGTTCGCGTGCAAGGCGTGGAACATGCGTGCGACGGACCTGAACCAGGGCGTGGTGTACGGCGTCGCGACGCCCGAGACGGAGAAAGACGTCATGCTCATCAACCGCCTCGACTACGACGGGGTGTTTGGTACCGCTCTCAACCGATTCGTTGTCCAGGCGGCCGTGGGCCACCCGCTTACGATCTACGGCAAGGGTGGACAGGTGAGGAAGGGGAAATATAGGCTGGATAAAGGCGAAGGGGCTTCTGAGGCGTCTCAAAGGATGATCATCTAGAACAAGGTAGGACAGGGGCAGGTTAGGGCGTGTGAATAGGGGCGACGGACCTGAATCAGGGCGTGGTGTACGGCGTCGCGACGCCCGAGACGGAGAAAGACGTCATGCTCATCAACCGGCTGGATTATGATGGAGTCTTTGGCACCGCTCTCAACCGATTCGTTGTCCAGGCGGCCGTCGGGCATCCGTTGACCATCTACGGCAAGGGCGGACAGGTGAGGGAGTTGAGATAGAGGCGCGGGGAAAGAATGGGATGGACTGACGCGTGAGAGGGTGGAATGGAAAGGTGGGGTGGGGAGACGATGTACGAGGAAGAACGAGTGGAATGTGGTCCAAGAGGAAACAAGACAGTCTTGCTCTCTATAAGAGCACACGGAGAAGGGTGCGCGTGCATCGCGCATGCGAAATGGAAACAATACAGCGATCGGGTAGGAAGGTCCGGTCTGGAATGGAATAGATGGCTGAGGGAGGGCGAGTTAGAGAGGCGCGCAGATGCAAGACCATGAAGCAGTCAGACTGACAAGGCTGTAGACTATTTGAGCCAGTCCGACCGACTAGCACATTATACGTGAGCTTCCGTCTATCTATCCATGTAAAGCTACAGCACCTAAGAGTTTTGAGGCGCCTCAAGAGTCACGGCAGCCTCGAGCTTCGCATCGAGTTGTTCTAGGGTCGTGTCGCAGCAATAGCGATGTGATTAGGAAGAGGATAGGAGCAGCGCAATTATGACAATTTGGGTGCACATGGTCAGAGTTTAGGATACGGGAAAACAGTGCCCCTTCCCCGCGTTCAACCACTGACCCACTGTCCACATGCCCCCCTTATCAACAAGCCCCCCCCTGCCCACCTCACCCCATCCCCACCAACCCCTCCCTCCAACATCTTGCTCCCGTATGGTCCCCCTTCTCCGGCCCCCTCGTTGCCCTCCCCTCTCCGCCTCCCCTTTCCATTGTACCCTTGTCCGAATATTCGACTCTGCCAGCTGGACGAGTTGCTAGCCTTCAACCAGCATCTCTGCCGTTCGTTCCCCTCCCCCCTTGTCCCCCCCAGACCCGCGGGTACCTGGACATTCGGGACACAGTTCGATGCGTAGAGCTGGCGATTGCTAACCCCGCCAAGCTGGGCGAGTTCCGCGTGTTCAACCAGTTCACAGAGCAGTTCTCCGTGCGGGACCTGGCACTGGGTAAGCCAGCATATCCATCCCTCCCATCCCTCCCACCCCTCCCTTGTCCCCCACAGACCCGAGGGTACCTTGACATCCGTGATAATGTGCGGTGCGTTGGGCTGGCGATTGCCAACCCCGCCAAGCTGGGCGAGTTCCGTGTGTTCAACCAGTTCACAGAGCAGTTCTCCGTGCGGGACCTGGCACGTGTTGAACCAGCATCTCTCTCCCCTCCACTTTCCCACACAGACACGCGGATACTTGGATATCCGTGATACAGTGCGGTGCGTTGAACTTGCAATCGCCAACCCCGCCAAGCTGGGCGAGTTCCGTGTGTTCAACCAGTTCACGGAGCAGTTTTCAGTGCGAGACCTGGCGCGGCTGGTGACAGCTGCAGGGGAGAAGATGGGCATTGAAGTGAAGTCCATCAACGTGCCCAACCCCCGCGTCGAGGTGCGTGCAAAACTAGCAGAGGAGTTTTTGAGTGGTGTTGTGATCCGAAGAGTGTCTGGGCTCGACTGGCGTTCTGGAGAGGTGGAAGGTTTCTCTTCAAGTGACATTGAATTCACGATGTTGTGAAACCGATTCACGATGTTCTCCTCAAGGGCTGAGAGTTGCTCTCCTGTGCTGCTGAGCCCAGGGCGCCTCTCAATCCCATCTTTTCTACACCCCACCAGGCAGAGGAGCACTATTACAACGCCAAGCGCACCAAGCTGCTCGAGCTGGGCCTGCAGCCACACTTCCTGTCCGACGCTCCGCTCGACTCGCTGCTCAACTTTCACACACATGTATTCATCTACACCTCTGTCTACCCCTCTCCACCGCACACCCCACCAGGCGGAGGAGCACTACTACAACGCCAAGCGCACCAAGCTCCTTGAGCTGGGCCTGCAGCCGCACCTCCTCTCCATCTCTCTCCTCGACTCCCTGCTAAACTTGCAAACCCATGTATACCCCTTTCCACCCCTTTCTACCCCAGGCGGAGGAGCACTACTACAACGCCAAGCGCAACAAGCTCCTGGAGCTGGGCCTGCAGCCGCACTTCCTCCCCGACGCTCTGCTCAACCCCTCAGAACTTGCAAACTCATGCATCCCACTCTACCCCTCTCCACCACTCTCTACCCCTTTATATTCCATTTGCACCAGGCGGAGGAGCACTACTACAATGCCAAGCGCACCAAGCTCCTCGAGCTGGGGCTGCAGCCGCACTTCCTCTCTGACGCGCTGCTCGACTCGCTGCTCAACTTTGCCGTGATCTACAAGGACCGTGTTGACCCCAATCAGATCATGCCGCTTTGTACCCCCTTCTTTCCACCCCCACATCCCACCAGGCGGAGGAGCACTACTACAATGCCAAGCGCACCAAGCTCCTTGAATTGGGCCTCCAGCCGCACTTCCTGTCTGACGCTCTGCTCGACTCCCTGCTCAACTTTGCCGTGATCTACAAGGACCGTGTTGACCCCAATCAGATCATGCCAGCTGTCTCGTGGAAGAAGATCGGGGTCAAACCCAAGAGCTCTGTTACAACCACACCTGCAGCGCAGTAGGAGGTGGGGTTGGGCTGGTTAATGTTGTAGAGGAGAGAATGTAGTAGAGGAGCGACTCTGCCGTGATATACAAGGACCGCATCGATCCCAATCAGATCATGCCAGCTGTCTCGGGAAGAAGATTGAAGCCCAAGAGCTCTGTTACAACCACACCTGCGCAGTAGGAGTGAGGGCTGGGCTTGTTAGTGTAGTGTTGGAGAGGCGAGGTCTGAGTATAGAGAGATGGTTGATTTACAGATATGAGGGTGGGCAGGACTTCATAATCCAGCTGAGTTGTGATTACTACTACAGCAGGATTTTAGACACTGCAATCCCTACACATGAAGCTGCCCCATCCTTCCCTTGTCTACTGCTGCAAAGGCTGGATGGTTTCTTCCCATGTAAAGTTGGAAGAAGTAATAAACTACGGTAGTAGAAAGTGGAACTGCGTGTTGCAACCATGTGGTAGATATTTTGGATGGAAAAAGCTGCAACTGAGCCAGTACAGCTAAAAAATTTAAAAGGCCTATTAATATTATGCAAGAAGTTAGCACGAACTGTTACAACAATTAAGAAGATATCACCAGAGAGATTACAGCAAAAACACAGTATTGTGAAGCAAGTTAGCAGCATCAACTATTGCTGAGCATTCATCTGCCATACTAACAATATGTCCTTATCAATCGGACTCCTTCCATATCTGGCCTGGCTTACTATATTGGCTACTCACTCAGCCCAACACACAACCCGTCGTCAAATGCACGTCAATAGGCCACCATAGTGACCTGACCCTGTATCAATTTCATAATCTCACGCTCTCCGATGATGCCTCTCCATTTCCCGACATACGGTACTGTACTTTCCTTCATAAGAACTTGCTCCAGAAAGACCTCTATCTCGTGAGTCGTGACCCGCCCCCCTCCCCCTCCCCTGTCCCTCCCCACTCCCGCACTAAGCCTATTGCATAAATGGCGCTGGGAGAACAAACAGCTTACCAGTACGAGTAAAAAATCATCGCTCATCCCGTCCGGTCCGGACCTAATTCGTCAACCATCCCCTCTCCTCTCCCCCAAAACCCCATCCCCCCCCCCCCCCTTCTCTCTTCCCTCTTCCCCTTTTCCCTATCATCGCACAGGCTGCCCGTTGCGTCTGCCACTTGGGAACAGCCGCAGCAGCCAGGAAAGCACCTCCTCCGCCACCTGAGAGAAGGAATGGGCATGGAGGAGCGGGGCGGGGGAGTAGGAAGAAAGCATACAATCATAGAAGTGAGGGAAATGAGGTGCAGAATAGGTATGAACGGGGCACAGCAGCCAAGAAAGCACCTCCTCAGCCACCTGAGAGAAGGAACGGGCATGGAGGAGCAGGGCGGGGGAGTAGGACGGAAAAAAAAAAAAAAAAAAAAAAAAAAAACCATTTTTTAGGCGAGGGAAACGAGGTGCAGTTCAGTTTAGGTACGAATGGGGCACAGCCACAGCAGCCAAGATAGCACCTCCTCAGCCACCTGAGAGAAGGAATGTGTACATTGGAGGGACGGTTACAGAGAGTGACCTGGCAATCTCTAAAGCCACTTCCTTGAAAACAGCCAAGCCCACCCAGTTCTCCTCAAAACGACACACGCACTCACCTCGTCCCCTTCATCGTCCCCTTCATCGTCCCCTTCATCCAGATAGTCATCCCAGCCCCCCTCCCCCCCAAGGCGACCTCACTCCCCCTCCCCCTCCTGCTCGGCTTGCACCCACCTTGTCACCTTCATCCAAATAACCATTGAACTACATGTATCCTGATGCCCCAGGCGCGCATAGCAAACCTTTGGCCGCCTAAGATTCTACACACTCACCTTATCCCCTTCATCCAGGTAATCATTAAACTCCGTGTATCCTGTCTACATCTGATTCTTTTTTCATACTTCGCAGAATCCTACGAACTCACCTCATCCCCTTCATCCAGGTAGTCATTAAACTCCGTGTACCCCGACGCCCCAGGTGTGCGTGGCGACCCCAGCCCCGCTCCTGCTCGAGGCGACCCCACTCCCCCTGGCCCTCCCCCTCCACCTACACTCACCTCAGAATCTGACGCACTCACCTCGTCCCCTTCATCCAGGTAGTCATTGAACTCCGTGTATCCTGATGCACCGGGTGTGCGTGGTGATCCCAGCCCCGCTCCTGCTCGAGGCGACCCCACTCCCCCTGGCCCTCCCCCTCCGCCTTCACTTAACCTTCCCGCCCCTGCCAGCAGCGCAGTGGCTGCCGCAGCAGCGGCCGGCGACACTTGTCCGTTTGCCTGGCTCAACAGAGGCGCAGAGAGAGACTTGGCAGTTGGGGAGAGGAAGGCTGGAGGGACGCTGGTAGGAGGCAGAAGAGCAGGACTGGCACCCGTGCTAGCATCAGTGCCAGTACCAGCCGCCTCAGCAGCAGCAACAGCAGCAGCAGCAGGAGCAGCAGCAGCGGCGGCACCATCACCAGTAGCAGCACCGTCAGCAGATTCAGTGAATAAAGAGGAAGCGCTAGCAGCAGCGGCGGGTGCAATGGCAGCAGAAGCGACAGCAGCAGCAGAGGAGGAGGAGGCACGTGGCACACGGGCGTTGAAAACGCCCGAGGCCGATCGAGAGGCAGAGGACGCAGCAGCCATGACAGTCTGAGCCACCAGCAGTTCCATGTGCTGCGTCTGACTCGCCAGCTTGTGAGACAACTCCTCGTTTGCTGCCTGTAAAGGGCGTAACAGTAAAGGGCGCCACAATAACGGGTGTGATAGAAGGGAGGGGGGTGAGAGTGGGTGCAGCATAGTTTGAGCCACCAGCAGCTCCATGTGTTGTGTCTGGCTGGCGAGCTTGTGAGACAACTCCTCGATTGCTGCCTGTTGTGATGATAAAGGGCATGACAGTATAGTGTGCGAGTAAAGGGGGTGTTAAAGAGGGAGGCAGAGGGCGCAGCAGCCATGATGGTCTGTGCCACCAGCACCTCCATGTGCTGCGTCTCACTGGCGAGCTTGTGTGATAGCTCCTCGTTTGCCGTCTGTTGTGACAGTAGAGGGTGTCGAAGTAAAGGGTGCGAGGGGGTGTGAGTGGGTGCAGAGAGGTTTGAGCCACCAACAGCTCCATGTGCTGCGTCTGACTGGCCAACTTGTGAAATAGTTCCTCGTTTTCTGCCAGTAAATGATAGTAAAGGGTGTGACAGTAACGGGCATGACAGTCAAGGGTGTGATATTGAAAGTTAACATGTGTGATAAAGCGTGATAGAAGGGAGCAGGGTGCGGGTGGGATGAGATGGGACGGGATAGCTTGGCATGGGAAGGCATGGCATGTCTTGCAACTCACCCGCAGCTCTGCTGACGTGGCAGCCTCCTCCTTGAGTGCGCGTGCCATGCGTTCCCTCTCTCCTTGCATCTGATTGGTGGGTAAACACGCAGGGAGCGTGGGGTGGGTGAGGGCAAGAGGAAGCACTGAGGAAGATGAGTACCAGAAGATAGCACAATAAAATCGTGACAAAGAAAAGGCCGAAGCAAAAGCAGGCTGGATACTCAGTAGTCATAAGCTCACCCTCACCTTCTCCTCCCCCCCCCGTTGTCACCACTCATCCCCACCACCCCGCTCACCTCTGCCAGCAGCGCATTGATGCTCTCCACACTCCTTTGCTCTTCCTCTGCTCACAAAACAGTTCCCCACTCTCACTTCCCTTTGTCCCAAACAACCACACCACCCCTCTCCCCATCTCACCTCGGCCAGCAGCGCATTGATGCTCTCAACACTCCTCTGCTCGTCCTCTGAAAGCACATCCACCGACCCGGGCAGCAGAGCGGGCAGCAACAAAAACTCATCCACCACTCCCTCCTCCTCATCTTCCTCCTCTTGATTGGCCCCTTCTCCAGCCTTCCTGTCCCTGCCTCCTCTCCCTCTCCTCCCACCACCAGCAGCAGTCGCAGCAGCAGCGGCACCTTCCTCTGCCGCCCCAACAGCAGCAGTGATCATTCTCACCAGCTGTTCCCCCACTTCCTCCAAATTATGCCGCCCGTCACCCTCCATTCGCGTGAACAGTGCCCGAACCTCTGCCACTGCTCTCCTTCCAGCTTCCCCTAGCGCCTCCCGCTCTTCCTCTCTCCTCCTCCCCTCTTCCCCTGCCTCCCCATCCTCCACTGCAGGTCCGGCCGAGCCTCCATCTTCTCTTGCTACCGCTGCCGAGCCTCCAGAGGCTGGTTCGGTGCTCGAGCCTGCTGCAACTGCCTCCGCGGCAACAGATGCTGAGCCTGACACTCCTGGCTCGGCAGACGGTCCTGCTTGGCTCGGGAAGGCAGCCTCCAGCTCATCTGTTGACGTTGATTGGCTCACGAACGGTACAGCTGGCGCTGCTGCTGACGTGGACGTGCTGTCCCCCCGCCACATGTCGCCGAGTGTGCCGCCCACTGTCGCCCTTCTCAACTGCACCTTGAGTTGGCGCTTCTCTGTGGAGACACGTGGAGGATGTGATGACATGTCATTTGGCGTGACATGGCATGGTGTGACATGGCACGATGTGTGATGGCATTGATATGCACACACTCAGCAGCAAGAAACACACCACACCACACCGCATCAAACCACACCGCAACCCGCCACCACACCACACCATATCCAGCCCCAACCCATCACACCACACCACACCACACCACACCTTCATTGAGCTTATCCACAGCGGCGCGCAGCTCCTTCCTCTCCGCCTCAAAGGCTGATGCAGCACGTCTGGGTGTGGGTGGAATGGCAGGTGAATGCCATGTGAATGGCATGTGAAAGGCATGTGAGTGGCATGTGGTTGGAATGGCATGTGGTTGGAAAGGCATGTGGTTGGAATGGCATGTGGTTGGAAAGGCATGTGGTTGGAATGGCATGTGGTTGGAAAGGCATGTGGTTGGAAAGGCAAGGCATGTCAATCACATGTGCCTCTGCCTCCGCTTGCAGCCCCTCTGCCTATCTCTCCAGCTTCAGCTCGACATTGTTTAACCAGCCCAGAAAGAAGACGAAAACAATCCACATACTCACCCCACACCCACCTATGCCACTCACCGCTGTGTTCTGCCTCTGCCTGAAATCCCTCTGCCTGTCTTTCCAGCTTCAGCTCGTTGGATCGCAGCCGCAGCACCCTCTCCTCCGGAGCCACCACCTCTGCTGTTGAGCGTGTGAACATGACAACCAACCCCACACCCACCCAACCCACTCACCGCTGTGCCTCCGCCTCTGCTTGCAATCCCTCCGCCTGCCTTTCTAGCTTCAGCTCATTGGATCGCAGTCGCAGCACCCTCTCCTCCAGCGCCACCACCTCGGCCGCCAGCGCCTGCGATCGCTCGATGGCCGCCAGGGACTCGTGGTGAGCTGCTTCTTTGCTCACTGCCTGCGACTCCATCACCACCTGACAGTGGAGAGGGGGCGGGGGAAGAAAGTGACGAGGGGATGTGCGTGCAGGGTCAGCAGTCGCAACACCACCTCTGCTGCCAGCGCCTGCCATCGCTCGATGGCTGCCAGTGACTCGTGGTGGGCTGCTTCTTTAGACACTGCTTGTGACTCCATCACCACCTGATGGAGAAAGGAAGGAGCAGGAGGAGCGGGGTGGGAGAGAGGGAAGAAGGGGGCATAGAGCGAACACGGTGACATCTCCTCCAGAGCCACCACCTCTGCTGCCAGTGCCTGTGATCGTTCGATGGCTGCCAGTGACTTGTGGTGTGCTGCCTCTTTGGACACTGCTTGTGACTCCCATCACCACCTGAAGGGAAGAGGTGCGGGCGAGGAAGAGAGGGGGGTACGGCAACCAAAATCGGTGACAGTGCCACCACCTCTGTTGCCAGCGCCTGCGATCGCTCGATGGCGGCTAGAGACTCATGGTGAGCTGCCTCTTTCGACACTGCTTGTGACTCCATCACCACCTGTAAGGGGGGGAGTAGAGAAGGGCAGGCAAGACACAGCAATGCTTGTGATCGCTCCATGCCAGATAGTGTTGTAAGCTGCATCCTTGCTTCGATAGAATAGCAGGCAGCACTAGTATAAGCAGCACTATTATTTAGATGCCCTTTCAGTTGCCACCTTCTCCTCACAACCTCCAGTGCCCTCTACCCCCTCCCAAACCCACGCTTCCATACACACCCGCCCCAACTCCCCTGCACACCCACCTTTCCCTCCTCCACACCCACATCACATCACCCTGTGTGTCTCTCACCTTCTGTGCCTTCACCTCAGCCTTGAGCTTCGAAATCTCCTCCCTCATCTGCTCCAAGCCCTTCGCCTGAGAAAGAAGCGGCAGAGAGAGCAGGGGACAGAAAAGAACAGGAAGGGAGAGCAGAGTTTGAAGTCATCAGCAAGAGCAGAGCTTTCCTTGGCCAGAGACTCTGCCACAATGCGCGCTGCATCCAGATGCTGCACCCCATTTGCCAAAGCCCTTTCCTTCCCCCCACTTCTCCTTTACATCACCTCACCTGTCGGTTGAAGTCATCTGTGAGAGCAGAATTCTCTTTTGCCAGAGACTCAGCCACCATGCGAGCCACATCCAGCTGCCCCCGCTTCCCCCCCTCTCATAGTTACCCCACCTCCCAACCCCTTCCCCTTTCACGACCTCACCTGTCGGTTGAAGTTATCAGTGAGAGCAGAGTTCTCCTTGGCCAGAGACTCAGCCACCATGCGCGCTGCATCCAGCTGCCACCCACACTCCTCCCCCATCATCCCCCTCACCCTATCATCACCTCACCTGTCTGTTGAAGTCATCTGTGAGAGCAGAGTTCTCTTTCGCCAGAGACTCAGCCACCATGCGCGCTGCATCCAGCTGCCACCCACCTGCCAAGCCCTTTCCCACCCGCCCCCTCCCCCCTCACGGCCTCACCTGTTGATTCAAGTCGTCAGTAAGCGCGGAGTTCCCTTTAACCAGGGACTCAGCCACCATGAGCGCTGCATCCAGCTGCCACCCACACTCCTTCCCATCACACCCCCCACCTTCCCTCTCTCTTCCTTCACGGCCTCACCTGGCGGTTGAAGTCATCTGTAAGCGCAGAGTTCTCTTTGGCCAGGGACTCAGCCACCATGCGAGCCGCATCCAGCTGTCGTTGCAGCGTGAACTTCTCCTCTGTCAGCTCCTCTATGTACTGTGTGCAGGGAGGGGGGAGGAGGGGGGCCGTGAGTGGGCAGGAAAGGAGAGCGAGGTGATTAGACTCACGCTGCAGCGTGAACTTCTCCTCTGTAAGCTCCTCTATGTACTGTGTGCACAGGGGATGGGGGAGGAGTGAACGGGAGTTGTGAGGGTGGAAACGGGGGATGGGAGAAAGGGGAGGGGGGGGAGGAGGGTGGCGGAAAGTGGGGGCAGGCGGTGGTTTTTGAGAATTCTCAAAAACCAGGCGGTGGAGTGAAAGGGCAGGAATCGGCGTAAACACTTTCCGATGTGTTGCATGTACGGAATGACTTCTGAGTCGACTCAAAAGTCAGTACGGAATGGACGAAAGGAAGGGCAAGGAAGGGAGACCGAACGGAAGAGCGGCAGACCAGAGGAGCGGCACCAGGAACCAATCGTCCTTATCAATCCTATCCAGCCCCACCTGTTCAAGAGACGCAAAGTCGCTTGATGCAGCACCCTTGCTGGACTGCTCCCCGCCCTCCATTCTCTCCCTCACCCTCTCCGTCTCCCTCGTTCTCTCATCCCCACTCCTTCCACCCTCCTCCTCTTCCTTCTTCCCGGACCTTTCCTCCATCTCCCCGTTAACCCCCTCTCTCTCACCACCACGCCCCTCTTCCTCCCTCCCTTCCTGATTCTCCATTCCGTTTCCATAACCCATGACTCTGCCCTGGTCGTCCGAGGCAGCAGGTTCGGAAAACAACGAACCGACAGGTCTGGAGAAAGGTGAGTCGGTCATTGGTGGTCTGGATGGGAGAGGTACAGAGTCTTGGGAGGTTTGGCCGAGGCGAGATTGCAGGGAAGATGGAAGGACAGGGGCAGGAGGCAGAAACCCTAATTCACTACGCAGTTTCGCCATCTGCTCGGCTGTAGCTGCGCTGCCAGGTGCTGCAAGAGAGGACGAGAATGGCTGTGATGCTGCTGTTAACGAGCCTGCTGATAACGAGGATGACTGGCTGCCTGTGGCAGAGGCCGGAGGTGGGAGGAAGGAGGGGCGGTATGCTGCTGCTATGGATGGCTTGGCAGCAGACTGTGAGGAGAAAGACAAGGATGGGGACGGGGAGGAGAAGGTGGAGAAGGAGGAGTAGGAAGAGGAGGAGAAGGCGGAAGAGGAGGAGGAGAAGGCGGAAGAGGAGGAGGAGAAAGCGGAAGAGGAGGAGGAGGATAGGGTACTGTTGGTACTACTCAAGGCTGTGGCACTTGTCGTTCTAAGTCCCAGTGCTGCCCCAAGCTTTGCATCTATATCAGCTGAAGACCCCAGGCCTGATCCCCCTGCTGCGCCCAAAAAGGAATACTTTCCCAAAATAGAAGAAGAGGAGAAGGCAGTTGCAGCTGACGTGGCTTTACTGCCGCCCAAAGCGCCAGCTAATACGTCTTTAGAACTGCCTAGGGCTCCTGAAAGAGGGTCCTTCGTAGTTAATCCTCCTCCTAGCGCACCACTAAGGACGTCTTTAGAGGAAGAGAGCGTAGGGAAGGATGAGAGTGAAGAGAGAGAGGAAGGGTAGGAGTATGAGGAGTGGGAGGAGGAGGAGAGAGTGGGGGAGCTGTAGGGTAGAGAGGAAAGAGAGGAGAGTGGGGCTGCAGAGGAGGGAAAGAGAGACGATGGCAGAGGCTTTGTGGGAGAGTCGAAGAGAGAGGAGGAGGGAGTGGCAGTGGTGGAGGGGAGAAAGGGAGAGGAGGGGCGAATAGTGGAGGCACGAGGAGGCGAGTCGTTGAGATTATTCAAGGACGACTCTTTGCGAGGGGAGTCAAGGGAAAGGGCGGAGGAGGAAACAGGGAGCGAGGATGCAGAGGCAAGGGACGAGGAGGGCTGGTGAGGCTCTTCAGAGGAATGTTTGGGAAGGAGAGAGGTGAGGGAGGAGGGTTTGGTGGGGGAGTCAGTAAGGCTGGGCTGGTGCGAGGAAGGGGTGAGGCGAGGGAAAGAGAGCTCTTTCTGAGCAGCTGGCTTGAGAGGCGAGTCGAAGAGGGAGGGAGATGAGGAGGTGGTCACACTGGTAGCGGTGCTGGTGGGGGGATCGTTAAGGCTGGGTTGGTGCGAGGAAGGGGTGAGGCGAGCGAAGGTGAGTTCCTTCTCAGCAGCTGGCTTGAGAGGCGAGTCGAAGAGGGAGGGAGATGAGGAGGTGGTAACACTGGTAACGGTGCTTGTGCTGGAAGAAGAGGAGAAAGAGGAGGAGGATGACGAAGCCGAGGAGGAAGAAGAGGACGAGGAGGAAGAGGTGGAGGGATCAAGGTCAGGGGAAGGGAAGACTTTCTGAGGGGAGGCAGAGGGAGTGGTGGCAGCAGAGGCAAGCTTCCTCAGCCCTCGCAGCCACGAGGGCCTCGAAAACCCTCCCTTCGACTCCTGCTTGCGCCCCTCCTCTTTCTCCTCCGCTCTCGCTGCACCCGCCCCAGATACCACCTCCCCTTTTGCCCCAGATACCGCCTCCCCCTTCACACCAGAATCCTTCACCTGCTTCTCCTCCCGCTCCTCCCAATCCTTCCCTTGCAGACCTTTCACCTGCCCACCATGGACCCCTTGGCTATGCCCTCTATCACCCCACGACTGCCATCTCCCAGCAGGCAACTCATCAACCCCCATCTTCATATCACCCCCCATCGTCCCATCACCCGCCCCTTTCACAGCCTGCCCCACGTTGATCAAATCCGAGGCTGACAAACTCTTTCCTCCCCCTAGACCCTGCCCTCCCAGGTTTCCCTTCGCAGTCAGCAGTCCCCCACCCCAATCCTCCTCCTCCTCCCCTTCTTCTCCCTCTTTGTGCTCCTCTCTGCCCCCAGCATCCGCACCTTTCGTCCCTCCTGTTCTCTCCTCTGATTTGGGAGCAGGGGCGATGATATTCCACCAGGAGGAGATGGACTTGGGTCGGCGGCGGGATGAACTGTAACGGCCCCCATCCGCCCCTTTCTGGACCTCGCTCTTCCTCCCAATCACCTCGTCACTCTCCTCACCATCCGCACCCCCGCCGCTCACCTCCCCCTCCTCCTTTTTCTCGCCCTCTTGCCCGCTTTCCGCTGCTCCGGTTCGCTCCTGCGCCTCCTTCCCTGCTTCCTGCCCCCGCAAATCACCACCCTTCGCAGGCTCACGCCCCTCTAGCTCCAGCTCATGCCGGCTCGCTTCACTCCCAGTAGGAACCTGCCCTTGCCTCACTGCCTCCTGGCTAGAAACCCCTATCCCCTCTGCTGCTCCCTCTGCTCCTCCGTCCCCTCCTGCGCCCACACTCCCTAACGCTGCCCCTAGATTATCCACCTCCTCCTCCCTCAACCCCTCCAGAGACCCTCCCTGCCCGCCCTGCTCCTCACCCTCCGAAGCCCTAGCATCACTCCCACTCCCTCTGCCCCTGCCGCCATCGCCCCTCATCATTCCCCGGGCCGGGGAAAGAGCAGCGGAGAACAGACGCGCAAAGGCAGAACCCTTGGGCCTCTCCGGCGATTTCAGCTTCTCAGCAACGGAAAACTCCTCTTGAGGCAGCGCTTTAGGAGAAACCGGTTGGGGCAGCGCCTTAGGAGAAACCGGTTCAGCACCAACCAAGGCGTCGCCATTGCCCCGAGAAGGCTCGGTGGTGCCTTCCCTCTGGCTGGGCAAAGCAGCAGATTCAGATGCTGATGGAGGGGTATCAGGAGGAGCGCTCACTTGAGTCGTATCCGTGCCTCTAGACGCTGCAAAACGCAGGGATTCAGAACTATCTGACGCAGGAACAGTAGACGAAGAGTCAGGGCTCAAACTGGCCTTTGAATCGCCACTATCCTCTTGACGCGTGGCAGCAGGGGACTGGCTGGTTGGGGCTGCGACTGACGTCACCAGAGAGGCAATGGGGGAGCTGACATCAGCTATCGCGGGAGCTGGGGCGGAGAGGTGGGGCGCGCGGGAGGGAACGAAGACGGAGGGGGAAGCGGAGGCTGCGGAGGAGGAGGGGAGCGCGGAGGTATAGGCGGAGGGGAGGAAAGACGCACGAGCAGGCTTCACCACAGGCCTGGGGGCTGCAGCTGACGGTGCTGCAGGGTTAAAGAAGGTTGGTAGCATAGGAGGAGGAGGAAGGGAAGAGGCCGAAGGAGGGGCAACGAGAGGCGGAGCAGAGGCAGATGAATTGTGATGGGAGTCAGACGGAACCACCACCACCTGGGAGGTAGAAGCTGAGTTGGCTGAGGGAGTGGATGGGTCAGATGATTCAGCAGCGTTGGCAGCACCACCTGTAGCGCCAACGCTGCCAGACGATCTCCCGATACTCGCATCCGGAGGCAATTCCTCTGCAGCCCTACTGTGCGCCTCGTTCTCCGCTTCTTTTGACTCGTTAACCGCTTCCTTTGGCCCTTCCGCCGCCCGACCCTGCTGTAGCCTGGATTCGCTATCGGCAGGTGACAGCACCTCATAGGAGAGCAGGTCCTGCTCTTGTAACGAGTCCCTCATAGCGGGAATAGTGGGGCCCAGGCTGGGTGTATGGGCTGCAGAAGCTGAAACCGTCTCAGAAACAGCACCAGTAGAAGTGTCAGCAGGCGCACCAGCAGAAGCACTAACATTAGGACCAACGGATGCACCTTCGGCACCAGCAGGAGCATCAGCAGCAGAAGCAGCCGATGCCGAAGCAGGCAGCACAGCCCCCTCATCTGCTGCAGCACGGGAGGCAGCTGCCAATACCTCCGGGTTTTGATGGCTTTGATTGGAAACGGCGGGGGAGAGAGAATCAAAGAAGCTCTCAGCGTCTGCATCGTCCTCTCTCTCCCTCCCCCCTCCAAACCCTCCCACGCGCGTTTGAGAAGATTCGCCCACCCCTCCCGCAAATGATACCGCGTCTCTCCCGTGTTGCCCACTGTCTCTTTCCCTGGCACCGCGTTCCGACGCTGATCCGCCCCCTGCTGCTTCTCCCCCCGCCGTGCCTACACGAGTAACCCCCTCGGCTTCCTCCTTATCCTTCCGCCCGCCGTTTCTCTGTAACTCTGCATCTCCCTCCGCCCCTCCACCCCTCTTATCCGTGCTGCTACCAGCGCTTATTGCGGCGGCAGCTGCGGCTGCAGAGTGAGGGGTAGACGAGCTTGCAGATACCCCCGGAGGAGCGGCAAAGGATGACAACGGAACCGTATCGTTGCTGTTCCCGCTACTTCTGCTACTGCTGCTCGTGCTACTGCTGCTGCCTCTACTGCCGCTGCTACTGCTGCTGGTTCCGCTACTGCTGATGCCGCCAGTGTTGCTACCCTGTAACCCCCAAAGCGGGCCCATCCCTTTGCCTTGACTCGACCCTCCCCCCATCCAATCCGGGCGGACCCGTGCGCCGTCCGGGCCTCCCCCGACCGTCACTGGCGGGGGCGCGGAGAAGGCGGGCGGCGGAGGGGATGCGCGGGAGGGCTGCGCATCCGCCGCGGGGCGGAGGAGGGAAGGCCTGGCGGGGTTAGGCGCAGCGGCTGCGGTGGCGGAAAGTGGGTGGCTTGGCGCGCCAAGGAACGCAGGCGGAGGTGCACCGGCGGGCTTTTGCGCGGACGCGAGCCTTCTTTTTCCCTCCTTCTTTTCCGCTGGTGGGGAAAAGGTGCGCGCGAGCGGAGGCGGCGGAGGCGCAACTCGCGGGGCTGGCGCAAGACCGGATCGGGAGGAAGGTTGTGCGGGAAAAGAAGGCTCGCGCGGGGGGGAAAACGTCCGCGCGAGGGAAGGCTGAGCGGGACCCCTCGGTCCGGAAAAAAGCGCGGAAGCGGGGGGTGCTCCACCGGGACCGGGACCTGTAACCCCGCTAGGTTTCGCGAAAGTCACCAGAGGTCCCTTCGCCGCAAACGGGAGCGGCTGCATCCCTGCGGCCGGCCTCGTGGCGGTTGACGCGGCGGGAAACCCGGACGACGGTACAGGTGGAGCGGCGGCATTGGCTGCGTCAGAACCTGGGGGCCCCGGAGGGTGGGGGAGGCCGTTGGTGGCTGAAATGGACGGCTGAGATTGCTGCCAAAAGGGAGTTAGAGGAGATCGGAAGTTGGCGGACCTAAACGTGGGTAGGGCTGCCGGAGCTTGGGCTAAGCCAGGCTGCACCAACGGCCGTGTTAGAGAGGGCGGAGCGAAGGAATTCGGGTGTGATTGAAACGCGGGTGGGCCTATAGCGGGAGGAGCAGCGGCTGTGGTGCGAGGTGGCACCGGCTGCTGAGACGGAGGCGGATTCCCTGCGGTAGTGGGCTTGGCTGCTGGCTTAGCTGCAGCGGAAGTGGCGGTTCGGGAAGTCGCAGACCCCCCTGCTGCTGCCGCTGCCGCTTTCTTCTTGCGAAACTCCTCGAGCTGCAGAAATTCAGGTGAAATCAGGCAGCACGGGATACGAAACGGATTCTTAGAACGATTCTGGAAAACAAAACCGGGAAAATCACATGAAAAAAAGCAGTTGTACATTAACGCGTTCGCAAAGCATTGGCGACCAAATCTTGAATAAGCATAGGGGAAAAGCAGGACCATCATAGCGTCGCAATGAGGAATCACGTACCTTTCTTCGACCTGCTTGAGCTAGTTCGTTCTTCTTAGCGCCAGCAGAAGCCGGCTTAGCTGCTACGTCAGCCATGACTACCGCCAGGATCGCTGGTAAGAAATCAAGTGAGTAATCGAATAACTGTGCGGAGAGGAGCCAGTAGCTATGCAGTGAGAGGCTGCAGGAAGGAAATTATCACATCAATGAACACTGTCACGTGGAATGTCCCACGAGAACGATATAAGAGGGAGCATGGCGGCCTAACTCTAAAGCAGACACACTCAAGCAACAATTATAACCAATAATGATGCAAGGATCAATAACTCCCAGTAACCCCGCAAGCGACCTGAGCTGGAAGTGTAAGGCAAGACCCTTCGGATGAGATCAAACCCTTCGGACTCGTTTAGGGCGCGTGTCCTTGAGGTCGAACTTTTGCCAAAGTTCGAACTTATAGAAAGGTTGTACACGGTAAGATACAGTTTAAAAACGTCTTGTCACGGTAAAAAGCGGTACTAGGCTCGAACTTTGACAATCTACACCAAAAGACACGCGCCCTTATGGTGGTTGTGAGTGAATGGATCAGGCTTTCTGTGAGGTGGGGTGAGAAATGGCTCCAAGGGCCTGAGAGGGGCTTGGGGAACGTGCTGTATGGTGAAATATGTGCTGGTCGCTTGCAATCTAATCCGATACGTCACGGTGCACAACGGTGAAGAGAGATGACCCCTTTGTAACGTGTGGAACCGCATTGCGCCACGATGAATGAACCGTAAACGTACCCACACCCCGCACTTCCAGACCAAACCAAACTGGCAGCAGAATGTGCGGTTGGGAGGGGCTCGAGGCAACAGTGCAGTCATACGCTGCTAAATCTCTGGTTCTTTCTGATTGGCGGGACGACCAGATTTCACCTGACAGACGGGGCACGACAGAACCGCGCAAAAAGTTCACCGATGTACAATATGCTTCACGTCTTACTGTACACAACAATTCAAGCTACACAAAGCTCATATATAAATATATAGAACAAAAGTATGACTAAACTTAATGTACTGGTATCCAGCCCTCACGTCAAATCCTTTCTCCAGAGCATATCCATATGCTCAAAAACTTCCTCCTCGTTCCACCTCCCCTGTCCAGTTGAGACCAGCCGTCCATGCAAATCATCTTCCAACCCCTGTTGCTCTACCAAAGATTCCCTTGCCACTGCAGCTCCACAATACGGCCAGCATTCCACTAGTGCCTGTAGCCACACTAGCATAGAACCGTTCTTCCTTACTGAAAACGAGGCTGTCCCAGCAATCCGAACATAACCCGCCTCGCCTTCAGAAGAGCCTGCTGCGGAAGTGCTTACAGCACTCCCTTTACCAGGAAAGGCCTCGCCAGATGAATTCTCGTGGTCAAAACTGCTGCTGCTACTGGTTGCAGCGCTACTGCTCCTCGAAAGCACTACGTTCTCCTGCGTTGGTCTATCTCCTGCACTCCAGCACCGATCGCATGATTGTTCTGCGAGCTTAATATCCTCCTTGTTCGCGTGTTGATTCCCAGCCACACGCCTGGAAACAGTTGCTTGTCTGCACACCCGATCACGTGTCCCCTCCCCTTGCTGCATACCATTGGCTCCTGCCCCTGTGCACGCCACAGCGGCTCGTTTCCGCTGCCTAAACTCCTCAAGCTGCGTGGAGATTTGCGAAATTAAAACAGTGGGGGCGGGACAGAGAGAAGGAGAGAGTGAGAGATGGGGCACGAGAGGAGGACATAAAATAAAAGGAAAGGCGGAATGCAGGAGAAGTCTGAAAGACGAGTTTGGAAAAAACGTTCAAAAGTAACAAAGCGAAATGGTCGGAAATAAGAGTAAAAACAGAAACTAGAGAATGCGCTTGAGAAAATCCGTTGAATATCGTGGTACGCAAGAGTAATGCGAACGACGGCAACATACCTTCCGCCTTCCCGCCTGCGCCAGCGCGTCCTTCTTTCTCTCTGACAGCTTAGACGATGGCTCGCCAGTCGGGCCCATGACGCATGACGAGGCTAATTCTTCGAAGAATAAAAAAATGGTAACTTAACTCGCCACGATGAGAATCGTTTAAGGACAAGCAGCGGATTATCGCACTAGAGCTTACAAATTAATGCAAGCCGCGGCAAAGTACTAATGGTGGGAACGACAATAAAAGTTTAGAGGGAAAGGCGGGAATAGGATTAGTGAAATGTTGGTTGAGATGAGATCAACAGCAGTAACACCTGCCAGCAGCAGTGACTCGTGCAATAATCGTGGCAGGCCATGGGATCTCAAATGTCGCTTTCAAGCCCATACGGCAGAGGTGTGAACTCTGCCACGATTTGTTGTCAGCACTGCCTGAGAAAAGTTTCTTTCCGTTTCATTTTTCCGAGAATGGGTCTATTACGCAAAGTGGATTCGTACCAGTCACTTAAATTTATACCAGACAGTGATTTTTATATTACAGAACAGAGATGCATTGTACTAAGTACTCAGAATTCCTAAGTGTCAACCACCGTCTCTACGAATCCACAGCTGCGCGCCTTTCTTGGTTCTTGATCTGACCCCTCTTGGCCGCTACAAGTGGTGGTAACTCGTTCAGGGCCTGGTGGGGGAGGGATGGGACTTTTATACTGGGCAGAAAGGGAGGAATGGTTAAGATTATTTACAGGGCAGAGAAAAACAAACTGACACCTCGAGCACAACCTCCTTGAGTTTGCCCCAGGTTGGCTAGGGCGAGGAAGACACGCAAAGAGTAAAAAACAAGCCAAACCGAACCTAACAACGCCCAACCACACCTGACCAGCCGAACCTAACGTCATAGCTATTTCGAGCCTAGGTCCAAACTAGACCGTAACCCAGACTCGAGCCTAGCGAAGGCTAAAGCGGCTCAGCTAAGCCTAAATCGAACCTAACGTTCTGACTAACGCACCTACCGTTCTGACTAACGCTCCTAACGTTCCTAACTACCCAGGGCCCAGATCCACTTAGGTCGTGTCCGGGTGGATGACATGTCAAAGTGGCCAGTGTCAATTTGCCATTTTGACACTCAGCCAACATTGTTGGCAGAGTGTCAAGAAATTGCAAGTTGCCAGCCAATAAAAATCGTCGGACCACTTTTGAAATTGGCACGGTCAAACCTACAAACGAGAGAACATCGTCGCAGCTGCCTATCTCACGACTAGAAGCTGCCCAATCAGCAGACACCGCCTCCTACTATCCTTCGCGTGCCTAGGAGACCCACAAATGACAAAATCACAAACCAATGAAATTGCGTCGCTGATGTTCGCACATGCGCTTCGACTTGACACTACAGCTACAGTATTTGACACTCCAATTCTAACGCGCTTTGGGTTGACACGCACATTGTTAACATGTCATCCCTACGGACACGAACTTACAATACCCTACCATACACGGCTGGTTGTCTCCCCGCGCTACCCCCTCGGCTCTGCGAGCTCCGCGCTCCTCGCCCGCTCATGCTCCTGCCCACAAACCAATACAAACAGAGGTCAGCGTATTGAGAAAGCTTGCTTTCTGTTCTTGCAAAGGCAACGGGCTTCATTACAGTTGGCAACGGGCTTCATTACAGTTGCAGTAATACAACATTCTCGTCCAACTATGAATTACACAAATATACAACTAGGGTGGGTGGGTGGGTGGGGAGTGGAACTGCAAAGTTCCGAAATGAAGTCGTGGGTGGAGGCCGAATGGCCTCCAACCCTCGTTATATACTCGGCGAACTGTAATTCGCCGTTGCTTTGCTTCGTTACAGGCCGCTGCGCTTTCACAATACGCATTTTTAGAAAGTGTTACACACTTTCAAAAAATTTCATATTGAGAAAGCTTGCTTTCTGTTCTTGCAAAGGCAACGGGCTTCATTACAATTGGGTCTTCTGAGACATGTACAGCTGGGGCGTTGAAGACGTGACGAGTGTACAGTAGTTGCGGTTGATGTCTTTGACGAAGTGTTGAGAGAGGCGGTGTTGGTGATCGTGATCTCTGTGTCGATGGTGTTCGGAATGCTGTGTGTGCGAAGGTTGCTTGTACCGTTGATGTGGATGTCCCTGTTTGTTGGTGCAGCAGGATAGTGGTTGAGCTCGGTGGTTCTCAAACTCTTGACGCCCAATGTACGGTATAACTTTATCTTGAGATTTGATTTCCATTTGCTCTGTTCTGGTTTACTCTACACTTCACCGTTTGACGTTCCAGACTAACTATAATGTGGATGTGTGGGTTTGGATTGGTAGTAGTGGGGGGGTGGTATCTGTCATGCTGGTGGATAGGAATAGTCTTTTTTCTTTAAAACCAGAATATAAAGAATGAACCCTGTCCCAGCTTGAAAAGGTGATGCAAGGGAGCGGGCCGATAGAGCACTGTTTCAAACAAAACGGGTAGCCGTGTGAACGAATGTGATTGGCTTTCGCCAATTTCGATTCTTCTTGTTCCCACCAAAACAGATTTCCATGTGGAGCTCCTCCGTCGCATGTCTTCGTGCTACACATCACAACTGTTGCCCATGGATGGTTTCCATCGCCAGGACAACGTTGGTTTCAGTTGGGACTGGGTTTCATTACTAGCTGCGCTCCATCCCGAAGTCATTGCGTTAGTTGTGTGTGAGTGTCGTTGCCATTCAAAATTGTACATAGCATGTTCCAAACGTTCCCTGTGTCAAACATTGTATGTTTATATTGTGTAGGCTATAGTGGGTTTAGCCTTAGAGGGTACACAAACTTAGGGTTTCATACTTGTACCCACCTTCCTGCTAGTTCATCCATTCTCGTTCTATTCTAGATTCTGACATGGTATCAGAGGCCTAGGTTGCTACCTAGGACCGCTTTCTACAATGGGCCCACTATTCCGCTAGGCGCGCCCTCGTGCGCCCTACCTTACGTGCGCCCTCGTGCGCCCTACCTTACGTGCGCCCTCGTGCGCCCTACCTTACGTGCGCCCTCGTGCGCTCTACCTTACGTGCGCCCTCGTGCGCCCTCGTGCGCCCTCGTGCGCCTTTCTCTGCTAGTGCGCCTTCGTGCGCCCTCGTGCGCCCTCGTGCGCCCTCGTGCGCCCTCGTGCGCCCTCGTACGCCCTCGTGCGCCCTCGTGCGCTCTCGAGCTGCCCCTGCAGGTCCGTCAGGCCCCCGAGCCGCCGCTGCAGGCCCGTCACGCCCGAGAGCCGCCCCTGCACACCCGTCAGGCCCGCGCGCAGCCTCTGCACGACCGCGCGCCGCCCCTGCAGGCTCTCGCCGCCCGCCGCGTCGCCCTGCCCGTGGCGTCGCCGCCTTCCCGCGGCGTCGTTGCCTGCCCGCGACGTAGCCCCTGTCCGCGGCGTCGTCGCCTGCCCGCGGCGTCGTCGCCTGCCCGCGGCGTCGTCGCCTGCCCGCGGCGTCGCCGCCTGCCCGCGGCGTCGTCGCCTGCCCGCGGCGTCGTCGCCTGCCCGCGGCGTCGTCGCCTGCTCGCGGCGTCGTCGCCTGCCCGCGGCGTCGTCGCCTGCCCGCGGCGTCGTCGCCTGCCCGCGGCGTCGTCGCCTGCCCGCGGCGTCGTCGCCTGCCCGCGGCGTCGTCCCCTGCCCGCGGCGTCGTCCCCTGCCCGCGGCGTCGTCGCCTGCCCGCGGCGTCGCCACCTGCTAGCGGCGTCGCCCTACTCGCGGCGTCGCCACCTGCCCGCCGCGTCGCCCTGCCCGCGGCGTCGCCACCTGCCCGCCGCGTCGCCCTGACCTAATCCGCCTCTCGCCCCTGGAGCAGCCGCCACTGCAGCAGCAGCCCCTGGAGCAGCCGCCACTGCAGCAGCAGCCCCTGGAGCCGCCCGCCACTGCAGCAGCAGCCCCTGGAGCCGCCCGCCACTGCAGCAGCAGCCCCTGGAGCCGCCCGCCACTGCAGCAGCAGCCCCTGGAGCCGCCCGTCACTGCAGCAGCCCCCTCTGGAGCAGCACGCACCTGCAGCAGCCGCCCCTGGAACAGCCCGCACCTGCAGCAGCCGCCCCTGGAGCAGCCCGCACCTGCAGCAGCCGCCCCAGTGGCACCTGGAGCAGCTGCCGTCGCGGCCCAGCCTCGCCCTGCCGCAGCTGCCGCGGAGCTCCCTGCTGCGGCCCGGCCCAGCCCTGCAGTTGTAGCGGCCCCACTGTCGCCACCGTCTTGCGCCTGCCGCGCCGACCACTGGTGAGCATTGCCCAGTACTGCTGCAACTGCCTTTTCTACTCCCACTGCCACTGCTCCTGCTGTTACTACTGTTACTGCCGCTACTGCTACTACTGCTGCTCCTGACGTGGCCAGATGTAGCTCCCGGGCTGTGCGCGTGAGTCCCCCACGCCCCAGCAGCTTCGTGCGCGTGAGTGGTACGCTAGTCGGGGCTGTCGGGGTGGCCGTAGTGGTAGTCGCTCTGGAGTGGGTCGGTCGGGAGCTTCTGGTAGTGGACAGGTGCAGCTGCCGTGTCCTCCTTCGCCCCAGCTGCTTCGTGCGCGTGAGTGGTACGCTAGTTTGGGCTGTCGGGGTGGCCGTAGTGGTAGTCGCTCTGGAGTGCATCGGTCGGGAGCTTCTGGTAGTGGACAGGTGCAGCTGCCGTGTCCTCCTTCGCCTCAGCTGCTTCGTGCGCGTGAGTGGTACGCTAGTTTGGGCTGTCGGAGTGGCCGTAGTGGTAGTCGCTCTGGAGTGCATCGGTCGGGAGCTTCTGGTAGTGGACAGGTGCAGCAGCCGTGTCCTCCTTCGCCCCAGCTGCTTCGTGCGCGTGAGTGGTACGCTAGTTTGAGCTGTCGGAGTGGCCGTAGTGGTAGTCGCTCTGGAGTGCATCGGTCGGGAGCTTCTGGTAGTGGACAGGTGCAGCAGCCGTGTCCTCCTTCGCCCCAGCTGCTTCGTGCGCGTGAGTGGTACGCTAGTTTGAGCTGTCGGAGTGGCCGTAGTGGTAGTCGCTCTGGAGTGCATCGTTCGGGAGCTTCTGGTAGTGGACAGGTGCAGCTGCCGTGTCCTGTCAGTGAGGCTGCCGCTCTAGGTGCTAGTACGTCTGTTGCCCTAGGTGCTGGTGAGGCTGCTACTCTAGGTCCTAGTGAGTCTGCGCCCCCTGGTACTGAGTCGACTGAGGCCCTGCACACCTTCACCCTAGACTCAGGTGCTTCTCGCTGTTTCTTTCGTGACCGCACTGCCCTTGAGCCGCTTGCTCGGCCAGTTGCTGTCTCCCTCGCTGACCCCTCTGGGGGTCCGGTCATTGCGACCTCCTCCACTGTTCTTCCCTGTCCTGCGGTCCCGTCAGGCACACTGTCAGGTCTCCACCTCCCCTCGTTCTCTACGAACTTGGTGGCGGGTTGTGCGCTCCAGGATGCGGGTGTTCACCAGTTCACCCCTGCCTACGAGCGCGTGACACACTGCACGTGTGCTCGGACGGGCCGTCACCTGGCTACCTTCACTCGGCAGCCGGGGTCGGACCTGTACACACTGACCACTGAGTCCCCTCAGGTAGCTGCGTCCGCGTCTGCGTCAGGTCAGCTATCGGCCCCCTGCTCGTGTCGCTCTCTGGCGCACGACACCGTTCTCTGGCACCACCGACTTGGCCACCCGTCTGTGCAGCGCCTTCGTGCCATGCACAAACGGCAGCTTGTCTCTGGTCTTCCCAGGGTGCTCCCTCCCCTCCCACCCTCGCCTGCTCCTCCCTGTCTTCCCTGTGTCGAGGGGCGGCAGCGCGCCGCTCCTCACTCCTCCTCCTTTCCCCCGACGACTGCTCCCCTGCAGACGCTCCACCTGGACGTGTGGGGCCCAGCCCGCGTCCGTGGACAGGGTCAGGAGAGGTACTTCCTGATTGTTGTTGACGACTACTCTCGCTACACCACGGTCTTCCCCTTGCGCACCAAGGGTGAGGTCCCTGATGTCTTGATCCCTTGGATCAGCAGAGCTCGTCTCCAGCTCAGCGAGCGTTTCCGCTCGGACTTTCCTGTCCTGCGTTTGCACTCTGACAGAGGTGGTGAGTTCACCTCCGACCTTCTGGCAGCCTACTGTGCCGAGCACGGCATTGAGCAGTCGTTCACGCTTCCGGCCTCTCTACAGCAGAATGGGGTTGCTGAGCGCCGCATTGGCTTGGTCATGGAGGTCGCTCGTACCTCCCTGATCCATGCGACTGCTCCCCACTTTCTGTGGCCGTTTGCGGTCCGATACGCTGCGCATCAGCTCAACCTCTGGCCCCGTGTCTCCTTGCCGGAGACTTCCCCGACACTGCGTTGGACGGGAGAGGTTGGCGATGCGTCGCGTTTCCGGGTCTGGGGATCCCGAGCTTTTGTTCGCGACACGTCCGCGGACAAGCTCTCCCGTCGCGCTGTTCCTTGTGTCTTCCTTGGCTTTGTCCCGGACGCCCTTGGTTGGCAGTTTTACCACGTCACCTTTGACGAGTCCGTCCCCTACTACCGCCTCTTCCCCTACCGCACTGCCCCGCTCCCTCCCCCGCCTCTCTTCCTCGCGCCAGGTGCTGCTGTGGTAGACCCCCTCCCCCCTCAGGGTGCTGCTCCCTCAGGTGTGTCCCAGGTAGACCCGGTTGAGCCTGTCGAGGTCGCTGTCGACTCTCGTCCTGCTAGGGGTGCTGCACCTGCGAGTGAGGAGCCTGGCGGTGCTGAGTCTGGGGGTGCGGAGCCTGGGGGTGCGGAGCCTGGGGGTACTGAGCCTGGGGGTGCGGAGCCTGGGGGTGCAGACCTTGGAGGTGCGGAGCCTGGGGGTGCTGAGCCTGGAGGTGCTGAGTCTGGGGGTGCTGAGCCTGAGAGTGCCACACCTGGAGGAGCCCTCTCCTCGCAGCAGCTGCAGGAGAGGTACCTACAGTACTGCGACCTCCGGAGAGGTGCTGCTGGAGCGGGTACCAGTGCTTCCCCTCCTACCCGGGAGCTCCCCTCCCTTCAGCAGATCCAAGAGTTGTACACACAGCGCTGCAGCCTTCGGAGTGGCGCTCCTGGTGCTGCGGACCCTGGAGTTGGAGCTGCTGCTGGTGCTGAGGACCCGGGCGGTGGAGCTGCTGCTGGTGCGGAGGACCCGGCCGGTGGAGCTGCTGCTGGTGCTACGGACCCTGGAGTTGGAGCTACTGCTGGTGCTGAGGACCCGAGCGGTGGAGCTACTGCTGGTGCTGAGGACCCGAGCGGTGGAGCTGCTGCTGGCGCTGAGGACCCGAGGGGTGGAGCTGCTGCTGGTGCTGAGGACCCGGGCAGTGGAGCTGCTGCTGGTGCTGAGGACCCGGGCGGTGGAGCTACTGCTGGTGCTGAGGACCCTGGCGCTGGTGTCTCTGGTGGTTCTGGAGACGCTGCGCGGCCGCGACCGTACTTCGTACCACTCCTTCAGCAGGTTCTTGGTCAGGCTCCTCCTCCTTGTCCTGCTCCCTCCTTAGAGTGTCCTCCGCCTGTCCAGTCGCAGTCCCAGTTACCGCCTGCCTCGCCTCTCCCTGGTCCCTCTCCTTACACTGGTCCCACAGGAGGTCTTACGGAGCGTCGTGAGCCTGAGTCTTGTCCTGCGTCGCCTGTTCGTACTGCTCGCACTGGTCGTCGTGTCCCACGTGAGCGTCCTCCTCCTGTCCCTGGCACTCACTACATGACCCTGCGTCCCTCCACTGCTCCTCAGCATGTCCCTCTACCGTCTCCTCCTGCGTCCTCTCTACCTACTCTTCCTGACCCGGAGTCTGACTCCCGTCGTGCTGCCAGTCCCACTGTCACGCGTCTCCTCGCCACTGTTGTCACTGACCCTACCTTTGAGTCCTCTGCTGCGTCTGCTCTGGTCGCTGAGTTGGTTGACTTTGCTGCCCGGTGTCGTCTAGACTACGCCGCTAGCCTTGTTGCTGAGTCTGAGTCTGTCTGTCCTCCGTCCGTCGGGGGTGAGTGTGCTCTTGGCACGGACGTCCTTGAGGACAGACAGGAGGAGTTCCAGTGCTTTGCTGCTGCTTTGCCCCATCTCGTGTCCATGCTAGTTGCCCCTGAGGGAGACCCGGATGCACCAGACATCCCGACCCCGCGCTCTTACGCAGAGGCGATAGAGGGTCCCTACTCCTCTCAGTGGCAGACAGCTATGGATGCAGAGATGGCTTCCTGGAAGTCCACAGGCACCTACGTCGACGAGGTTCCCCCACCTGGGGCGAACATCGTCAGTGGCATGTGGATTTTCAGGGTGAAGCGGCCGCCGGGTTCTCCTCCTGTCTTCAAGGCGCGCTACGTTGCTCGAGGCTTCAGTCAGCGAGAGGGAGTAGACTTCTTCCAGACCTTCTCCCCCACCCCGAAGATGACTACTCTTCGGGTGCTGCTGCACATAGCCGCTCAGCGCGACTACGAGCTTCACTCACTTGACTTCAGCACAGCTTTCTTGCAGGGCAGCCTGCACGAGGAGATCTGGCTGCGTCGCCCTCCTGGCTTCACTGGGTCGGTTCCTCCTGGCACCCAGTGGAGGCTCCAGCGACCGGTCTACGGTCTCCGCCAGGCGCCGCGTGAGTGGCACGACACACTGAGGACTACACTTGCGGCTCTTGGGTTCGCTCCTTCTACTGCTGACCCGTCGCTGTTTCTACGCACCGACACCTCGCTGCCGCCGTTCTACATCCTCGTGTACGTCGACGACTTGGTGTTTGCCACTGCTGACACTGCGGCACTCGCCCACGTGAAGTTGGAGCTGCAGAAGAGACACACGTGCACAGACCTGGGTGAACTGACAAGCTATCTTGGCTTGCGGATCACCCGGGACAGAGCACGGCGCACCATTACCTTGACTCAGTCACACATGGTGCAGCAGATCCTTCAGCGCTTCCGCTTCACGTACTCCTCGCCACAGTCCACTCCTCTGCCTACAGGTCACTCGCTCTCAGCTCTGCCTTCGGATGAGTCCGTAGAGCCGAGTGGCCCGTATCCAGAGCTTGTGGGCTGCCTCATGTACCTGATGACCTGCACTCGACCTGACCTTGCATACCCTCTTAGCATCCTTGCACGCTATGTCGCTCCTGGCCGTCACAGGAAGGAGCACATAGATGCCGCTAAGAGGGTGTTGCGCTACTTGTGCAGTACGTCGGGCATGGGGCTAGTGCTTGGAGGGCGAGACCGAGTTGTACTCACTGGTCACTCAGACGCTTCTTGGGCGGACGACCAGGCTACTCAGCGGTCGTCTCAGGGTTACACCTTCAGCCTTGGCTCCGGCTCAGTTTCTTGGCGTTCCACACGCTCTTCTTCTGTTCTCAGCTCCAGTTGTGAGGCTGAGATCTACACCACAGCCATGGCGGCCCAGGAGCTACGCTGGCTGACCTACCTGCTGACCGACTTGGGAGAGCGGCCTCGTTCTCCTCCAGTGCTGTACGTCGACAACAAGGCTGCCATTGCCTTGTGTGAGGAGCACAGACTGGAGCACAGAACGAAGCACATCGCCCTGCGGTACTTCCTTGCTCGAGAGCTGCAGCAGCGCGGTCAGCTTTGTCTGCGTTACGTGGCCACTGAGGCCAACACTACTGATGTGTTCACCAAGGCGCTTCAGCCTTGTGACCATCAGCGCTTCTGTACTCTTCTAGGCCTTGTGCCTGCTGGACCTCACTTGCTTACTTCTTGACTCTGTTTGTACCAATCTCTATATATATACCTGCATGCTTACACTTGCTAGGTTGCGATCACTGTATCTCTTGCTATATTATCAAACTGCATGTGAACTGGTCTTGTGACCGCTTGCTTGTGCTCGGAATTTGTGTGGTATCCTTGAGATCCACCCTGAGCCTGTTTTGCTTTGCTTTGCTTTGACTGGTCTTGTGACCCTCTGGTTGTCTCCCACTTCGCCTATGGGGGTGTGTCAAACATTGTATGTTTATATTGTGTAGGCTATAGTGGGTTTAGCCTTAGAGGGTACACAAACTTAGGGTTTCATACTTGTACCCACCTTCCTGCTAGTTCATCCATTCTCGTTCTATTCTAGATTCTGACACCCTGTTCACAATGCGACTCATCTGGGGTGAAAATAAAAAATGCACAGCATTTCCAACTTTCAGAAGTGTTCATGAAAAAACTTCTGCTTTCAAGTGGACCCAAACTTGTGATAGCATGCAAGTCGCTTCACACGCATGCTTTGATTTCCTTGTCGGGTGCAATCGAACAAGTGGGATGTGCATGATGGCGAAAACCAATCCCAATCTCATTGCCCTTTTTCAGGGAAAACATTGAATGCGATTTAAAAGTGTCTGTAAACAACCGTAGTGAAGTCATATTCAAATCCATATCGAGTTGCACTCTACCAACCATTTGTGCCGTAACTAGGTCACTGAAAACGGTTCCTTTCCTGGATTTTGGTGGGCCTCCAAACCAAACCAGCCTTAATTGATCAAGAAATGCTCAAGGGCCTCCATTTACGGTACATCAATAGCCAAGGATGAACCACCCATACTAACGCATAATGTTCGATTTTTTTTTTTTTTTTTAGCCCATCTTCGGGTAACTTCCTTCCCTGGGGGACGGCTCTCGGGCCACACGGGGACCCTCAGTCCCCTTCCCCCCCTGGGGGACGGCTCTCAGGCCACACGGGGACCCTCGGTCCCCTTCCCCCCCTGGGGGACGGCTCTCAGGCCACACGGGGACCCTCGGTCGGCTCTCAGGCCACACGGGGACCCTCGGTCCCCTTCCCCCCCTGGGGGACGGCTCTCAGGCCACACGGGGACCCTCGGTCCCCTTCCCCCCCTGGGGGACGGCTCTCAGGCCACACGGGGACCCTCGGTCCCCTTCCCCCCCTGGGGGACGGCTCTCAGGCCACACGGGGTCTCTCGGTCCCGTCTTTTCATTCAGAGACGTCCTCGGGTGCGCGTGCAGTTAATCGTGTAGTCAATGCCATTGTCCCGCACGACTAGTAGTTGATAACTGTCTGTCCGCAACCGTGGTATTGAGACTTATTTTCTGCCACCAAGGGATGGAAGGAGCATAGAGATTAAAAGAAAATAAACGAAGAGGAAATAACAGAAAGAAAACTAAAAAAAAAAAAAAAAAAGACTTGCAGCACTTAGGCGGCAAATGATGCCCAGTCGAACGACTTAGGTGTTGAAGTGGCACTTTAGTCACTGTCGCGCCAGCGGCCATTCCGTCCCTGAAGCGCCAGTGCCGATTTCGCCACTGGCGCACGTGGCAATTTCGCCACATGCGAGCGTGTGGCGATTTCGCCCTGGCGCGCGCCACTTGCGCCAGTGGCGATTTCGTCCCAATCGCGCGCCACTGGCGCCAGTGGCGATTCCGTCCCCATCGCCCGCCACTGGCGCCAGTGGCGATTTCGTCCCAATCGCCCGCCACTGGCGCCAGTGGCGATTTCGTCCCAATCGCGCGCCACTGGCGCCCGTGGCGATTTCGTCCCTAACGCTCGCCACTGGCGCCAGTGGCGATTCCGTCACCAGTGCGTGCCACTGGCGATTTCGTCTCTGGCGCGCCTGTTGTCGTTTCGTCCGGAGCACTTCGCTCTCAGTTGAGCGCCCGCCAATGACAGTCGCACGCGTGATGCCGTGGTGTTGCCCTTCATGAAAAAAATCGAGCGCATAGGTTGTACTTGCGAGTCTTAGCTTAACAGGTAGTTCTAGTGACAAAGAAACCTTCGAAGTGGTTGGACGAGAATGGAGTGGAACTGCAAAGTTCCGAAATGAAGTCGTGGGTGGAGGCCGAATGGCCTCCAACCTACGTTATATACTCGGCGAACTGTAATTCGCCGTTGCTTTGCTTCGTTACAGGCCGCTGCGCTTTCACAATACGCATTTTTAGAAAGTGTTACACACTTTCAAAAAATTTCATTTTGAAAAAGAACAAACAGAATGAAATTGACGAAACTTACCAGGAAAAGGGAGACCACTCAGTTTATTCCTTTGCTCGCCGTCACCTCCCCATCCCGCTCCTCCTGCACTTAAACAAGAACACAAAAAGAGAAACTTAATGAAACGTAATCAAAACATATATTGAAATTGACGATACTTACCGAGAGAGGGATGTGCCCCGTGGTACATCCTTCACCTGCTCCAGGTGTTGCCCGTGTTCCATGCTCCCGCTGCCGCTGGATTCAGAAGGCACGGACGGGGAAGTAAAAATACGTTAGGTAACAGAAGACAGGTATCGGTTAAAAACAAAAGCTTAGACTGATGACAGAAAACACTGTCGGAACTTACCAGGAGAGGAAGACCACTCCGGTACCCCATTCCTGGCCGTCAGCTCCCCGTCCCGCTCCTCCTGCACTAAGACGACAGAAAGAGAGACACTCAGTAAAACGTAAACAGAACACTAAGTGAAATTGACTACGCTTACAACGAGGAGGAGAGCTCGCTGCGAAGTACCTCCCCCGCCCGCTCCAGGTGTTGGCCGCGCTCCTCCTCCGCCTCCCGCTCCTGGGAGGACACTCGACTCATCCTCGTTGACACTCGACACTCGACTCATCCTCAGAATTCCCAACATCGATTTCAAATTCCGACCACACTCTTCCGCTCACGCTCCGGCGCTGCTCTCAACTGATAACGCTACCGGCAGGCCCACTCTCATCGGAGGCATATCCGTCCTCTCATTCAACAGGGCCATCTCAATGTCCTCCCCGCTCCCTTCTGAAGACGGCAGGCTTATCACTGTACACCTCAATTATCTCCGCGAGCAAATTCGACTTATCGCATTATATGCGCCCACACAATTCTACGAGCGTCGAACTTGGTGGTCCACCACGCTCGTTCCGGCACTGGAAACTCCCACCGCTGCCTCCGCGACCATGCTCGTTGGAGACTTCAACTCGGTCACCCTTCCCATTGACAGGAACCGGCCCCTCAAAGATTACGAAGGCCGTGAAGGAGCTTCCTTCGCCAAACTCATGGATTCTCACTCGCTGGTCGATACATTCCGATAACTTTTTCCCACACCTGCCAACGTCTTCTCCTTCTATGGCAGGCAACGCCTGAACTCAGCGTCCCCGCCGACCTCTTCCCGTCTAGACAGAATTTATATCTCCCGAGCCTTCCTCCCCCGTCTCACTGCTAGCCCATACATTCAAACCCGCACGTCAATCACAGATCATTTGTATGCCCCTCTCTGCTCGCTCTGTTTCACCAACCCCACTGTTGCCCCCCGGCCCTGGCGACTCCGCCAACATCTACTTATGCGACCCCATGCCGCACAAATCGTCGATGCCGCCCTTACAGCCTTCCCCTCCTCCCCTTCCCCGGAATCCTGGGACAGATGGAAGCTCGACCTCACCCTTAGCTTTAAAAGATTCTCCAACCTGGAAAGGCGTCGTGTCGATGGCACGATCGCGCACCTAGAGCGCACCATTGGCTCTCTACAATCACAAGCTGCATACACGCCCTTGGACCAGAACGATTCTTCTCGCCTCAGCAAAGCACAACTCCACTTGGCCAGATACGAAGCCTCGAAAGCCTCCGAGATTGCGCTTAAGGCCAAATTGAAAGTGGAAGGGCACAGAGAAATGGGTGTCTCCTCCCTCCTCTCCGGACTCAACTCGCAAATCAAAGGCTCGATCATCAACTCATTGACCCTACCTAACGGGCAGACGACCTCGGACCTGGCCACCATGACTAGTATGTGCTCTAACTTCTTCCGGACACTCTATAGCGGGAGCAACCAAGTCACCCCTAACCCTTCTTTCTGGCAGCATATCCCTTCCTCATCCATCCCAAACCCCTTATTCCTCCAGCTTAGCGCTCCCCTTTCCCTATCCGAAATCGGAAAAGCACTCCTCTCTCTTTCACGAGGGAAAACCCCAGGCCCAGACGGTCTCCTAGGGGAGCTCTTTCGACAATTCTCCCCGCGCTTCGCACCGGCCTTCCACTCCCTACTCTCACCACCACAGCCACTCTCCTGCCTCCCTCCGTCCATGTTGACCGGACGAACGGTCCTTATCCCCAAAAGGGGGGATTCTTCGCTAGTGGAAAATTTCCGCCCCATTACCCTAATGAACGCGGATTACAAGGTACTCGCGCTATGCCTTGCTAACCGTCTTCAGCTCGTCCTCCCCCAACTCATCCACCCATCCCAAACTGCCTTCATCAAACACAGGAAAATCGGTGATACCATTAACGATACCTTGGACATCATGGACTGGGCGACCTATTCCTCGGCGCCCCTTCTCGCTCTCACTGTGGACTTTCGCAAAGCATACGACCTCGTCGACAGGCCTTTCCTCCTCCACGCCTTATCAGTTCTGGGACTCCCCACATCCTTCATCCACTGGGTTCGATTAATGCATTCCAACACGTGTACACGTATCTCGGTTAATAACATGCACGGCCCCACCTTCCCCGTCCGCACTGGTGTCCGTCAGGGCTGCCCACTGGCTCCCCTGCTCTTCGTTTGCGTCATGGAGATCTTTCACCGCTACACGTCCCTCTTCTTTCCTGGCTTCGCCTTGTCCCACGCACAGCGCCGTCTTATGGCGTGCTATGCAGACGACGTCACTCTCTTCCTCACCTCAGATACAGAGCTCGGACTTGCTGTAATGCTGCTCGGTGTCTTTGGATCGGTCTCCGGAGAAATCCCCAACTGGAGCAAATGCTCCATAATTCCATTCAATATTCCCCCTACTGACCTCGTGCACGCCGGGAGCATACCTATCCGAGCTCCCAATGAGGCAGAACGCATCCTCGGAATTTACGTTGAGCGCCTACACCCTGGCTCCACCACCTGGAACAAGGCTCTCGCCCGCATACAAAGCACCGCCAAGTGTCTAGCAGCACTACACGCCACTGTCACGTGTCGCAAATCCCTCTCCTCGATCTTTCTAAACTCTGTCATCTCCTTTCCCGGACGCTTTCAACCCGCCCCTTCAGACACAATCAAGCGCCTAGACGTGTCAGTTGGGAACTTCCTTTCATCCTCGAAACACAAGCTAGACGGCCTCGCACAACGCCTCATTTCCAAGGCCCTCCTGTACAATTCCCTCCAAGACGGCGGGGTCGGGGCGATTGCCCCGTCTATACAAGTCAAAGCCCTGGCTATTCAGCGCGCCCTGCGCAGATTCGGACCAACCCCCTCTGAGGAAGTAGCACGTACCCTGACCCCGTTCCCCTTCGGGCTACATGGACTACTCTCCCATAAAGCCATCCTCGAACGAGATTGGCTCCCTACATTCATCCCCCCGCGGACACTGGACGAACTTAAAGCCCTCCTCTCTCTCCCCTTGGTCATTCATAAGCCCCCCCTACGCATGCAGTGCATCCTCACCGAACCTATCGCCTTCAACCGCTTTCTCCTCAAACCCGACGAACGGCCTTTTGGCACCCGCCAACACGAACGCTTCCTTTTTACAAGGCAGCTCCGCATCGGACACCTTGTCCGTATCACCAATTTTGATGTCAGCCCCGTCTCTGCAGACGAGTTTTGCTCCCAAATCCCGGAGGAGTTCCATGAAGACGCAACACGCATCCTCCCAGACCTTATCAAGGCTATCAAACCTCCCTGGTGGGCCGCCCTCCGAACCCCACATGCCTCTTATGCCTCTCCAGGTGAATGGTTCATGCTTTCAGACGACCACTATTCCATCTCTCATCTCGCCCTCCAAGTCGTCGCTTACATTCCCCCTGCCTCCGTTTCGGCCACTGTCCACTCCGTCTCGCCAAATCGTCGCATCGCCCGCAACCCAACAAACACCGGACTCTTCCGTTTACAAGACCTCATCGAGGTGCACGTCAGGGATTGGTGGCTCGCAGGGCCACTTCACACAGGGGCAGGGTTAGGAGCTAGGATTGGACTTCTACAGGACGGCACCCCCAGCAACGCCGACATCCGCCGTCTCCTGTACTCAGCACAACCGCTAACTCACCACAGCCGATGGACCCGCGATCTCACCCTTCCTCCTCCTCCTCTCCCAGGCCTTAAGGACGCATTTCTCAAGGACCAGCCGAGCCGTCAGCGGGACATCCTTTTCAGACTCTTCACGCTCACCCTTCCCTCTGGATCACGCTTCCAGTATTTTGACGATCGAGGGGTTTGCCCTCGATGCCCAGCTGCCGTCGTCGAGACACTGCCACATATATTCTTTGAATGCTCCTCCGCCGGAAACGTCATCTCGGCTCTTCGCACAGTCGCTGACCGCCATCTAGGACAAACCACCACAGCCGAACACATCTTCTTCCCGATACAGTCACGGGTGGGACAGTCCCCCCCATGGAGCCTACTAGTGGGAGCTGCAGTTAAGACACTGTGGAATGCTCGCTGCGACCACAAGTACCGAAACTCCTCCTCCTTGAGCTTCGAGATACTACAGCTGGTATTAGCCCAATTTCTCATCGCTTTCAAAATCTACATTCGGAGAAGCAGACGCCAATCTACCAAGAAGAGACAACGTACATCCTCCAGCATCAAGCGCGCACAAAAACTTCGCTTCCTCCTCTTCGACAGGAGCGGTACACCCTCTATTCACCCCGACCTCAGAGCCTCATGGCTTATGGGAAACCCGTTCCGACCCCCGTAAATGGCTACCTGCATAGAGTGTCTCCCCAGTCTGCTGGTGGTTGTCCTTTAGGACAAAGAAATGACGTGTGTTCCACGTGCTCCTTATAGGATGTTTCTAGATAGCTCTATGCTACTATTCTTTGTAAATTGATTACGATCAATATATAACCTTAACCTTAACCTCCGCCTCCCGCTCCTGCTTCACGAATAGCACGAAACTCGAAGTTAGTAATCTTGGAAAAGTAGAAACAAACGAAAGGGGACCATGCTTACCTGGAAAAGGAGAGCGTTTCTTCTTCCTCCCGCTGTTGCTATGTCCTCCTCCCCCTGCCGCTCCTGCTTCACAAATCCACGAAACTCGAAGTTAGAAATCTCGAAAACGAAGAAGCGAACGAAAGCGGACTCTGCTTACCAGGAGGAGAGCGATTTCTTCTTGACTTTTTTGACGGTGTTGTCACTTGCTCCTCCTTTTTCCTGCATCACCAAAACAACGAAACTCGAAGTTAGAAATCTTGAAAAAAGAAAAAAGACGGAATCGGACCGTGCTTACCAGAAGAGCGAGCGTTCTTCTCTTCTTGACGTCCCTTGACGCTCCCCATCCCGCTCCTTCTGCACTTAAACACAAAACGCGGAAGAGAAAATTAGTAAAACGGAAAAAAAATATAGCTGAAATTGACCAAACTCACCAAGAGAAGGAGAGTTCTCCCCGCGTGACTCCCTTGTTCGCCGTCAGCTCCCCATCCCGCTCCTTCTGCACTAAGACACAAGAAACGAAAGAGAAAATTAGTAAAGCGTAAAGAAAATTCTAGCTGAAATGGACCATACTCACCAAGAGAGGGAGAGCTCTCCCGTGGGACTCCCTTGCTCGCCGTCAACTCCCCATCCCGCTCCTTCTGCACTAAGACACCAGAAACGAAAGAGAAAATTAGTAAAGCGTAAAGAAAGCTGAAATGGACCATACTCACCAAGAGAGGGAGAGCTCTCCCCGCGTGACTCCCTTGCTCGCCGTCAGCTCCCCATCCCGCTCCTTCTGCACTAAGACACAAGAAACGAAAGAGAAAATTAGTAAAGCGTAAAGAAAATTCTAGCTGAAATGGACCATACTCACCAAGTGAGGGAGAGCTCTCCCCGTGGGACTCCCTTGCTCGCCGTCAACTCCCCATCCCGCTCCTTCTGCACTAAGACACAAGAAACGAAAGAGAAAATTAGTAAAGCGTAAAGAAAATTCTAGCTGAAATGGACCATACTCACCAAGAGAGGGAGAGCTCTCCCCGTGTGACTTCCTTGCTCGCCGTCAGCTCCCCATCCCGCTCCTTCTGCACTAAGACACAAGAAACAAAAGAGTAAATTAGTAAAGCGTAAAGAAAATTCTAGCTGAAATGGACCACACTCACCAAGTGAGGGAGAGCTCTCCCCGTGGGACTCCCTTGCTCGCCGTCAGCTCCCCATCCCGCTCCTTCTGCACTAAGACACAAGAAACGAAAGAGAATTAGTAAAGCGTAAAGAAAATTCTAGCTGAAATGGACCACACTCACTAAGTGAGGGAGAGCTCTCCCGTGGGACTCCCTTGCTCGCCGTCAGCTCCCCATCCCGCTCCTTCTGCACTAAGACACAAGAAACAAAAGAGTAAATTAGTAAAGCGTAAAGAAATTTCTAGCTGAAATGGACCATACTCACCAAGAGAGGGAGAGCTCTCCCCGTGTGACTTCCTTGCTCGCCGTCAGCTCCCCATCCCGCTCCTTCTGCACTAAGACACAAGAAACAAAAGAGTAAATTAGTAAAGCGTAAAGAAAATTCTAGCTGAAATGGACCACACTCACCAAGTGAGGGAGAGCTCTCCCCGTGGGTCTCCCTTGCTCGCCGTCAGCTCCCCATCCCGCTCCTTCTGCACTAAGACACAAGAAACGAAAGAGAAAATTAGTAAAGCGTAAAGAAAATTCTTGCTGAAATGGACCACACCCACCAAGTGAGGGAGAGCTCTCCCGTGGGACTCCCTTGCTCGCCGTCAGCTCCCCATCCCGCTCCTTCTGCACTAAGACACAAGAAACAAAAGAGTAAATTAGTAAAGCGTAAAGAAATTTCTAGCTGAAATGGACCATACTCACCAAGTGAGGGAGAGCTCTCCCCGTGGGACTCCCTTGCTCGCCGTCAACTCCCCATCCCGCTCCTTCTGCACTAAGACACAAGAAACGAAAGAGTAAATTAGTAAAGCGTAAAGAAAATTCTAGCTGAAATGGACCACACTCACCAAGTGAGGGAGAGCTCTCCCGTGGGACTCCCTTGCTCGCCGTCAGCTCCCCATCCCGCTCCTTCTGCACTAAGACACAAGAAACGAAAGAGAAAGTTAGTAAAAGAAAAACAAAACTAGCTGAAATTGACGATACTTACCACGAGAGGGAGACGGAAGGGCCAAGAAATGGGCCGCCATGCCAAAGCAGAAGTGTCGTCAGCCGCTCCTCATGCGCCGTGCGACGGATGCCTCTGTCCGCAGCCATGCGCGTGCGAAGGATGAAGCGGGGCGCCATGCGTCGGACGAGAGGCTCCCGAAGGTAGTATCATCTGCAGAGAGAAAGAGAGTAAGTTAGAGTCTCTCTTGGAAGAACGGAGAAAAACGTCGGCAGCAAGAATTTGCATGTACCTCCGCTCGGACAAAAAGATTGTGTCGTAGCGAACCCGAAGCTTAAGGGCCGATCCGCCATGCGCCGTTCGACGGGAGACGTAACGCCTTTTGACGGGAGACTGCTGCCGTCATGCGACGGGGGAAGCGTCGTGCAACGGTGGACCCGCGTCGACGAGAAGAACGTGATCTTGACTTGAAGGCGCTGTGCTTGAGGGCTCGGGGCTTGATGCCTTCAGTTGAGAATGCTTGAGATTGGTTGAAGGCCGTTGCCTGCAGGATGAAAGTGAATATGTTAGATCTTACCCAGAAAAAAAGTGATTATTGCAAAAGACGTGGGAAAGACGTGGTATTCGTTCTTACCTCAGCTTGAAGGAGTCTTAAGAAAGACTTGGCGCCCGCAGCGACGGGGGAAGTGCCCGTGTGGTCCTCAAAGCCATTGATTTGAAGATCGTCTTGTGATCGATCTCGCGGCGACGATTTCTCAGTGAAGATCTCGCGGCGACAATCTCTCGGTGAAGATGTCGCTATTCGTCATGCAGAGGTGAATATTCACCGTAGAGTTCTCGCGATGCAGTTCTTGTCGCGAAGAGTTCTCGCGATGTAATGCTCGCCGCGAAAAACGGGTCGTAGTACAAGGTTCCGGCCAAGGCTTGCAAGCAGCTCTCTAGACTCTCTACCCACCCACCCCACCCACGACTCTAGACTCTACGCTAACTCTACGCGCACCTACACGAACCTACACGGACTCTAAGACGCGCTGCTGCTTGCCTTGGCCATTCCCTTGTACTAGCTTGGGTGGATTCATGACGTAGCTTAGACTGCTCCGAGAGCTTGTCGCATGAAGTCCACAGGTACTAGCTCATCAAGATGGAGCTTATGGAGACGGAGCTCATGGGGACGAAGCTCCTCTAAAAAACCCTTCCGACGAAATAATTGAGAAGGTTGAAATCCGAGAATGAAGTGGACGATAGGAACTTGTAGTGCCTCTGATGGATGGAACGAAAGGGACGATCGAACAAGTTGGTTGAAAGGAGGAGTGTGTGTCGATGGAAACGACCATCCGTGTCGGAAACTTCTGGGTGCGGTGCGGGCTGCGCAAGCGGCGTGGCGCGTCTCAAAATGTTTGCGGTGCGGCGATCCAGGTTCGAAAAGTATGATATCAATCATCGATGATCCCCGCTCTGACTCAAGTTGCCGTTGGCGGTGAGGCGTGGCGCAACGCGGCGCGGACCTTCGCTGCTGCTACAGCGCGGGAAGAGGTGTGCAACTAGTTTGCAGGTTACAGGAAGCGACTTTATCCTGAACGGATGGTGGAGATGATAGCCACCACCGATGAATGGTGAAGATTCGTCACCATCAGGATGTGATATGACGTGATGGCTGCCGCCAACATAGAGATTCCCCGCCTAGGAAATGTCGGAGAACATTTTCCATGGGGACTTTCAAGGCGACCTGAATGTGTGCAGTGCATGTGGACTCCCCAAAGCTATTGCGTGTTTTGGTATATTACAGCCGCTGTTATTTGCTGAGTGCGGTGCGTCGCTATCAAGCGCGGGACCTCTGGTATGGTGCATTGGTGCCGTTAGAATACCAAGCTATTTTGCGAAAAAGTGAACGGGTGGCGGAGATCATTGCTGCCGCTGATGAATGGTGAAGATTTGGTGGAGCCGTGTGTTGGAGGGTGTGGTGTGGTGGCTGGCGCCGCCAAAGAGAACTTCCGCCTAGAAAATGTCAGAAAGCGTTCCTCCGATGAACTCAAACTCGAGACGGCCCAAATGTTCTCACTTGGAACGCGACACGACATCGTGAACAATTTCTATATGTACAGTTCAAGGATAGTAAAATTATGTAGCTTTGTTAGCGGTTTTCTACAAGCGGATCTGCTAAGGGCGTGTATCGCGGTGTTGTTTGACGGGCACTCTGATATTGGGCACAAAAGGATGGGGCTTTAGGAGGTGGTTGACGTGGCACATGTATTTTACATACATAGACCGACGATGAGTATTCGAGAAAAAATGTGCGTGAATTGCGGGATTGCGTGGAGTTGGGTACCAGATTTGTGAACGGAAGGTTCTGGTGCTCTCATTTTGTTCCTTGCGAACCTGACCGGGGCAGCTGAAAATGGCAAGTAGTGATTGAGAAAATATCACGCGAGCCAATAGAATTGCTGGATGACTTTCTCACCCTCATCTGTCCAGCTCATTCCCCTTCCAGCTCATCGCCAAGGCAGATCGAACATGTTGGTGTTCATTTCGCCAATTACTGCAGGTGCCTGGTGTTCACCCTTGTTGCCATAGCCTCTATCAGTCGTTCTATCCCGTCACGCTTCTATGTTAGCCACTTCCACCTTATAGTTCCTGAAGCCGCTTCGCACGTCTAGTAGCCGAACAGTATCGAATTATTAGTGTCGATTTGCGGATTTTATCATGCCGTCGCTTGATCAGCGTCGACTTGAGAGCGCGTCGGCGTTGCGACCTCAGTCGATCTCGTTAGGCAGGCGAATCGTAGTGCTCTAGTCTGAACCGTCGCGCAAGACATTAGAAACGGGGAACTCAATATCGAGCCGAAACGCGAGAGGGAGGGAGGCACGGGATGAACCTAAGTTGAAAGGCAGGCATTAGACCGGCAAGAGACGGCGAGGCAGGGCGGATAACGGAGAAGAGAGGTCCACAAGCTTGCTACACGCTCTCGTGAACCTCGGCTTTCGGCGAGCATGTTACATGCTCTCGCGTAACGGAGAACCTTATATCGAAACTCCATGCCGTGAAACCCCTCCCTTCCCCCCCTCCTCATCTCCCTCGCACATCTCTCCTCCCTCTCTCCTCATCTCCCCGCGCTCCCCTTGTTTCCTCCCCCTCCCTCTCCTCGCCTCCCCCCCGCTCTCACAACATCTCCCCCGTTCTCCCCTCATCAACCCCCGCCCTCCCCTCATTTCCCCCGTTCTCCCCTCATCTCCCCCCGATCTCCCCTCATCCCCCTCCGCTCTCCCCTAATCTCCCCCGCTCTCCCCTCACCCCCCCTCCGTCTCACCCTCATTCCCCTCCGCTCTCCCCTCATCTCCCCCGCCTTCCCCTCGTTTCCGCTTGATCCCTTCCCCTCTGCCCTCCCGTCATCTCTCCCTCCTCTCCCCTCATATTCCATTTGCCTTCCCGCATCCCCGCTCTTCCTCATCCCCCCCCCCCCCCCCCCCCTCTTATTCCCCCGCTCTCCCTCATCCCTCCCCCCCCCCCCCCGCTCTCCTCTCGTCTCTCTTCCCACTCACCCTCAGCTCTTCTCCTGTTTACCCCTCATACCCCCTCCGACCCCTTCTTCCTAACCCCATCCCTTATCGCCCTTCCCCACACACCCCTCATCTCCCCCACTCCCCTCCTTTGGCATGAGCTTGAAGCAGCATGGGAGAGCCTTACCAAGGTGCAACCTGGGTAACCCCTTCCCCCTCTGCACTCCCCCTCTGTTTCCCCTCCCCACTCACCCCTCATCTCCCCACCTCCCCTCCTTTGGCATGAGCTTGGAGCGGCATGGGACAGCATTCTTGGAGTTACCAAGGGGAACCCATGGCACTCCCTCAGCCCCTCAGCACTCCCCCTCCCTTATGTCCCCTAACTCACCTCTCCCCCTCTTCTTTGGCATGAGCTTGAAGCGGCATGGGCCAGCATTCTTGGAGTTACCGAGGGAAACCCATGGCACTCCCTTTGCCCCTCAGCACTCCCCCTCCCTTGTGCCCCCTAACTCACCTCTCCCCTTCTTCTTTGGCATGAGCTTGGAGCGGCATGGGACAGCATTCTTGGAGTTATCGAGAGAATCCATGGCAACCCCTTCACCCTCTGCACTCCCCCTCCCTTGTGTCCCCTAATTCACTCCTCACCTCCCCCCTCGTCTTCTTTGGCATGTGCGCGATGTGGCAAGGGACTGCGCTCTTGTTACCCAGGTGACAAGGCCTCTCCCAGGGCGGCTCTTTCTCCTGCTTTTCTATCAAGTGTAACATACGGTAGATACATCTGAAGCCCTAGGAGTGTTAAATGCTCATGAAGGCAATGCACCTGCTGTTCAGAAATATGCCTTTCTATGAACAAGCAACTGGCATCCAATGCAAGGGCTTTACGTTAATGTAAAACAGACACGACACCCACCACCGTCAAACGCAAGTTGCTAGAAAGGCATCCGTTCAGAGCCTAATAATATTGTGCAGTTGAATATCATTTGAAGTAGGTGGATTCAGGGTCGCCTTTCATCATGTCTGGATATGCCCGGACCCATTTTTCAAACTCCAAATACCTTGTTCTTCTCTCGGGCGGAGAAACTCCCTTCAGAAGTTTCCCCTCCTCACCATACCCATGCAGTGCAGTGGCAAATTCATGCACTTTCACACACCGATCGATCCGCCGAGCCTCATACTCCCGAACCGCAGCAGCCACGGCAGCAGGTTCGGCGAGCAGATCCTTAATTTCAGTAAGGCAGAGGCACAGCTGGTGTGCATCCTCGAAGGCAATCTGAGCTCCTTGGCCTGGACCAGGGTGCATGGCATGTGCAGCATCCCCCATAAGAACAACTCTGTTACCACACTTGGGGTCGCTCCAAGTATCTTTGGGAGGAGGCCGGTCCATCATCCACCGTTCGTAGATGTTACCGGAGTGGGTGCTGGTAACCACCTTGAGCATGGTATGCCAGGTGTCATGTGCTGAGGGGTCTGCCATGTTCTTGCTAATGTGGCACATCAAACGACCCTTCACACCTGGCTTGCCAAATCCACCGAAGGGTGTTAGTTCGAGCTTGGTCTTGAGGTGGCCATCAGGGTCAGCAGCACTAACCTGACATTGGGAAGATGGTTAGGGTAGCAAAAATTCTGAAAGTTGTGTACAAACAGTTGTTAACACAACGAAAGTGTGTGTGGTTGCTGAAACAATTTGGTGGTCTCGCAATGAAAGAATGCAGGATGGTTATGCCAGCATCAGTTGGGCAAGCACGTGCAAGCAAAGAGCGGAGGATAAAGCAGAATGATGTGGCATGGATGGGTTGGGCTGAGTTGAATTGGTTCAGGAGGAGATTCAGGAGATGGAGTGCGCAAAGTAGATGAAAAAGAGAGCGTTACTGTACCTGCCAATAAGTCTCCCCGTGGTGGTCATGGATAAAAAACAGCTGGTAACCCGTGATATTATCCCTGACAGTATTGACCGTTTGATTTTCTTGTTGGTACACTTCCCCGCTCAGCTGGTTTGGCACAAGCGCGTTCCAGGCAATCTGCTCCAGATACCGAGGCGAGTCGCCGATCATCTGATTTCGCACAGCTGATCGCACGCCATCCGCTGCGACCAGAATCTTCGCACGAACCACCACCAGCTCGCGCTGCTGTTCCACCGCACCCGCCTCATCCGCAGATTCAGCTCCTTCCAGATCAGCAAAGCTGGAACTATTTGCGTCAGCTTCGGGATTCGAACCCGCGACCTCGAGCACCACATCAACAGCTTCCACCTCTCCGTCGCCCACGCCATCACCGCTCTCCGATCCACCACCACCCCCCAGCAGGCTACTGCCAACACGCATTCCCGCGACGACGGGGTAATACGCCACGACACGATGTCCATGCATAATACTCTCGGGTTGCGTTAGAGACGAGGCAAGTACCTCTTGGGCTCGGGCCCACCACACGACTGTCTGCCCTTGCGGCGCCGATTCCCTCACAAACCAGCCATCGCGATTTTCGCTGGTTCCTTTCATAGCAGCATCGTTAGTGGCGGGTCCGCTGGTAGAAGCGTTGACCGATTCAGAACCTGTTATATCCGCCGGAAAATCTCGGTAACTTAACTTAGTTTTTCCGATTGGTGATCCGCACGCAATCAAAGCGTCGCCGAGCCCGGGCTTTAATCCTTCGAGTGCCTTGTAGCCGTTCGGAAACATGCCGAGAATCGTGCCGGTGCTGTTGTTCGATCGCACCGCGGCGGGCGCGGCCTCGAAAACGGCCGCCTCGATGCCGCGCGCCTGCAGGCCGGCGGCGAGCGCGAGCCCCGCGAGCCCGCCGCCCGCAATCGCCACGTCCACGTGGAATGACGGAGGCGGAAGCTCCTCCGCAACGGTCGAATTTGGCGCCGCGTTTTGCTCCGTGTGCGACGCGTTAGTGGCTGCTTGCGGATTGGAGGAGCTTCCCCGCGGCTGCGTGAGCCTAGTAATACTAATAATTGGAGAGCCGATAGTATCGGCGGTCATGCGTAAGGCAGTGCCTACTTTGTTGTCATAATGAGTGATCCCGGAGGCGAAATGGCGACGTCGCATCGTCATGCGACGACACTGATCCGTCGTTCCGAGTCGCAGGGTCCGAGTCGCGCATGTCACCGCCGTGGCGACACGAAGAGCAGAGAGTGGCACGGCAGGTGGGGCGAGAAGCGCAGCCATGGCTCTGACGTTCTGTTTCTAAGAAGGTGTGGGTAGGAGAATCTAGCTTGAAGGGGGGAGACTTAATGCTCCTATTTTGGTGGAAGAGAGAGGGGGAGCGAGTCCCACCTCCATGACGATCCCGGGCAGCACACATTTTCAGGTACTTCCGGGAAAGACACGCCGGTGAGGAGAAAGCTTAGGGAGACAGGAATCTCGTCAGGGAGGAGGGGAAGAGCGGAGCAGGCGTGGCTGGCAGGCACTGCCTGTCACAAAATCTCTCGCCATCCATGGCTTCTCTATTGTCAGCAATGCCTGCCATCCAAAAAGTCGGCAGCAAAAGACGGCCATAGATGTACTTAGGGGATTTGAGGTGCTGCGCTGCAGCTGGATAAGATGAGATTCTCTGAGATTACGTGGCTGTCAACGATTAGGAGACTATGCCAGAGTTTTCGGGCGCGCGGATCGCAGAACGGCCCTGTGAGGCCTGCGTTTCTCGCCTCGCATTGCGACGTTCCCAAGCCAAGCCGTGTTTGTAGCGGCGAAAGCTGCCGTACGATGTGCCAATGTTTCTAAGGGCGTGGAACATTTAGTCGACCACGCCGATTTATCGACCATTTGGTTGCATCTGGCGAAAGCGAAGGGTGTAACAGAGCTGCGAAGGGTGCGAAATTTCTAAGCTATTCTGCTCGCCAGCACGTGGGGCACCCAACAGAAACCACCCCCACTAAGCAGAAACGTTTGTTCCCACTTCAAGCATTCGAAAGGGGTGCGGGATATTGGGGAGAGCGGGAAATGAGTAGGACGTTAGGCAAAGACAACTAAGGGTAAATACTGGAAGTCAAACGATGTACCCTTTTTTAATGGATTAGTGTGAGGAGAGGATCTAAATACTTACGATAAATCCCAATGATTTTCGGTCAATTCAGGGTGACTACCATGCATGCCAGTCAATGGGGTTTCCTTAAATTCTTCGCAATCGCCAGGAACAACCATCCTTTTGACCATTGGGCGTGGTCGTTAAAATGTTCCACGCCCTAATGCGCTTGGAATGGTGAGATTCTAGCGGTGAAGGCGTGGCTTGTAATGCACGTTATGGAGGATTCTAGGGACCAACGTGCGCACGTGTCAATGGTGGTGGTGAGATGAGAAACTGGAGAGGGGGAGGGAGCATCTATCGGGATGAGACGAATGGGCGGGGCACCACACAGGCTGTCAAGATGGTATAGTAAGGGCGCGTAACTTTTTTCCGTTTCGGGCAAATGTCCGGACGGGGGCCCCAAATCGTCCGAACGGAGCTCCGTCCGGACGGTTGGGGATGTGGTACGGACGACGATGAGTCCGTACCCCTATTATGACACTTTTTTGCTCTTGCGAAAACTGCATTTTGAGCGAAACAGTAACGCTTATAACCCACCTCGTCAGCAAATCGGCCGCTTCGCATGCATGAAGTTGTGTCAGAAAAAAGCCGGGCTGTAGAGAGTTCGCTTTTTTGTAGTGCTGTGAGTCTGTGTGCCCGTTCGGACGATAGTGGAACTTCTGGAGGAAATGACGGACCGCCGTGTTTGCGCGTTTTCAATTCCTTTCGGCAGTGGCTTTGACAGCGACTCCCACCGCGCTCGCGTCCAATTCCCGCGGGCAGTTTAGATTGCTGTTTCCCGTTTTCCACGACCAAACGTACAGAAGGGAAATTATTAAGTCTACCTGGGTTCAGTATAGAGGCCAGTGGCAAAACTAAAACCCACTCGGACAACAAGCCATTTGGGAGGCATCAACCCTAAACACCTTGCCTCATGGTGTTTAGGGTTGATGCTCTCTACGTGGCATACCATCCATGAGGGTTTTATTTTTTTTGTCCCGAACTGCGCGTTCCCATGGACTCGACGAATATACGTTGAATACCTCGGAACAGAAACTTAATTTGTATTTGTGGACTCAAAAGGGGAAACGGAGAATTAATATGCCCCAAGGTATTCGACGCGAGCGCGGAGCGATGCGCTGTCAAAACCACTGCCCATTGGAATTGGAAACTCGAAAACACAGCGCTCCGTCATTTCCTCGGAACTTCTGTGTTGCCTTTCCGTCAGAACGTGGTTCTGGCGAGCAGGAAACCGAGTCGCCAGAACTGATAAAAAATGTGCTTCGCGCACCAATGACGTTGCAGGAGTTCCGGACGGTCCGAAATGCTGTCCGGACGACGTCAGGAGTGTAGAACGGACGATGAACAAGCAGAAAAGTGTCAGAACTCGTACGGACGATCGCGATGTCGCAAGGGGTCTCACGAACTAAAAAACGAAACTAGGCGAAATACATAACCCTACAAAAGTCCGTACGGGTCCTCCGTCCGGACGATGAAAAGTGAAAAAGTTACGCGCCCTAAGTGGTTGTGATGTGACAGTTGAAAGTACAGTACGCTTTATGAAGCTGCTTTCACTGTTAATCACTCTCCATCCTTAACGCATCGCTATAAAGTATATCTTTTATTTACATTCAATCTAACTTTCTTCCCGTGAACTTCTCCCATTCGATGCACAATCCGCCCTTGCTGGGCACCGTGTAGCCTGAATCAGTCAACTATGGCAGCTTTAAGAGCTTTTTTCTCAGACTGAACAATCCAGAATCACTTTACTTAAAAAAGGTGGACTCAGGATCGCCATCGATCTTGTCAGGGTAAGAGTACATCCACCTCTGGTTCGGAGAGAGCCCAATCTATGGGGAAGCTGATAATCATGATTCCCTTATTCTACTCTTCTGTAGCTGTATATACCAACATCTTCCCCCCCATGCTCCAGCTTGCTGGTTATTGTGCTGCTGCTGCTGTCTCACTTATGGTGACATCTTCATTGGAAGCTGCACTATCCTAGACTATGGGTTCAAATAAAACCCTGAGGGGAGCAGGTTTGAGGGTTCTTGATCCTGAGGCCGAGTCGAAGCATTAGTCTAGCGTTTTCATCTGCACAGGTACAGTACAGCACAGGAGGGATGACACACACACACAGAATTGTGAAGCAACAAGAAAGGTGTACAAATATAGATTTCCACCTAAGAGAGGACACGTCAGGCAAGAGGTATAGGAACACTACTTGAACCGAAGGGAAGCAGCACACACATCATAACACAAATGAAGACAGCATGCAGAAGCATGGAAAGGAACAAAATAGCGCAGATGAGGGGTACAGTGGATGGTGCAAACATACAGAGCAAGATTGCCCATGTCTGCAGTTTTTAGAAGTTTCAAAACTGCACGGGTACAGAAGATGGTGCAGACATACAGACCTAAGCTTGCCAAATGTGCATGCCCCACATCAAGCCTTGCAAAGTCCATTATTCTAAACCTCCCTACCTTCCAGAGTCTGTCGTTGAGGTAATGCATGAGGTCGACACCTGTGCCCTTGTTGATCTTGCGGTGCCCTCACAAGGAGTTTGCATAATAGCATCCAGACTTCAGGCACCATCCATAGTCCATATTCATCGGTCAAACCACCCGCACCTTTCAGAGTCCATCGTTGAGGTAATGCATTGAGATCAACACCAATGCCCTTGTTGATCTTGCGACGGCCTCAAAAGGTTCTTTGCAAAATCACAGGCACCTTCCAGAATCCAAATTCTCCCAGTCAATCCACCCGTGCCGCACCCTACCTTCCAAAGACCGTCGTTGAGGTAATGCATGAGGTCGACACCTATGCCCTTGTTGATCTTGCGACTGAGTCATTACGGAAAATAGCGCACGGCAAACACAGCATAGGAGCGGGGAGGGAAAGATAGAGCATGAAATGCGGGTAAACGCATGAGGTCAACACCAATGCCCTTGTTGATCTTGCGACTGAGTAGCGGGGAGAAAAACAAGGAATGTGGGTAAATGCATGGCAACGCGCCATTGGTTTTGGGAACAAACCAAGGCACCAGGATTATGCGCGGCAAACACGGCACCGGCGGGAAGGAGTGAGACAGAGAGGGCATGGAATGCATGAAGCGGACACGATAAATCTCTAGCTGATGTTCTAATTGCTAGCCGACACACATGAGGGAGAATATGGTACAGAGGAGCATGACGCATGGGAGCATCACACATAGGAGAGCGTGGGGTTAACAAGACGCTATGATTCTCACATGCCATCCCATGCCTCTCTCTCACATGTCATCCCATGCCTCTCTCTCACATGTCATCCCATGCCTCTCTCTCACATGTCATCCCATGCCCCTCTCACACGCCATGCCATGCCATGCCTCTTACATCCCATCCCATGCGACTCTCTCTCTCTCCCTCACATGTCATCCGATGACATCTTGGTGTAACCAATCGCTTGCGTACGGACACACATCATGCCTCACATGCCCTCCTCACATGCCATCACACGCCATTCCATCCCCTCTCCCTCACATGTCATCTGACGACATCTTGGTGTATCCAATGGCTAGAGCGTTCTCCTTACCTTCCCATGCCTCTCACATGCCCTAAAATGCCCCCACGTCGTCCCCTCTCCCTCACATGTCATCTGACGACATCTTGGTGTATCCAATGGCTAGCGCGTTCTCCTTGCACTCTGCAGATATAGCTGCTTGGGTACGGACACACATCATGCCTCACATGCCCTCCTCACATGCCATCACACGCCATTCCATCCCCTCTCCCTCACATGTCATCTGACGACATCTTGGTGTATCCAATGGCTAGAGCGTTCTCCTTACCTTCCCATGCCTCTCACATGCCCTAAAATGCCCCCACGTCGTCCCCTCTCCCTCACATGTCATCTGACGACATCTTGGTGTATCCAATGGCTAGCGCGTTCTCCTTGCACTCTGCAGATATAGCTGCTTGGGTACGGACACACATCATGCCTCACATGCCCTCCTCACATGCCATCACACGCCATTCCATCCCCTCTCCCTCACATGTCATCTGACGACATCTTGGTGTATCCAATGGCTAGAGCGTTCTCCTTACCTTCCCATGCCTCTCACATGCCCTAAAATGCCCCCACGTCGTCCCCTCTCCCTCACATGTCATCTGACGACATCTTGGTGTATCCAATGGCTAGCGCGTTCTCCTTGCACTCTGCAGATATAGCTGCTTGGGTACGGACACACATCATGCCTCACATGCCCTCCTCACATGCCATCACACGCCATTCCATCCCCTCTCCCTCACATGTCATCTGACGACATCTTGGTGTATCCAATGGCTAGAGCGTTCTCCTTACCTTCCCATGCCTCTCACATGCCCTAAAATGCCCCCACGTCGTCCCCTCTCCCTCACATGTCATCTGACGACATCTTGGTGTATCCAATGGCTAGCGCGTTCTCCTTGCACTCTGCAGATATAGCTGCTTGGGTACGGACACACATCATGCCTCACATGCCCTCCTCACATGCCATCACACGCCATTCCATCCCCTCTCCCTCACATGTCATCTGACGACATCTTGGTGTATCCAATGGCTAGAGCGTTCTCCTTACCTTCCCATGCCTCTCACATGCCCTAAAATGCCCCCACGTCGTCCCCTCTCCCTCACATGTCATCTGACGACATCTTGGTGTATCCAATGGCTAGCGCGTTCTCCTTGCCCTCTGCGAATATGGCCTGGCAGGAAAGCAGTGCATGAGGGCATGAATCGTGGAATTGTACAACTCTACACAAGCGGCTGGTAAGGGAATGGTGCTGGTGAATCCAATGGTAGGGCAGAGAGGCAGCACCGCACCGCAGCACAAAAGGAGGTGGTGCGTGGAGGTTGAGGGCTCTCGGTAGCAGCACAACAGCACAGGCTGGTAAGGGGACTGCATTGGTGTTTTTAGTGGCTAGAGCGATTTCAATGTCCCACTCACCACCGGGGAGTCTGCTGGAATGCCGTCGTCCAACTTCCCACCACGCCACGGCACATGATGCCGGCTCCTGATGTCAGCCACGCCACGGCACATGATGCCGGCTCCTCTTGACATCACAAACCAATGCTCTCCACGACGATAAACAGGTGTACCAGGCTCGCTCACTCACCACCGGGGAGTCTGCTGGGATTCCGTCGTCCATCTTCCCACCAGGCGAGGTGAGTCCCGGACACATGATGTTGGCGCCTGACATCACAAACTTGATGGCGCCTCTATCCACCTGCATCTTGCGCATCATATCCGGATCTGGGGAGGAGGGGAGATGGGGGAGAGAATGGGGTGTGGATGGTGTTCAATTGGAGGAGAATGGGGACACATGATGTTGGCGCCTGACATCACAAACTTGATGGCGCCTCTATCCACCTGCATCTTCCGCCGGGTGTGGTGGTGTTGTTGGTGAATGGATGCGGGCGGGGTGATGCGGAAGGAAAAAAGGAAAAGAAAAGGGCCAAAGGATGAAAAGGGTAAACTCGCCTGATCGCGCCTCTATCCACCTGCATCTTGCGGATCATGTCTGGGTCTGGTGGTTTGGGGAAGAGAAGAAGACGAATGGGTGGGTGAGTGGGGGTAAAGACAATGAGGTAGAAGAGGTTAGATATTTGTACGCAGGCGGGAGATGCGGCCATCCTTAATTGGTCATGCGGCGTGGATATGGTTTTTGCGCTGAATAGGAAGTGATTGGGTTAGGTAATCCGCTTACATTGGTGCAGCAGGCGAAGTGTGGGCATGAAGGGGCCGTCCCTGACGTTGAAGAAAAGCGGGACGCCGTTCATCACCACTATGCTCACATGGTTGGGACTGCAAATGGGAACGTTGATAGGGGGTAATGCACAGCACACAAGAAGGGGAGGAGCGGACAGGAAGCGTGGGCATGAATGGGGGGGGTGAAGATCAGATGGGTATTAAAAAAAAAAAGTAAATTCAAACGACACTCGACGACAGCTATGGTGACATAGTTGAAACTGCAACACCAAAAACATGATTGTAACAGTCAGTAATGCAAATGACGGAGGGAGGGAGGATTTTTTAGGTGATGTACATATTCAGCGACCACGGTGGGTTTGTTTTGAGTAGACTCAAAACACGGCTCATTTTGAGTCGACGTAAAACAAATGAAGGAGGGAGGGAGGATTTCCCGGGTGATGTATGCACGCACCATTTAGCGACAACGATGGGTGATTTCTTGGGCAGCAGGTCTTCCAGAACTGGGTCTAGACTCGGGTACTGAGAAAAAGAAGGGGGAGAGGGGGGGGGGGGGGGGGGGGGGGTCAAAGAACAGTATAGAAGAGAGACGGGCACATGGGGCGCATAGGGCGCATGGGGAATCTAGCATTGATCCACCTCACATTCACTTCTTGGGCAGCATGTTTTCCAAAACTGGATGTCGTGACACATGACACGTGTAGGGTACTACCTTACACGTCTCACAGTCACTTGTGGATTCTTTAGTTCTCCCCCCTCCCAGAGAAAGCGCTCACCTCCTCGGCTATGGATTGCCGAATCTTGCGCTGAACAGACGCCTTGAGCTGATTCTGCCCTGCTACTTCCTCGTTGGAGAATCTGAGCAGGGAGAGAGTGACGGGGGGTACGTACAAAGGGGCGGAGAGGGGGGTAGGGTAGCAGAGGTGGGGAGCGGAGGTGGGGGGAGAAGGAGGGACGACAGGGCGTGCTGAACCGACGCCTTGAGCTGATTCTGCCCTGCTACCTCCTCGTTGGAGAATCTGAGGGGGAAGATGGAGGTGAGGAAAGAGGGCAAAGGAGAGAGGAGGGAGGGAGGGCAAAAGGGGGAGGAAGGAGGGGGAAAAAGGGTGTGAAGGGACAGGCCGCGTTGAACAGACGAAGGCACGGGAACAAGGAGGGATGAAGGAGATGGGGGGTCGGGGGGAGGAAGGGGTTGTTGGAAGAGGGGGGGGGGGGGGGGTGGTGAGGGCGTGAGGTTTCAGCCACGGAAACAAGGGGGGAAGAAGGCGGCGCGACTATTAAAAAGCGCTTCGGCCGAAAAGTGTCTGAGGCGAATCTATGCAGCATTCGTGGATCGGCGAAATTTATGGAGGGCGTACTTTTTGAACATGGCGAGCCGCGGATGCGAGTCGACGCGGAGCGCGCGGAGTCGCTGGATGCTGACACGTGTAAGGTACTAGCGTCGAAGTTTCTGTAGATTCTTTATAAACGGCTTAGATCCTCGCGAAGACTGGACGACGCTGGAAGGAACGCTGGGGAGCCTAAGGGCGACTTGGTTTTCCAACTGGGATAAATCTTGGAAGAGTCCACTTTTGGGTTGGGGAGCGTCATACGCGTTAGAATTCAATGATCTAAACCAGCTAATGTTGGATGGCACAATGGAGTCACATTTTCATCTAAACCCTTTCGCAATTTACTGTACTGTTTCTGTAAGCTTCAAAACATTTGAAATGTCGATCCACCATGGATTGAGCGAGGAAATGCTGAATCTTAGTACCACCGATTAGGGTTTCCTGTACTCGCTATGAACCGTCCGTCCTTCAGGCCGCGGCCGGTGGACATCAATAAGAAGCTCGCGATCGTCCGATCGACGGACGAGCTGAACGCGGAGGACGAGGGCGTATCGAGGACCGTCCATCATGGCCACATCGCTCTCGATGCCGAAAACGAGCAGGTCTAGACCGTTGGATTCACTCGAAACCCTAAAATGCAACCCTCTCGGCATTCCCTGAATCGTTGACTAGATTTTGCACAGCTCCGCTATGTATAGACCGATGAGCGTCAGTCAACGGTAATATTCGAATTTTTCCATCACAGATCTGACGTGTACTTTCCGTCGACATTTCGTGCCCGTCCGTGTCATGTCGTGCCGACGTGGCAGATCCTGCCGGCACCGTCGAAGAAGGGACCGTCCGTGGAGATCCCGACGCCGCACTGCGGCGTGGTCGAAGCGTACGACAAGCTCTACCCGGCGAACTTTCGCCAACCGTCGTCGTACATTCGCAGCAAGCATGGTGGGGGATTCCTGCTTCGTGCTGTCGTGCTGTCGTGCCGTCGTGCTGTGGTGCTGTTGTGCTATCGTGCTGCTCTGCTGCCGTGCTGCTCTGCTGTCATGCTCTGTGATGTTCTTATCCCCATGTCTTCTCTCCGATGCTACTTATGGTTCTTATCTCCTCCGTGATATCCGCCGTGCAGTGCGGCAGGACGACGGCGTGTACGTGGAGTATGATTTGGACGATGAGGACGAGGACTGGTTGGAAGTGCTCAACCAGAACAGGCTGCTGCTCGCTGCAGACAGGTACAGTTCGGTACCATGTGGCGCAGTGCAGTACAGTGCAGTACAGTGCGGTGCAGTGCGGCGTTACGGCGTGGGTACAGTGCGGTGAAATGCCAGTGCAGTGCGGCAGGACGACGATGTGTACCTGGAGTAAGATCTATACGATGAGGATGAGGACTGGTTGGAAGTGCTCAACCAGAACAGACTGCTGCTCGCTGCAGACAGGTACAGAGCGGTACAATCCGCCCCGGTGCGGTACCTTGCGGTACAGCATGGGCATAATGCGGTTCAGTGTGGCAGGACGAAGGTGATTACAACTGGAGGACGACGAGGATGAGGACTGGCTGGGGACTGGCTGGAAGTGCTCAACCAGAACAGATTGCTGCTCGCTGCAGACAGGTACACTGCGGTACAGTTCGGTAGAGTGCTACATCATGCGATCTTACGCTCTTCTGTTGTTGCGTACACGTTCTTTGCAGCTGCCGTTGCAGCTGCTGGGTGCAGGGTGGTTCAGTGCGGTCCTGCCACATTGTTCTAACGTATTCCACGTCATCTCCCCTCGCCACGTCATCTTCCCGTGCCACGTCACCAGGCTGGAGTGGATGATCTATCAAATGGAGCTACTGGATGCGCGGGCGAGGGCCAAGGCAGGGACGGCCATGCTGGCAGGCGCGGAGCAGACAGGTGTATCTGGGCAGGCATCTGGGGGAGTGCGAGTGCCCGTCCTGCTGCAGCAGCAGCAAGCCGTAGATGTGAGTGCTCGCTCTACTGTACTCGTTTTAGGCAAAAACCGGTACAGGTGGTACCGCCAGTACATGCCGTTCCCGTCCCTGCTGCATGTGCATGGGCAGGCTTTGAGAGCGTAGGGGCCAAGGCAAGGCATGACAGCATCTGTGCAGTGCACATCTACTGGCGGTCTTTGAGACGTCTTGATACTGGCGGGTCAAGAGAGAGGAAAAACGGTGGGGGAAGCCCCTTCTGCGATGCAATACAGAACATATTTGCCTTTCTTCCCTTCCTGCTGTATGTGCATGAGCAGGCGTTGAGAGCGCAGGTGCCAAGGCAGGCCATCATCGCTGCAGCGTACGACTACTGGCGGCCGAAGTGGGAGAGGTGGGGGAAACCCATTCTGTGATGCAAAGTACAGCATATCTTGTTCCCTTCCCTTGCACATGCGTGCAGGCGTTGAGAGCGCAGGTTCCAAGGCAAGCCATCATCGCTGCAGCGTACGACTACTGGCGGTCCAAGAGGGAGAGGTGGGGGAAACCCATTCTGAGGCGCCTGCAGCCGTCCCCAGCCATCACAGACACCAATCCGTTCAACGTGTTTCGACCGCGGGAGAGAGTTCACCGCCCCAACACACGCCGGGTAAGTCAGAGGTAGAGTGCTAGAGTCGAACCACCAGGCACCACAGACACCAAGCACCACAGACACCAAGCACCACAGACACCAAGCACCACAGACACCAAGCACCACAGACACCAAGCACCACAGACACCAAGCACCACAGACACCAAGCACCACAGACACCAAGCACCACAGACACCAGGCACCACAGACACCAAGCACCACATACACCAAGCACCACAGACACCAAGCACCACAGACACAAGCACCACAGACACCAAGCACCACAGACACCAGGCACCACAGACACCAAGCACCACAGACACCAGGCACCACAGACACCAAGCACCACAGACACCAAGCACCACAGACACCAAGCACCACAGACACCAGGCACCACAGACACCAAGCACCACAGACACCAAGCACCACAGACACCAAGCACCACAGACACCAAGCACCACAGACACCAGGCACCACAGACACCAAGCACCACAGACACCAGGCACCACAGACACCAAGCACCACAGACACCAAGCACCACAGACACCAAGCACCACAGACACCAGGCACCACAGACACCAGGCACCACAGACACCAAGCACCACAGACACCAGGCACCACAGACACCAAGCACCACAGACACCAAGCACCACAGACACCAAGCACCACAGACACCAAGCACCACAGACACCAGGCACCACAGACACCAAGCACCACAGACACCAGGCACCACAGACACCAGGCACCACAGACACCAAGCACCACAGACACCAAGCACCACAGACACCAAGCACCACAGACACCAGGCACCACAGACACCAGGCACCACAGACAACAAGCACCACAGACACCAGGCACCACAGACACCAACCTCTTCACGAACCATTCTGAGGCGCCTGCAGCCATCGCCTGCCATCACGGACACCAACCCGTTCAACGTGTTTCGACCGCGGGAGAGAGTTCACCGCCCCAACACACGCCGGGTACGTTGCTTGTGGGGGCCAATCATGTGGGGTGATTTCTGAAGTATATGCTCCTTCTGGTGGTGATTTCGCTGGTCATTCCTCCTCCCTTTGAAATGCGTTGAGCGTGTTGTCAGTCTCATCCCTCCCTCACTCCCTTCCCCCCCCCCCTCCCCCCCTCCCTCCCCCCCTACCTCCTCCCTCCCCTTGACGCCCCCTTCTTCCTGTCCTCGGTTTCCACTTGCTTATTGGATATGCTTGTGCTGGGTATGCAGATGCAGCGTAGTTTAGTTTTGAAGCGCCTCAAAACTAGCCCCCTTCTTCCTGTCCTCGGTTTCCACTTGCTTATTGGACATGCTTGTGTTGGGTATGCAGATGCAGCGGAGGGAGAATGACGTGTCATCAAATGAAAAGCTCGTGCCTGTGCATCTTTGCACCTCTCTCCCCCACCATTTCCTTTCCCCCTTGCCTACGAATGTGCAATGGACGCGGTTGTGCTGGGCATGCAGATGCAGCGGAGGGAGAATGACATGGCATCATATGAAAAGCTCGTGCGGGTGCGTTGTTCTTCCCAATCAATATGGTGCCGCAGGCTCACCATACCGTTTTTTTATTATTCAAATGGCGTGTTGCCCATTAAATAGGTTTACTGTGCCTTCAGAAACAATTTCTTTGCCCCATCATCAATGTTGAGCCTTTTATGCCCTTCCATGCCTTATCTTTTTCTGTTTGGCAATTCATCCCCCTTTTTAGCAGGTCCAGAAGAACATTGAAGACGCTTTGCAACTAGCACAGGCTGTTGAGAGAGTAAGTGCAGATTAACTCTCCCTATTTCCAATCATGTGGTTCATCCTATTTCCGAATTTCGCTGGTTGACCGCGTCTCATGCCCTGGTCTTTGGTTACATCCTGGATTCTCGTTTCCCTTGGTTCGCCTTGAACGGTTACTTGCAGAGGGAGGAGAGGAAGCGTGAGCTAATCAATTGTGAAGTGGCTTTGCAACAAGCAGCACTCTCAGAGCGGGTAAGTGGAGCCTGTGTGCCTGTCTGTAGTGTAGGTGTATTTTAAGCGTTGATCCTATGTGAAGTGGCTTTTAAGCAAGTAAGCAGCGCCGTACAAAGCTCTTTAAACAGGTGTGTATGGGAGTTTGAGAGAGCAACAATTAGGTGCCATGGCTTTATGGGTATGTCTACATGCTTCCGTCCTCCCATTTGCACATCTATCTGTTCGTCCATGCATGGCATGGCACATCATGGATGCGTCATGCATGAATAGCTGTCACTGATTCTCTCCCCATCCCAAGCTGGGATGAGGAGAGAATCTTCTGAGGGGCCTCAAAAATTCCTCCCATCCCAAGCTAGGATGGGGAGAGATTTTCCAGCGATTGAGAAAATCAGATGATATTCAACCTTCCTTTTTATGCTGTAAGCAAGGCCAAACCAAAAGTTCCTCAATCCGAACCACAGGAACAGATTCGTAAGTAATCATGTTATTGCATGTGTGCCATGCATTGCATTGTGTTTCATCCCCAGGACATCACAGTGCAACAAGCAGAGGCCCTTGGGATCATCCCAGGCGCTCTTTGAGGTGCCTGAAGAGTGCCCTTATTTGTGTTAACATTGTCCCCTGTTTGCAATCTTCCTCTTCTTGTCTTCATCCCCAGGACATTACAGTGCAGCAAGCAGAGGCCCTTGGGATCATCCCAGACCTCTCCTCGTCACACGCCAAGCCCTTCCCTGGAGCCACGTCAGACGACCAGCAGCAGCAGCAGTACCAGCTCGTACCTCCCCCTGCTGGCACAACCATCACCACCAGCAGCGCCGGCGCCGCTGCTTTTGCCTCTCTAGACCCCCTCCCTCCCGCGAACCACTTTGACAATATCCTCTCAGTCACTCGCCGCCGGGGTTCCGTCGGAGCAGCAGGAATTGCAGCAGCAGGAGCAGGATCAGCAGCGGCAGGTCTGGGGATGGTACCTGGAGTAGCAGCAGGAGCAGCAGGGGGGTGGGCCGGGTGGTTACCAGACGCGCCAACTGTAACCTCAGGTCCGGTAACCGATGCAGTGTCGCCGCTAGACCACCTGCTCCCGCTGCTGAAGAAGAAGAGGCGAAGGCAGGTGGTGTTTCCGCGAGGAGGCCGGCTGAGTCGCGTGCTTCGTAGCGCCCCTCCCCCGGACATTCCCATGCCGTTCGCCCGCCCTCTTTCGCTTGAGCAGTTGTCTGCGATGCATATACAGCCGCCTCTGCTTTCCCACCGGCCCCCACCAGCGTCCCTCTGGGAGTCTCCTGATTCCTTCTGTCTTCCTCCCTTGGGTTTATCAGGGTCGGGAGAGGGAGGGATGGTGGGGGGGAGAGGGGCGGCGGGGCCGAGAGAGGGTGTGGAGTTGAGGGTGCGGGGGAGGATAGGCAGGGGAGGGAGGTTGATATTTGATCGCTGGGATGTGATGGAAGGGCGCCCGCTGGTGGCACCTGTGCCTGCTGTCACTGCCGTGCCTGCTGCCGTGCCTGCTCTCATGCCTGCTGCCGCGCCTGCTGCCATGCCTGCTGCCGAGCCTGCTGCCGTGCCTGTTGCCATGCCTGCTGCCATGCCTGCTGCCATGCCTCCTGGTGCGGGTGCTGCCATGCCTGCTGGTGTGACTACTTCCATGCAAGACACTGGCAAGAAGGATGTGGTACCAAATGCGTCCATGCAGAATGACCTGCAGAGTGACCCTCGGTATGCAGCTAATGACCTGCCTTTGAGTGGTGCTGTAAGGAAGAATCTAACCGACAACGCTGATGCTACGGAGGTCTCCCATTCCCCAGCAGCCGCAGCAGGAGCAGCAGCTGGAGGGATTAATGCTGCTCCTGCTCCTCCTGCTCCTCCTGCCTTCGCTTCTGCTCAGGCCCCAATGGTGCATGCATCTGCACCAGTCAACAGCCCCATTCCTTCCACTGTCCCACCCTCCGCTCCTCACTCAAAGCCCGCTGCTCCTCCTGCATTCACTGCTGCACCTGCTTCCGCTTTCAACCCCGCTGCTGCACCTGCTTCTGTTACTGGTACTGCTGAAACTGCTGGTACTGCTGCTCCTGCTACTGCTGCTGCTGCTGCTGCCGCCGCCACATCCCAATCTGCAGCCGTCACCAACCAACCCAGCACCTCAGCACTTCCTGCGCTTCCACACTCACGTGCCCCTGCTCCTGCGTCTTCCTCTGCACCTACCTCTGCCGCTGCTTCTGCTGCTGCCACTGCTGCTGCTGCTGCTGCTGCTGCTTCTGCTTCTGCTGCTGCTGCTGCTGCTGTTGGTGCCTGGAACCACTAGGCCTATGACAAATGCCAATGGTGCGAGTATAGGGTCCAAACCTGGACCCAATGCTACTGCTGCTGCTGATGGGGTAGCTTATAAACGTTCTAACAGTGGAAAGGCTTTTGGGATCGGCTCCTCTCAACCTGCACTGGATAGCAATGCATTGGGTGCAGGAGTAGCAAGGGGTGGAGTGGGTGTCGGAGGGGTGCAGAGCGGTGTGAGGGTTGTGGGGGGAGTAAGAGGTGGAGAGGGGGGTGTAGGAGTTGCAAGGGGTGGAATGGGTGCAGGAATGGTTAGAGATGGTGCTGCTGGGTCGAAGGCTCCAATCTTGGGGGTGTCAGGTGTGGCTTCACCTTACATGCCACCAAAGCAGCGGCCTCATGCCCAGCGGCCAGATAAAAATGTGTGAATCGAATATCAGGTGTAGCTGATGATGCTGCTCACTGCATTTCAGTGTCTGGATAAAGTTGGGCATCATTTTGTGTACAGTGTACGAATAGTGAGATAGAAGCATTTTTTGCAAAGTGATGTTGAGAAATGTGGTTCTTTTTGGGAGTATGAACGGCTCAGCCTCGATATTGTCACATGGCTCACCTTCTTCGCCCCTCGTCCCTCGGTAGTGGAACCTTTTCCTCTCTCCTCCCTATCCCTCGCCAAGACGCAACACACGCAAGGTCTGCTCGTGCTTAGAATCTGCTCTCGACTAGTGAGTAGTCAACCGGAAAATTGTGTTTTGACTATTTTTGCCAGCTCATGAACCTTATTATCGTAGCGAATGCTGCAGAAACGTATCGTGTTGGACATCCAAGCTGGATGCTGGCCTTTTGACTGTCTGGCTGGTTTGCTGGTAGAATAGCGTGCGACCAGGCAAGTGAGCGAAAGGTCGAGAAATTTCTCATCGAATAAGCCGAAGTTGTAGGACTAGTGTGAAATTCAGCTGAAGGAAAGAGTTTTCGAAAGAGACTAATGAGAACATAGGTCTTTGCTCACGCTGATAGTAGGAAAGGGTCGGGATAATGATGGTACGATAAGGCTGTAGGCGTCCGTGATTGGCGATAAACCCCCGACCTCGTTTTTCAAACCGTACCCAGAGTAAGAGCGACCGCAGCAAGCGATGTGATTGAGTTACGCCTGGTGTGGCAATAGCGGGGGTGACGCTAGGAATCTTGGCGTCGTTATCGGTAAATGCTCGGTTGAGTGGGAATCAGCAGACTGGGCAGAGCAGAGGAAGCATGAGAGGAGGAGGATGAGAACCGAATGAGCAGGATGACGACGGCGAAAAGGGCAGGTGACGTCAGCAAGGGGGAGGAGGGTTCGCGGAAAGTCGTTCCGAAAAAAGTTTCTTTGGAAAGGGGTAGGAGTGAGCGGGAATGGCAGGGGAAGGGTGACATTGGAATTCGACGAGTGGAGAGGCGGACAAAGCGTAACAGCAGCAGCGGTAGCAGCAGCGGCAATGGCAGCAGCAGTAGCAGCAGGAGTAGGAGTAGGAGCAGGGATAGAGTTGATACTGGTGGTAGAAAAAGGGGCAGGAGCAGAAGCCGGAGCAGCAGCAGCAGCAGCAGCAGCAGGAGCAGCAGGGGAGGAAGGCACGGCAAGAAACAGGTTAACGGCAAGAGGAACAGAAGTCGAAGCAGCAGTAGCGGCAGCAGCAGCAAGGGTAGGAGCAGGAACAGGAACAAGAGCAGGAGCAGGAGCAGGAGCAGGAGCAATGAAAGATACTACAGCCGGGGGAAACCGAACGGTGGGCGTGCATTGAGGAAAATTAAAGGCTCTAGCAGCAGCGATGGCAGCAGCAAAGGAAGGGGCAGGGGCAGGAGAAGGAGCAGCAGCAGCAACAGTAGCAGCAGCAGCAGCAGCAGCGGCAGCAGCAGGAAGAGCGGTTGGAGTAGAAGCAGTAGTGGGAGCGATGAGGAGGAGGAGGAGGATAGACGTAGGCCCAGGGACTTAACTGCTATCAGGAGGAAGAGAGAGGGCGACAGGAAAGAAGGGGCAAGGGAACGGAGGAAGGAGCACTCAGGGCTTGCCGCTGGTTCATTGAATCTAGACTTGAAGAGTCAACAGGGATTGTTGGAAAGGGGGGAACGAAAGGTGGCTGGAGTGAGGGAGAAGGAAAAGGAGGAGGTACTTGTTGGGAGGAGAGAAGTTGAGAAGACTAGGCAGGATGGAGTGAGGGATGGAAGTAGGGAGGTGAGAGGAGAAGCGAGAGGTGAGGGGAGTATGAGGAAAGGAGGAGAGAGTGAGAGGAGGGGCGGGGAGAGGGAGAGGAGGGACGGGGAGAGGGAGAGGAGGGACGGCGACAGGGGGAGAAGGGAAGACGTGAGGAGGGGCCGGGAGGGAGAGAGGGACAAGAGGAGAGATGCGCCGCGAGAGGCGATAAAGATTGTTGATGTGAGGGATATAATAGCGTCGTCCCTGCAGGGGATAGATCGGCAAAAGGAGAGGGACAGGGGAAAGGAAAGAAGGGAGAGTAGGGGAGGAGAAAGCAGAGGAGGGGAGGAAAGAAGGGTAGGTACGGGAGAGGAGGGAGGAGAGAGCAGAGAGGGGAAAGGGAGAGAAGGGTTGGGAAGAGAAGGACGCGTAGGAGGGGAGTCAGCAGAGCGAGATTTTCGGAGCAGTGACACGTTTAAGTCGCCTGGAGGGTACTCCGAGCGTCACTGTGATAACAGTGAGAGGGATGGGAGAAGGCGTGGTGATGATAGAGGAGGGGACAGCTTCAGAGGAGGTGGCTATGGTGAGGAGGGTAAAAGGAGGCATCTTTTTGAAGAAAAGCGGTTTGGAGAAAGTAGCAGAGGGCAGAAGGAGGAGAGGAGTCTGGGTGGGGTTAGGGGTGTGTTTTCTCCACAGGAGAGAAGTTTGGGAGGGCAGTCTGGGCGGCAGAATGATGGGAGGAGGGGAGAAGAGAGGAGGGAGTGGAGGGTGGAGGAAGGGGAGGATCGGTGGGAACTTGGGGTTGGTAGGGTGGATGGGAGAGGGGCGGAGGGAGGGGGAAAGGAGAGGGGGAGAGAGGAGGATGTGGGAGGAGAGAGGGGAAGGGAGGAGGGTGGGGAGAAAGAAAGGGGAAGAGAGGAGGGTGGGGAAAAAGAAGGGGGAATAGAGGAGGGTGGGGGAAGAGAGAGGGGAAGGGAGGAGGATGGGGGAAGAGAGAGGAGAAGAGAGGAGGATGGGGGAAGAGAGAGGAGAAGAGAGGAGGATGGGGGAAGAGAGAGGAGAAGAGAGGAGGATGGGGGAAGAGAGCGGGGAAGAGAGCGGGGAAGAGAGGAGGATGGGGAAAGAGTAAGAGGAAGAGAGGAGGGCGGAAGGCTCATGCATGGTCGAGATATTGGCAGATTGAGAGGGCATTCGTTGGAAGACGAGGAAAGGGGGCGTCCTTTGGAAAGAGGGGAAAGGCAGGGGAGTGATGGAGATGGGGTTAGGAGGAAGGCTAGAGACGAGGGAGAGAAGGAAGAAAAAAATGAAGGTAGAACCTCCAGAGGCAGCGAAGAGGAAAGGAGGAGTTTCCGGTCACCTCAACAGGGGGAACGGAGAGTGGGAAGGGCGTGGAATCCTGGAGAGACAGGGGGAGGTGGGGTGTTTGATCGAGGGGTGTGGGTAGGGCGGGGAGGGGGAAGGGTAGAGAAGGAGTCACGCATGGGAGCAGAGAGGGAGGACAGGTGGAGGATGAGGGGAATGGAAGGGTGGGGTTACGGTGGTGGCGGTAGTAGAGGCAGGGGATTTGGACGGGGAGGGAGGGAAGGAGGTCGTTGGGATGGTGGCCGGGATGATGCTGCTGCTTGTGCTGGTGGTGGTGGTGGTGGTGATGGTGGTGGTGGCAGGTGGATGGACAGGAGAGGGGGACGGGGAGGGCGTGGGTGGGGAGAGCGAGGGGGAGGGAGGTTTGAGGGTTCTTCTTGCACTGCTTTTCCTCAGAGTGCCATGGCTCTTGGTGTTGCTCGTGATAGTGCTGTGGGTATCGGCTTTCAGAACAGAAGAATGACTGGAGGGGGAGAGAGGGGACAGACAGAGAGAGGAGGGGCAGAAAGAGGAGGGGCAGAGAGAGGAGGGGCAGTAAGCAACCCAATTTGTAAGGGTGAGACAGTATGGGAAGGCAGTTCGGTTGGCACCTCTAATACCTTTCTCGATGCCCCTCCTGGGTTCGGCCCTCCTGCTTTTATCGCAGCAGCTTATAAGAGAGCTTCAGATGGAGAGGAGATCACACCGGAGGGAGGGGCAGGGAAGCCAGTGGGAGCAGCAGCAGGTGCTGTGAGTGAGAATGGTGAGAGGATACCTGGAGCAGCAAAGGTGTGTACAGCAGAGGGAGGGGGAGCAGGGATTGGAACAGAGATGCAACGAGGGGCGGGTGCAGAAACGGGAGTGGGGATGGGAGGGGCGATGGAAGCAGGGGCGGGAGGAGAGGGGTATGCGGTGGGGATGGGTGCGGAGGAGTGTGATGCGTGGTGCCTTCTGGATGAGGCGCTGGGAGCAACAAGTGGGCCTTTTCCCTTCAGTCACGTTCAGCAGCAGTTTGCAGCAGGGTGAGTGTTTTCAGTCACATTTTCAGTCACGTTTTCAGTCACGTTTTCAGTCATGTTTCCAGTCAGCTTTAGCACCAGTTGGCAGCAGGGTGTGTAAATCATTGCCTTGTTGATCCAAGGTGCCTGATTTGGCGATTTCTCCTTTCTCTCTTACATTTTCCCGCTTTTTTCCCTATCCTCTTCTTATATCGCCATCTTTGTTCGTCCCTCCACCCCTGCAACCAAACCACCCATAGGGAGCTTCCGGACCATATCCTGGCCTACCCGGAAGGCTCGGACGCCGAGCCTATGCCACTGGCTCAGGTGCTGAAAGGGGAAGCTTCTGTGCTGCTTCACTTTGGGGTGGCCCTTCCTTCCGGCTCCTTGCTTCCATCATCCCAGCCACAACAGCCAGCAGTATGGAAGCAGGAACGTGAGCAGCAGCAACAGCCAGCGCAACAGGAGGTTTTTAATGTTTTTGGAGCAGGGACAGGAGTAGAAGGGGCATCAGGACCAGAAAGACCAGGAGAAGGTCGAGGAGGGAGTGAAGCCTCGATTGCACAACCTGCAGCTGGTGCTGCTTCTGTTTCTGGTGCAGTTACCAACACCAATGTTGCTGCTGCTGGAAACGCTGAGACTGTGGATACAGGGGATGCGGGAGGAAAGAGGGACGGTCAGAAGGGGATGGACGTGGGAAAAGGAGGAGAGGAGGAGGAAAGTGGGCTATTTTGGACGTATCTGGGGGAAGACAAGGCACCCAAGGGGCCGTTTTCCATTGTGATGCTGCGATGGTGGCTGCAGTGCGGGCATCTCATGCCCACCCTCATGGTATGTGTGGTGTGGTGTGGTGTGGTGTGGTGTGGTGTGGTGTGGTGTGGTGTGGTGTGGTGTGGTGTGGTGTGGTGTGGTGTGGTGTGGTGTGGTATGCATGGTGTGATTTGATATGCCTTCGATGGAAGACATGGCACCCAAGGGAACGTTTTCAATTGTCATGTTCAGATGATGGTTGCAGTGCGGGCATCTCATGCCCACCCTCATGGTATGTGTGGTGTGGTATGGTATAGTATGGAATGGCGGAGCTCAATATGCATGGAATGGAAGGCAAAACGCCCAAGTGCTCGTTCTACATTGTGATGCTGAGATGAGATGGTGGTTGCAGTGTGGGCGTCTCATGCCCAGATCCAAATCTTTATCCTTATTCCCACCCCGTTCTTCTTGCCTGTCTTCCAAATCCCATCAGTTATCGGACATTCGCAACATGCACGCGCCTCCCATCTCTCTGGGAGTACTGCTGGGAAGACACCCATCTAAGCCACAGCCGCAACCACACCAGCCGCAGGAGCAGCCGCTGCAGCAACAACAACAACAACAGCAGCTGCACAGCCAGCTACTCCCTTCGTCCAACCCTCCCTCGCTCGACTCTATCTTCTCCACCTCTCTATCTCTCGTCCGCACGCGTCTGCATGCCCTTGTGCTGCAATCTCTGCACTGCCCCTCCTTCCTCAACGCTGCTGTAGGCCCGCACCTCACCTCTGCTCTCGCTAACCGCGCCCCTATGCTCTCTGAATCGACTCAAAAGTCGCCCCACCTCACCTCTGCTCTCTCTAACCGTGCCCCTGTGCTCTCACCTGCACAAGCCGTTCCTGCTTCCCCTGCTGCCGCTGCTGGTGCTGCCAGTGCTTCTGCAGCTGCTCCCTCTAGTGCTGCTGATGCGGCTGCTGCTGATGTTGGTGTCGCTGCTGGTAGGGATAGTAATCCTGCTGCCTTCCCCCCTGCGTCTGCTGCTACTGCTGTTGTTGCGGCTGCTTCTCCGCCACCTCTTCATGACCCTCTTACCTCCTCTCATGTGGGAGACTGGAGGACGAGGGTTGAAAGAGAGTGGGGGGCAGCAGGAGAGGTGAGTCGTGAGTTGACTCGACAGTCACCACGTGTGGGAGAGTGGAGGTCGAGGGTTGAAAGAGAGTGGGGGGCACTAGGAGAGGCAGAGCAGGATAGAAAGGCATCGGATCAGCACAGGAGAAGCCTGGGAAAAGGGGCGAGGGCAGACGCATCAAGTGCGGAAACACCGGGACACGAGGAAGAGGTGGATGGGCAAGAGGGAGTGAAGGGGCATGAGAGGATGAAAGGTCATGAGGGAGTGAAAGGTCATGAGAGGATAAAGGGGCATGAGGGGGCTAAAGATCCGAAGCTGTTATTTGAAGAAATGGATTTTGAGTCGCTGCCACCCATTCGAGCAAAGAAACTGCCGACACCCCCCCCCCACCGTCACCATCACCATCCCCCCCACCCCACCTCCACCAGTATCATCGTCAGCACTACCACCACCACTACTAGTCCCTCCTCCCCAGTCGTTTGAGGACCCTACTCCTTTTTCCAAGCCTCCTTTCCTTCCTCCTCTCCATCCTCTCCCTTCATCCCTCCCTGTGCCGCGTCCCCCTCCTCTTCCTCACTCCCCTCCTCCTACTCTCCCTCACTCCCCTCCGCACCACCTTTACTCACCCCCTCCCATCCCCCCGCACTCCCCTCCACCGCTCTCCTCCGCATTGAATCTACTGCAGTCCTCTTCCCGAGGGTCTGAGTGGGGGAGGAGGGTTGCAGCTTTAGCAGAAGCTACCACTGCTAGATTGGCTGCTTCTGAGGGTCGAAGATACAAAATGCGTGAGGAAGAACACGAGCAAGAGGGTCAGCGTAAGCAGAGGGAGCAAAAGCAGCAGCAGCAGCATCAACAGCAGCAGGAGCATCAAGAGGGGTATGAAGCTGGCCTTGAGACTTCGGGACCCCCTGGGTTTGAGACGACTAGAGATTCATTACCTCCTGGCTTTCAGCTGAGAAGATCAGACGGGGCAGGGCAGGAAACGGCGGGAGAGGAGAGGAGGATGGAGGGGCGAATCAGCACAGGAGAAAGAGAGGAGGGAGGGAGTGTGGCAGCAGCAAGGGATGTGGAGAAGGAGGGAGGAAACGAGATGGTGAGGGAACAAGAGAAGAGAATAGATGTGGAGTTAAGGAGGGTTCAGGATAGCCAAGAGCAGAGAGACAGGAGGGAGGAGGAGAGGCACGGAGCAAAAAGGGGTGAAAAAGAAGGGGAAGGGGGTGGAGGGGGAAGCAGAGATAGAGGGGAGCGAGTAAGTGGAGGAAAGGGGGATGACGAAGAAGAGGAGCAGGAGCGAGATGGGAAGGGTGTTAAGACTTCTTGCTCTGGATCCGGTGGCGCAGTTGGAGGGGCGACAGAAGCAAGGGGTGTGTGTGAGGGGGGTGGGAGTGGGAGTGGTGGAAGAATGAAGAAAGTCAATTTAGGAGTTGGAGGAGTAAGTGTGCCGGTAGCGGGAGTGAGTGTAACAGGGGGGATTCTGACAGGGTTGCAGTTGCTGATGGGAGGAGGGAAGGGGGGAGGAGGGGGAATGGTGGGTGGTGGGGCGAAGGAGGAAGCAGTCAAAACAGGAGGAGAGGGAGGCGAACGGAAAGGGGATGGAGGAAGAAAAGAAGAGGCAGGGGAAGGAGGAGGAGAAGCAGGAGGAGCAGGAAGGAATGGAGGTTTAAACGATCAGAAGGGGAGTGTCGGGTGGAGGACAGGGGAAGGGAGAGCAGACAGAAATGGTCTGTTGAGTGTTGCTGACAGCAGCAATGAGAGCGACGGGGATGATAACGTTGAGGGAGGTAGAGTGAGGGAGAAGGGCGGAGTAGGTGAGATGGTAGGAGCGTTGAATGGGGAAAAGGAGGACTTGGGTGAAAATTTGCAGGAGGAAAATGTGCAGGAGAGATGCACGATAGGAAAGCAGACAGAAGGGGGTGTTAGGGGCAGTGTTGGTGATGATGGGAGGAAGGAGAGAGGAGAAGGAGAAAGGGGAGATGTGAAGGAAGGGGAGCAGCAGGATAGAGAAGAGAGGGAGAGGGAGAGGGAGAGGGAGAGGGGGCGGGGAAGGAAGAGGGAAAGAGAGAGGGGAAGGGAGAGGGAGAGGGAGAGGGAAAGGGAGAGGCAGAAGGAGGGTGGGAGTGATAGTGGGCTGGAAGATTTACCTCTCGCAAAGAGACTGGTGCATGGAGCTGGGGTGAAAGGAATTTCTGCTATAAGGGGAGCAGCGGTGAAGGGGAAGAGAGGCGGTTTTGAGATGGGAGGAGTGGAAGGGAGAAGGGGACATGGAGAGGAGAAGGTGTCAAATGCGGTGGAAAAAGAGGAGGGAAGGGAAGGGGGACAGGATCCCTGGTCAATTGGGGGTAGTCAATTTGATGGTGATGCTGCTGCTAGTTCTGCTGCTGCTGATGCTGCTGCTGCTGATGCTGCTGCTGATGCTGCTACTAGTGCTGCTGCTGCTGTTGCTGCTGCTGCTGATGTGCCTGCTGCCTCTGAACCTGCTGCTGCTACTACTGATGATGCTAACGGAGATGTGGCTGCTCCTGCCTCTGCTAGTGCGAATGCTGCTGCTGCTGCCTCTGGTGATGGCGCTGCCACTGCTGCTGCCGCCGCCGCTGCCACTGCTGCTGCTGATGCTGATACTGCTGCTGATGCGTCTGGCAGTGATGTAACTCCTGAGGACTTACAGGCGGACAGCACTGCGAGTGATGACATTGGTGGTGATGCCGCAGGGGTCACATCACCGACAGTACTTAAGGCCTCGGGGGGCTCAAGCGCAGGTGCGATAAACACGGGGCAGTCCCCTTCAAGACACGGTCCCTCTCTAATTCACGGTCCCTCTCCAAGGCACGGCCTCTCCCCATCATGCCACAATAAGGTTGGGGAGTCGGCAAGTCGAGGGACGAATGGGGACTTGTCTAAACTCAAAAAGGGCTCCCCTCACGGTCTCAAGAATGGGCAGATTATCACGGATTTGCATGGTGGCATTGCTGTGAGAGATGGGGATGGAGACAGTCAAGGTTTGACTGGAGATGGAGGAAGGGATGAAGCAAGGGAGGGTGTCAGAGAAGCGGGCGAAGCAAGTGCAGGCAAGAGGGGTTTGAGCGAGAGGAGGAGTGCAGGTGGGAAAAGGAAAGCGGAGGGGATGGAGGTTGAGACTCCACAGCCCCTGTCCGCCCTTCAGACGCTGCTAAGTAGCAGCAGCAGCAAAGCTAGAGTAGCCTTTGAGACATGTCAGAAGGTGGGGCTGGTAAGTAACAGCGTTGGTGGTGGAGGGGTGGTGCTGAGGAATAAGGGGGAAGAAGAAAGGGAGGAGGAGAACGAGGAGGAGGACGGAGACGGAGAGGAGGAGGAAGAGGTGGAGGAAGAGGAAGAAGAGGAGGATGAGGGAGAGGAAGAGGAGAGCGATGAGGAGGAGGAAGACGAAGAGGAGGAAGGGGAGGAGACTGAAGAGGAGGAGGATGGGAGTGATGGAGACGAGGAGGATGTGGAGAGGGAGGGCGGGAGTATGATGGCACAAGGGGTATCAGAGGAGGGTGGAGAGGAGGGGATGGAGGAGAGCGAAGGGCAGGAGAAGGAGGAGTTGCTACTGGGCCGATTCATGCTCAGGGTGAGTGAGTCCCATCCCGCTCTCGCTCAGATGGTTTTTGAGGATTAACAAGTTGACTTCGGAGGATTTTCACAAAGTTAACGAGTCTCGAGTAAAGAAGGGCAGGAGAAGGAGGACGAGTCTCGATTCATGCTCAGGGTGAGCGAGTCCCGGCCTTCTCTCGCTCAGATGGTGGAATCAACATGTTGACTTTTGAGGCTTAACAAGTTAATTCTCTCCTTCCTTGCTTCTTTTCCTACCCTCACCCTAACCCCCCCTCTCCCTTGGCAGGCACTAAGCAGTGGCCAGTGGAGGGAAGTGTCGTTGTCTCTCAACCGCCCGCCTTCCTCTCACTCACAACAGCACCTTCTCCCTCCATCACACCTCCCACGCTCTACATCCATTCTCCAACACTCCTCCCCCTCCTTCACCCCTTCGATCCGCCTGGTCTCTTGGACCAACACAGCTCACCGCCTCTCCTTCCGCTCTGCGCTTCAAACCGAAGCTGCAGCTTTGGCTGCGGAAGGGCTGGACTCCGAGCCTAGGCATGAGGCTCGGCCGGAGGTTCGGCACGTGGCTCGGCAGTCTCTGCAGGTCCCGGCCCAGCTTCCCGAACCTGAGCTGCGTTTGGGGAGTCAGCAGCAGGACGAACCGAAGCTGAGACAAGGGGAAGAGAAAGTGTATGGTGCGGGTCGTGCTTTGATGTGCTTTGAAACGAAACGAGGCCAAGTGGGTGGTGCAGCAGCTGTGGCGACTCAAAAGCCACAGAGGGAGCACGAGCTCTTGTTGATTCGAGGTGTTGTTGCATCTGACCGGAATGCAGCAAAGCAAGGCTTGGGTAAGGATCGAAATCATGGGGAGGAATATAAGCAGAGAGCTGATGCCGATCAGGGGGCAGTGGGTGCTGCAGCTGCTGAAGCATTGGTGCAGAGGGAAAGTGGAGGAGGAGGGGAGAAAGGGTCATGCGATGGGGCAGGAGAGAGGGAGGAGAAGGTAAGAGGAGGTATTGGGCAGGGAAGGAAAGAGAAGGATGAGAAGGGTGAGAAAGGTGAGGAGGTAAGGGGTTGCCTTCCTGGGAGCGTTGAGAAGGAACGGAGGAAGGAGGAAGAGGAGGGTGATGATGAGGAGCAAAGGAAAATGGAGAAGACGGAGGAGGAGAGAGGGAAGAAAAGGGAGGAGGAGACGTGTGAGAAGGGCTCTGAGATGAAAGCAACTGGCTCTTTGTTAAGCCCTCAAAAGGTATCCAATGCGAAAGCGAGGAAGGGCGGTGGGTATAAGGGCAGCTATCTGGACTGGGGTGTGGGGGCAAGTGGAAGAGGAAGCAGTAGCAGAGAGATGGGTGCTAAAACGGCTAGTGGAAATGTCATGGCTAGGGGTGGTGGGGTGGTTGGGGTAAGTCTTGCTGGTGTGGTTGGGGAGAGGACTGCAGGGGCTGCTCTGGTGAAGGTGCAGGGTGATGGAAAGATTGCTTTTATGGCTGCTTTTGAGCAGCCATTGCAGGTAGAGTTTCAGGCAATGAGAAGTGGTGCGCAGGGTATGAGACATGCAAGGGGTGAAGGGAGAGAGAGGATAAAGACGGAGATTTGCGGAGGGGAAGGTCGGAGGGAAGGGGATGGGAACGGTGGGGAGAAGCGAGAGGAGGGAGGGGAGGAGAGGCGGAAAGGAGGAGTGGAGAGCGGTGGGATGGGCAGATGGGGCCCTTCTTACTATCACATGGAACAAAGTGCGTATAGGCACAGTGCAGGTGCAGAGAGGGGTGTGATTGTGGAGAGGGAGAAGCAGGAGGGGAGAGGCGAACGAAGGGAGAAGCGGGAACAAATGGAAGGGGAGCAACAGTCGGGTGTTTCAGCACACAGGAAGGACGATTGGCGGGAGGAGTGGGTGAGGAGGAAGATGAGAGAGACACAGATGGAGATGGAAAGGGAGAGGGGGCGAGAGAGAGAACGAAAGAAGAGGAGAGCGAGGGAGGGAGGAGGTGAGGAGAAGGGCAAGCACAGGAGGAGGAAGGAGAAGAAGCGAAGCAAGAGCAGATGGTTTGCAGAGTGGTCGTCTGATGAGTGCATGGGCGCAGATGCCAGCCAAGGAAGGGGAGAGGAAAGGGGACCTAGTGAAGGTGTAACTGGTGCAAGGGAGGGTGATTGGGAGGAGAAGAGAGAGGAGAGAGATCAGGGTGAGGGGAGCGAGAGTGATTCAAGAGGAGGGAGTAAGGACAGGAGGGGAAAATGGAAGAGGAAGAAGAAGAGAAGAAGGAAGGGTGAGGGAGAAGAGGCGGATGGTAGTGGGAGCGAGGAAGGAGAAAGAGACAAAGAGGAGAAGGGCGAAGCCAGCTGGCGCGTTCCTATTGGCACAGAGCGCCAGCTCATGCGATACCTTCAGAAAGCCTCTGCTGGTTCAATCCATGTTTCAGAAGCTGGTGCTGGTGCTGGTGCTGGTGCTGGTGCAGCGTCTGCCACTGCTGCTGCGTCTAGAAAATCAAAGTCGTCTGAATCGGTTCCGGTCCCACATGCAGCTGCTGCAAGGAGAAAGAAGTCGTCGTCTGCTGGTGTACATTCAGTTGCAGCGAGGACGGAGAGGCAGCTTATTCTGGCTACCAGACAGGCGGAGGAACAACCAGGTGTGCTGCAAGGTCAAGGGAGGGGGGAGGAGGATGAGGTGGAGAGGGAAAAGGAAGAGGCGGAGCCGGAGGAGGAAGATTATGCGATGAGGGATGAAGAGGATGTGAAGAGAGAGGAAGGAGATGGTTTTGAGAGAGAGCAGGAGGGGAGGGTTTCTGTGTTGGGTGATGGTCATGGGGAGGGTGAGGGGATGCATTGGGAAATGGAAGGAGAGGAGGAAGAGGAGGAGAGGAGGAAAATGCGGAAGAAACGGAAGCTGGAGGAGAGGCAGGAGAGGAAGGAGCGGAGGGAGCAGGAGAGGAGGGAGAAGAGGGAGAAGAGAGAGAAGGAGAAGCGGGAAAAGGAGCGGCGAGGAAGCGGGAAAAGGAAGCGGAGTGAGGGATCGACGTGTGCGCGTGTCGAGTGGGGCGGATGGGAGTGGAGAGAACACGTGAAACAAGCAGCACAGAGAGAGGCTCTAAAGCAGCGTGCCGATGCATACTATAAAGGGGATAGAGGCGAGGGCGCAGGAGAATGGGAAGCAGACGGCACAGGGCCGGGCGCAGGAGCGTCTATGCGCACACCTCGCCTGCTCTCCCGGGCTAACCTTTCCCAAGCCAACCTCCCAGGTTCCTCTTCCCGCCTCCCGCTTTTTGCTTCTGCTGGGGGTGGTGGAGTGGGGTTGCTAGGAGGAGGAGCAGCAGTAGGGGAGGAAGCATGGGAGGGGATGGGCGCAGGCACTAGCATGGGGAGTGCAAGGAGCAGCAGGGCGCTGCTGAGGCAGCTAGCGGTGGGTTCAGAGGGGTTGGAAGGGGTGAGGTTCAAGCAGCTGAAGGGGAGGAAGAAGAACTTGAAGCTGGTGCGGAGCAGAATACACGGGTGGGGGCTGCTGTCCCTGGAGCGCATTGAAGCAGGCGACTTTATCATTGAATACACGGGGACCATCATTCGGCGATCGGTGAGTGCACTGAGATGGGATGATTGGTGTGTGCTGAAAGGTTTGAAGGTTGGCAGGTTGAAAGTAGCCGGATACACGGGTGGGGGCTGCTGTCCCTGGAGCGCATTGAAGCAGGGATGACAATCTGTCGATCAGTGAGTGCTCTGGGATGTGTGGGGAGTGCTGATTCTTGAAAGGTTTGAATGGTTGGAAGTTTGGTGCGGAGTCGGATACACGGGTGGGGGCTGCTGTTTCTGGAGCAGATCGAAGCAGGGGACTTTATCATTGAATATACCGGCAACTTTTGAGTCGCCTCAGAAATCATTTGCCGATTGATAAGTGCACTGGGATGCGGCTGGGATTGTGGTAGTATAGAAACCCATGGGGGAGGGTAACCATGCGGGAGAGGATGTACGAGACAAATGGCATCGCCAACAGCTAACTTCACATTCAACTTCTCCCCTCCCTCCTCCACTCCCACATGCTCGCACTTCCATCAGATGTGTGAGCTGTGAGAGAGAACATACGAGGCACATGGCATTGGTAGCAGCTACTTTGCAACCACAAAACTGCACTGTGAATTCAATCTCTTTTTAATTCAACAATCATGCACCAAACCAACCCAACAGGTGCGAGAAAGGATGTATGAAACAGATGGTGTTGGTAGCATCAGCTGACAATGCGACTGTGAACTCACACCCTCTCTTTCTTTCTCTGCATTCGTGCACCCATCTAACAGGTGTCGGAGCTGAGAGAGAGAATGAACGAGGCAGATGGCAATAGCAGCAACATCCAACCTGCACTGCAACCGTGCAACTGTTCTGGAACTTACCTCCTTCTCATTTCAACACCCACCCATGCGCCCACACACACACCCACCCAACAGGTGTCGGAGCTGAGAGAGAGAATGTACGAGGCAAATGGCATTGGCAGCAGCTATCTGTTTCGCGTGGATGAGGATGTGGTGGTGAGTGGTGGGGGTGGAGTGAGATGTGGTGGTGAGTGGTGGGGGTGGAGTGGGATGGAGTGGGATGTGGTGGTGAGTGGTGGAGAGACAGTATCTTTTGTCATTTCTTTTTGAATCAATGGTGTGACGGATTGAGCATGGTATTGTGTTTTTTAAGCGGATTGTGAGCCTACCTTCATAATCTTGATTGATTGTTTAGAAACATTCAAAGAGTAACCTTAAAAGCAGCTAGGCAAACACTTCTGCCCCCTCACACCCATCAATGGTAAGGGCACATGAAATTACAGCTGATTCTCTGATTCTGCCTCCCCATCCCTCTCCCCTTACTGTGCTCGCTCATGCAGGTGGATGCCACTCGCAGCGGTGGCCTCGCTCGATTCATCAACCACTCGTGTGATGTGAGTCTATTCCTCTTTGCACCTCAAAAGTGTCTCGAAGAAATAAATTTTCCAAGTGTCTAGTAAGGTATCAGAGACCTGGTACAATAGACATGGATGGGAAGGGTGGTAGTGAATAATGTGTTGTGTTGTGTCTCAACTTTCTTTACAAATAGTGAAGGAGGCTTATGAGACGTAATGCGCCACCGCTCTTCCTCCAAATGTTAACAAAATCTCTTCTGTTTCCTCTATCCCCTTCTCCAACCCTCCCAGCCCAACTGCTACACCAAGGTGATAGTAGCGGATGGGCAGAAGCATGTGGTGATCTACTCCAAAAGGAATGTTCCTTCCTCACTTTTCACCATTTCGCCCATTCCCATTCTCGTCCCCCACTTCGTTCTTCCCCCTCCACAATAGCCCAACTGCTACACCAAGGTGATAGTAGCGGACGGGCAGAAGCACGTGGTGATATACTCTAAGAGGGTGATTCCTTTCCACTGTTCCCATGCGCCTCTCTTCCTCTCCCCCCCCCCCCCCCCCCCCCCCCCCCCCCCCCCCCCCCTCGCCAGCCCAACTGCTACACCAAGGTGATAGTGGCAGATGGGCAGAAGCACGTGGTGATCTACTCCAAGAGGGTGATCCAAGTGGGCGAGGAACTGAGTTACGACTACAAGTTCCCCATTGAAGACGATGCGAAGATCCCCTGCCTCTGCTTGTCTAGAAAGTGAGTCCCCTGTGGTTTGCCCCTCAACGTTGCTCCAATGTGCCTGGTTTTGGTCGTCCTTGCCCTTCCCCATCATTCAAGCGGGGGAGGAGCTCAGCTACGACTACAAGTTCCCCATTGAGGACGACGCCAAGATCCCCTGCCTCTGCCTCTCCAGAAAGTGAGTCTCCCCTCTTGCACACCAAGCGCTGCGTGCACCTGCTTTATGTCGGTACCTCTCAAAGCTTCTCCGATTCTGATTCAAGCGGGGGAGGAGCTCACTTTCGACTACAAGTTTCCCATCGAAGATGATGCCAAGGTCCCCTGCCTCTGCCTCTCCGAAACGTGAGTATCTTGTGGTCTGGCCTGCTGCTTGCTCCACTTGGTGACTATAGAGTCGACCCAAAAGTCACCCAGAAAGTGAGTAATTTGTGGTCTGTTCTGCTCCTTGCTCCACTTGCACAACTTGTGAGTCGGGTGGGGGAGGAGCTCAGTTACGGTTACACGTGAGCTTCTGCTCTGCTTCTCAAAGAGATGAAACCAAAATTGCCGGCGCGGAAGTCAAACGTTTGCTTTGTGCACCAACGCCTGTCGCTCCGGCAAACTGGTTGGGGAAGCGATAAACCCAACCAGTTTGCCTATCACACTGGTGGGGATGGATGTGTGGATGTGTGGATGTGTGGACGTGCTCTGTCTCAGTAAGTGAGAATATGAGCAAACTTTTGAGTCGACTCAAAAGTCACCTTTGGTGGGGACGGATGTGTGGGTGTCACAGTAAGTGAGAATGTGAGCAGCAGCAGGTGTAATGGATCGTGGTATGCCTAGAAGGAATATACGCGGCTGCATTTTGAGAGTCCCGTCATGCGCTGCCGTATTTTGTTTCCATCTTTGTTTTATTTCATCTATGCTTCGTCTTTGTTTCATCGTGCCTTGCAAATGTGAAATTTTGTAAGTTTCAAATGTTACCATTTTAAATCTCAAGCGGTATCCATCCATCAGCCCACCCACTTCTTCCCCCTTCAACCTACTTCATCCACTTCGCACCTCCCCTGTTTCATGTATGTTGAGTTTACTTTTGGGAATTCTTAAAAGTAAACTCAACATAGCCCACTTCTTCCCCCCTCAACCTACTTCATCCACTTCCCACCTACCCTGTCCCACCCTTCCATAATCCATACCACCAACCCCACTCCAGCAAATCCCAAAACCTCTAGCAGATAATCTTTTAGAATTCTCAAAAACAATCTGCTTCATCCACTTCCCACCTCACCTGCCCCACCCTGTCATGCCACCAACCCCACCCACTCCACGCCCTCTCCTCCCACCCATTCCGTGCTCCTCTCCCAAACCAACCCTACCCGCACCACCCCGCTTTCTTCTCCTCTCCTTTCCTCTTCCTCCCACCCATTCCGTCTATGCTCCTCTCACAGGTGTCGAGGCTACCTCAACTGATTGCGTCTCCACTTCTCGCCCCTCCAGCAACATTTGACATCCCCACCGATCTTCACATGGTGTTTGGAATTCGACCACAAGCTTTTCAGAACCTCTATCTCTCCACAGCAACGCACATGCACTGCAAGCACTCTCCAAAAAATAGCATTTCGAGGCCGATGCTTTTTGTTCAGCTGACTTCCTGTGCATTTCTGTGGCTGCCAGCAGCAGCAGCAGCAGCAGCAGCTTTTTAGTGTCTGTATACTCATACCGGAAGCTCTGGGAATCACTGGGACGCGCTGAGAAACGTTTGAGGAGCATTGGTTGTAGTGTAGTCTGTCTAGGGCTCCGACACGCTCCAACAGCACTTATATTCAGCAGCACACTTGGTACCGTACCGTACTTGCGTTTTACCAAACGCCGTGTTTTGAGGCGAGCAACCCAGTGCAAGTACGGTATCGGTACTTTTGGGAGTCCTCGCCACGCCATGGCTGTTGTGTCAGTTGGCCGTACTGCTGACAAACAGGTTTTTGGAGCAAGAGAGAAAACAGCTCAGTCAGTTGCTCACACCAAGAGTCAATTCTCATCTGAAGGTGTTGCTCAGCAGAGAAAATTCTCATTCCCTGTGGCTTCCTCGGCTTTTGATTCAAGACAGGACAGGCGATGCAACTGCATTGGCAGGAGAGAATGGAAGAAGGGTCCATGACCTTCCATTGCAGCAAATGGATTGTCACAGTACAACTGACTGAAAGGGAGTAATGGCTGCAGCGTCGCCGACTTAAGAAGTTAATGACAGCTGCATGCGGCCATTAACAGAGTGGTGCTTTGGCTTGCAGCCAGCCCCCACCCCAGCGGAGCACCACTATGTTAAAGGCTTGCGACCATGTCTGCTATCTATGATTAACTGTTGCACCGGGCCGGACACAGCCTAAGATTGACAACCGCCATCCGGCAGGAGCAACACTGACTTTACCGTATCGCCCCGGATATAAGCGCCGTCCAATTAAAGGCGCCGGCGCTTCTATCTGGAGCATGGCGCTTATGGCCGGAACTCGATTATAAGCGCCCCCCCTGTGAAACCCTGATTTATTATAAGCGCATCCATAATATTATGTTTCAATCCTGATTAAAGCGGTAACGAGTTTTGAATTTCAAGCGAGTCAGCTGTCAAATGCTGTAGCCTATAGTGAGGTTTGTCTTAGGGGGTACAAAACTTAGGGTTAGCTATATGTACCCCAACCAACATCAATGCATCATCCATTCTTCATTCTGACATGGTATCAGTTAGGTTAGGATCCTGTGGGATCCCGTTCCGCCGTTCTCCGTTCGTACCACCCGAGCCTGATCCTAGCTCTCGTTCGTCTCCTTCTCGTTGTTACCGAGCCTAGCGCCGAGCCACGCTCTCGTTCGTATCGTTCCAGCTGTTACCGAGCCTAGCAACGACCCACGCTCTCGTTCGTATCGTTCCAGCTGTTACCGCCCCCCCGTCGCGTCGCCTTCCCCCCCCTCGAGACGCGCCCGTCCCTTTCCCCCTGTCGCGTCGCGCCCGCCCCTTCCCCCCGTCGCGTCGCCCTCCCCCTGTCCCGTCGCACCCGCCCCTTTCCCCCTGTCGCGTCGCCCTCCCCCTGTCCCGTCGCTCCCGCCCTCTCCCCCCGTCGCGTCGCCCGTCCCGCAACGCCCGCCACTGTCGCTCGCGACCGCGCTCGTCGCCGCCGCGCCTGCCGCCGTCGCCCGCCCCCTGCGCGCCTCGCCGCGGCCCCGCCGTCGTCGCCCGCCGCTGCGCGCGTCGCCGCTGCGCCCCCTGCCGTCGCCCGCTGCGCGCGCTGCTGGCCCCTGCTGCCGAGCGCGCTGCCATCGCCCGCCGCTGCGCCCGTTCCCGTTCCCCGCTGCTTAGTCCCCTGTTACCTCCCGCTGTCACGCCCGCTGTGGCGTCCGCTCCTCCCCTGTCCCAGAGTACCGCCGAACCCTAATTTGCCTCTCACCTACTGCTGTCCCCTCCCTCTCCGTTCGCGTTCGTTTTCACTATGGCGACTCAGCGTGTCCTTCGTTTCGACGCTGACGGTAGACCTCTTGATTTTTCCGTCTGGCTTCTTCGTGCTCGCCGTCTGTTAGAGAGTCAGGTCCAGGCAGGCGAGACCCTCTGGGCGCACGCTACTGGTGCCCTACCTGCGCCCCCCGACCCTACGCCTTTAGGACCTGCCCCTGACGACGCCGCTAGAGCCCGCTTTGCCACTCAGCGAGCTGACCAGACGGCTTGGACGTCACGTGACGCTGCGGCCTGCATCGCGCTCAGCAGCCTCCTCCCTGAGTCTGAGGAGGTTCACTTCACTCAGGTTCGCACCGCTGCTGAGTACCTCACTGCGATTAAGGCCCGCTACTCTACTCCCGCTGCTGTCTCTCTTGGCCGCCTGTTCCTCCCGTTCCTGTTTCCTGACCTAGCGTCTTTTGAGCGCTCTGCTGACTTGATCGCTCACCTCCGCTCGCTCGACGCTAGTTACCGCGCTGCTTGCACTGAGGCACAGCTTGCACTGCTTCCTCCCCCTATGGCGATTACTATCTATTTCATCGCCACTAGCCTCCCTGACCGCCTTGCCTCCGTTCGCGACGCGCTTCTGCTGAAGCACCCTAGTGAGCTCACCGTCGAGGTCCTTGAGTCTGCACTCAAGGACGTCGAGAGCAACCTTCGCTCGGTAGCCGCTGCCTCTGGTGCTGTGCCCCCCCCACTCTTCCACGGGTGCACAGTCCCGCAGTTACCCACCTTTACTGCCTCACTTGCCACTGCCGCTACTGACGCGACTGCAGCTGCTGTTACGACTGCGTCGCGGTCCCGCGGTAGGAGTGGCAAGAAAGGCGGTTCTGGTGGTGGTAGTGGAGGTGGAGGCGGAGGTAGTGGAGGTGGCGTTGCGCCTGGCGGCGGTGGAGGTTCAGGGCCTGGAGAGGCGCCTCGTGCAGTGACTGGTGACTCCACTGCGCCTGCTGGTGGTGGCGACGCCCGAGTTCGTCAGTCGCCTCCTGTACTTCCTGCCCCGGTTGGTGGAGCAGCGGCGTGGTACCAGCAGCCCCTCTCCTCCTAGCAGCCTCAGCAGCAGCAGCGGCAGCAGCTGGCTCCAGGGTCGGGGCTGCGTCAGACCCAGCGCGGTGCTGCTTACACTCCCTGCACCTACCAGGTTCTGACAGGCACTCGTCGTGGCCACCCTTGTGGCCGGTTTCACCCCCCTGGTCAGTGCTTTGCTCAGCTCACTGACACGGTTCGTTTGGTCTACGGGGTTGGTGCTCCTGCCCCTGACTGGCTGCCTCTTGTTCAGCGTTACGGCTCCGCTCTGTGGGGCATGTCTGCTGAGCAGTTAGTTGATCTGATTGGTAATCCCCATGCTATGTATGCTGTTGTTGACTCTAGTGTTTCTGACTCTGTTTACTCTGGTGTTGTTAGCTTAGGTGCTAGCCTTGCTCAGTTGCCTGTTGCTAGTGTAGGTTCTTGTGTAGACTCTAGTCCAGCGGCTACCTCAGAGGACGGTTCGCTGTCGTTCACGCTGGACTCTGGAGCCTCTCACTGCTTCTTTCGTGACAGCACGACACTTACGCCTCTTCCTGCGCCTGTTTCTGTGGCGCTGGCTGATCCCACTTCGGGACCAGTCACCGCGCGTCACACTACCACCTTGCCGTGTCCGGCTGCTCCTTCTGGGTCTCTCACTGGGTTTCACGTCCCCTCGTTCTCCCGGAACTTGGTGGGCGTGCGACCCCTCGTGAGTCAGCACGTGGGTGTGTGGTTTGAGCCTTCTGGAGAGACTGCGGTGTGTGTTGACGGGGACTCTTACCAGCCCCTCGCCACTTTTGCTGCTGAGCCGGGCTCCGGTCTCTACACTCTTCACACTGGCCCGCGCGCTCAGCAGCGACTGCAGCAGCAGCAGCAGCAGCCGCAGCCGCAGCCACAGCCGCCCCTCCTGCCCCCGGCCCCTGTTTTGCCCCCCGTTCGAGTCCTCGCGTCTCACCAGGTTGCTCCGTCCCCCCAGGTAGCTGTGTCTTGTCAGGTTCCTCCGTCTAGTCCGGTCGCTGCGTCGTGCTCCTGTCGGTCGCTTGCCCACCCCACCGTTTTGTGGCACCACCGGCTGGGGCACCCTTCTCCTCCTCGTCTTCGCGCTATGTCTCGTCAGCGTCTTGTCTTAGGTCTCCCGCGTGTCTTGCCGTCGCTGCCACCCCTCACTCCTCCTCCCTTCGTCCGGCCACCGAGCCTTTTGAGACGCTGCACTTGGACGTCTGGGGCCCCTCTCCTCGCCCTGGCCCTGAGCGTGAGCGTTTCTTTTTGGTGGTCGTTGACGACTACTCCCGCTACACCACAGTGTTCCCCCTGGCGAGGAAGTCTGAGGTGACTTCTACGCTGATCAGGTGGTTGCTTACCACCCAGGACACTCGTGGTCGTCGTGTCAGCTGTCTCCACTCCGACCGCGGGGGCGAGTTTCGCTCCGGCATTCTCGCTGGATTCTGTCGCGAACAGGGCATTCGTCAGTCCTGGACGCTTCCGGAGTCCCCACAGCAGAATGGGGTTGCTGAGCGTCGCATAGGCCTGGTCATGGAGATTGCCCGCACCTCCTTGACTCACGCCCGTGCCCCCCATTTCCTGTGGCCATACGCGGTCAGGTACGCCGCGCACCAGCTGAACCTCTGGCCACGCGTCTCTCGGCCGGAGGCTTCACCGACCAGTCTTTGGACAGGGTCCCCTGGTGTCGCGTCGAGGTTTCGTGTCTGGGGGTGCTTGGCTCTTGTCCGCGACACCTCCGCGGACAAGCTCTCGCCTCGCGCCGTTCCTTGTGTCTTCCTTGGTTTCCCTGAGGACTCCTCTGACTTCACCTTTTACCACCCTCCCTCTCACCGGTTCTTTGACTCCCGTGACGTCCGTTTCGAGGAGTCCACCCCCTACTACGTCAGGTACCCCAGTCGAGGTCTCCCGGTCCCTCCCCCCCCTCTCTTCCTGACCGCCGCTCCCCCGCCTGCTCCCCCGGTACAGCCTCCCCCCCCTGGTCCAGCCCCGTCTGGTGTGTCTCAGGCTAGCCCTCCCCCTTCGGTAGCCCCCCCTGTACAGCCTCCCTCCCCACAGTCTTCCTCGCCGCCTCCTGCAGGTGCTCCCTCTCGGGAGGTTGGTCCTGCGACTGTCCCTGTACAGGTCTCTGGTTCTGGGGGTGCTGGAGTTGGAGCTGAGCCGCGGGTTGCAGAGGACTCTTGTCTTCCGGGGGCTGGTACTGGTCGTGCGGAGTCTGGGGGTGCTGGTGCGGAGTCTGGGGGTGCTGCGTCTGGGGGTGAGGGTGTCCCTTCGGTTTCTGGAGAGCCTGGGTCTGGAGCTGGTGTTGGTGCTGCCTCTGGGGGTGGTGTGCTTGGTGCTTCGGAGGTCGACTCTGGGGCTGCCGCTGCCCCGGACACTACTCCTTCCCCCCACCCCTACCCGACCAGGTTCCAGGCTCGTGTTCGCCGTGCTCGTGAGGAGCAGCTGGAGTTGGAGAGAGAGGAGAGAGAGTTGCAGCGGCTCGAGGAGCAGGAGCGACAGCAGCAGGAGCAGCAGCAGGAGCAGCAGCAGGGGCAGCAGCCGCTGGAGCAGCAGCAGCCGCAGCAGCAGCAGCAGCAGCAGCTGCTGCCGTCTCCTCCTCCTGTCTCGGGTCTTCGGACCCTTGGTCTCCCGTCTCCCTCTCCTTCCTCCTCCCCCTCTCCTCCCGTCTCTGGTCCTCCGCTTCCTCCTCCTGACCCCTCTCCCGCTGTTTTCCCTCGTTCTCAGTCTTCGTTGTCTCCTCCTCCTTCTCAGACTTGGGCCTCTCGTCGCTCCCCTCGTGCTCGTCCCTCGTCTCCTGTTCCCTTCACTGACCTTCGTACAGCCTTCCTTTGTTCTCGTCCACCTCGTCCGTCTCCGTCTGTGCTTCCGTCTCCTCCTGAGTCGGCCCTCACTGTGTCGCTTCCTTCTCCTGTCACTGACTACTACCGCACGTACCGTCCTGTTCTCTCTCGTGTTCTCGCCTCTCTTGTTACCCACCCTCGTGCCTCTGTGTCCTCTGTGTCCGCTCTTACTGCCGCAGTCACTGAGTTTGCCTCTACCCGCCGCCTTGACTTCGCCACCGCTCTTGTGGCTGCTCCTCCTTCCAGTCCTCTGGCCGTCGGGGGTGTGTCTGCCCTTGGCTGTGACGCCCTAGAGGACAGGCAGTTTGAGCTAGAGTTCCTGGCGGCCGCTTCCCCTCATCTCTGTGCCATGCTCCTCGCCCCTGAGGGTGACCCCGACGCCCTTGACATTCCGACTCCTCGCACTTACGCTGAGGCAGTGTCAGGGCCTTGGGCCTCTCAGTGGAGAGCTGCCATGGACGCAGAGATGGCCTCCTACAGATCCACAGGCACCTACGTCGATGAGGTTCCCCCTCCGGGGGCGAACGTAGTCGACGGCATGTGGATCTACAGGGTGAAGCGGCCACCGGGATCTCCTCCGGTCTTCAAGGCGCGCTACGTGGCTAGAGGTTTCAGTCAGCGCGAGGGAGTTGACTTCTTTCAGACCTTCGCGCCCACCCCGAAGATGACCACTCTTCGGGTGTTACTGCACGTAGCAGCACAGAGAGACTACGAGTTACACTCTCTCGACTTCTCTACTGCTTTCCTTCAGGGCAGTCTTCACGAGGAGGTCTGGTTGCGTCGTCCCTCTGCCTTCACTGGCTCTTTCCCTCCTGGGACCCAGTGGAGGCTGAGGCGACCGGTTTACGGTCTTCGTCAGGCTCCTCGTGAGTGGCACGACACCCTGCGTTCTACCCTGTCTGACCTTGGGTTCCAGCCGTCTTCTGCTGACCCGTCGCTGTTCGTTCGTCGTGGCCCCACACCTTTCTTTGTTCTGGTCTACGTTGACGACCTTGTTTTCGCCACCCCTGACAGGGTTGCTTTGGCACACGTGAAGTCCGAACTGCAGAAGAGACACACCTGCACTGATCTTGGTGAGCTGCGCCACTACCTTGGCCTGCAGATCACCAGGGACAGAGCTGCTTGCACCATTACACTTTCACAGTCACACATGGTGCAGCAGGTCCTTCAGCGGTTCGGGCTTCAGCACTCCACAGTACAGCGCACACCTCTTGCTGTTGACCACAGACTCACTGGACCCTTTCCTGACGAGCCGTTCGAGCCTAGTGGTCCCTACGCAGAGCTTGTGGGTTGCCTCATGTACCTGATGACTTGTACTCGCCCGGACCTCGCCTTCCCTCTCAGCGTTCTTGCGCGCTTTGTTGCGCCAGGGAGACACCGTCCTGTTCACTGGACAGCAGCTGTGAGGGTGGCGAAGTACCTAGCGACGACATCAGGCGTGGGGCTAGTTCTTGGAGGGCAGCAGTCTGTCGTACTTACTGGTCACTGTGACTCCTCTTACGCTGACGACGCTGAGACTCACAGGTCTACTCAGGGGTACTGTTTCAGCCTGGGTTCTGGAGCTGTTTCCTGGCGGTCCACGCGCTCCTCTTCGGTCTCGACCTCTACAGCTGAGGCTGAGATCTACGCTGGTGCCATGGCGGCACAGGAGCTGCGTTGGTTGACCTTCTTGCTCACCGACCTTGGTGAGCGGCCGAGCTCTGCACCGACCTTGTTCACTGACAACAAGGCGTCTATTCTCCTTTGTCGAGAGCCACGACTGGAGAGCAGAGTGAAGCACATTCACGTCAGGTACTTTCTTCTGCGAGAGTTGCAGAGGCGTGGACACCTCATTCTGACATCAGCACCCATTTTCAGTTTGTTTGACTTTCGCGGTCCTGACTGCTTTCGCGTCCAGTCAGGATGAGGTGGCAAGCTGGCAAATTGACGTGTCAAAATCTCTGTGCACTGTGCAGCGTCAGAGAATCGCCCTCACGCGATTCAGATTCTGGACGCTTTAAAATATCGACTCGATTGAACTACCGAGACTGAAATGTGTACATTTTGATGCGTTTAAGTTGTATATCTGTACTTGTCATTATATAAGCGCCGGCGCTTATGGCCGTGACTCAATTACAAGCGCCCCCCCCTAAAAAAACCGGTTTTATTATAAGCGCACATGCGCCTATATCCGGGGTTATACGGTAACATTTGGTAGTCCGGTCCGGTGCCTGATACTAGCTGATACATTATATGGTAACTTTATGTAACTGCCTTTTATTATAGTGTATGCCTCTACCTGTATCATGCAACGTTGCATACTTATGTGGGTTGCACGACTGCATGGTGACTCCTGGTCAGGGCCCGTGCTAGGAATTGGGGCACCCTGAGGCCTCAGGGCACTTTTCTAAAATCTTTGAAAATGCCCTGATTCGTCAGGGCAAATTTTCGGGGCCTTCCTGTATGTTCAGGGCTTCTACAGACATTAATCCTGACCTGTCAGGGCAAAAATATCTGTGTTCAGCGTTCAGATTTCAGCACAGACCAGACCAGACTCTGCTGAGCAGAGCCGAGCAGAGCATAGCAGCATGGCACACGACGAGTTGGGAGTGTTCACTGTTTCCCCCGTCTGATGCGTTTAGTCGGTGCGTTGCATAGGTGCAAGGGGGTCGCGAAAGCAGGAAAATACACGGGGAAAGCAATCCGCGGGGGAAATTTTTCCGAGGAACAAATTCCCGGGAAACGGTAACCCCCCCAACCCCCCCCCCCCCCCCCCCCCCCCCCTCCCACTATTCTGAAATTGCAGGGCAAATTCAAATATGCATCCTGAATTCAGGGTAATCAGGATGTTTTGCCCTGATATCGTGGGGCCTGCTCCTGGTGCTGCCTGCAACATTGTTTCCATTGTCACTCTGACTGCATACTGCTATCTTTGAAATTGTTATCGAAACTGAAATAGTAATATTATATATAGTACAGCGGTGTACTCACAGACTCCCCCAGATTACCTCCTCTTGACCTCTCTACAACCCTTCTAAACCAACCAAATCGCTTCGCGCCGTCTAGACTTCTCTTTTTTTGTTTCCGCAATGAAAGCGCGTGTACCATACCCCATCAGTCACAGCGGCTCGCCCAACTTGACTGTCTCCTACCGTCCGCATTCGCCCATAGATGCTCCCTCCCCCTCTCAAGTTTCTCTCCTCCACCACTGCCACGTCACGCGCACGGCGATAGCGCATCACAAGCCTGACCCAGAGTAGATTTCCCCGCTATAAACACGGCTTGGGTAAGCCGCAATGCGAGGCAAGAAATGAAGGCCTCACAAGTCGTTTCAGGATCCGCGCGCCCGAAACTTTCCGCAATCGTTGAGAGCCACGTCAGCTCCGAGAATCTCATTATATCGAGCTGCAGCGCGGTACCTCAAATCCCCTAAGGACCTGTATGGCCGACTTTTGCTGCCGTCTTTTTGGCTGAAAGGCAGTGCCTGCCTGCCCCGCCTGCTTCGCGCCTCTCCTACTGTACTCTAGACGAGATTCCTTCTCCAGAAGCATTCTCCTCATCGTCGTACCCTTCCCCTGAAGCGTTTGAGAATGTGTGCGACTCGGGGTCGTCATGAAAAAGGGACTCCCACCCTCTCTCTTCTCCTCGAGAATAGGAACATTAGAGTCCTCCTGCAGGCTAGATTTTTTCCTACCCACACCCTCTTAGAATCAGAACGTCAGAGCTATGGCTGCCCTTCTCGCCCCACCTGCCGTGCCACTCTCTGCTCTTCGTGTCGCCACAGCGGCGACATGCGCGACTCGGACCCTGCGACTCGGAACGACGGATCAACGCCGTCGCATGACGATGCGACGTCGCCAGTCACACTACTACGCCTCGAGGACCACTCGTAACGACAACCAAGAATGCATCATGGCAGGCGATAATAGGCCCAAGCAGCCGCGAAGTTCCTCCAATCCGCGAGCAGCCAGAAACGCGTCGAACACGGCGCAAGACGCGGCGCCAAACCCGACCGCTGCGGCGGAGCTTCCGCCGCCCTCATTACACGTGGACGTGGCGATTGCGGGCGGCGGGCTCGCGGGGCTCGCGCTCGCCGCCGGCCTGCAGGCGCGCGGCGTCGAGGCGGCCGTTTTCGAGGCGGCGCCCGCCGCACGACGATCGAACAACAGCACCGGCACGGTCCTCGGCTTTTTTCCCAACGGATAATGGCCACAGCTACGCAACGCCTGAAGACGAAGCCGCTGCAGCAATCTTGGAGCAGGACACAAGGGGGGAATTCGCGTGGGAGGATCGGCGCAGCAGCGACGACGACGACGACGATTCCTCGGGAGGAGGAATTGGCGGAGCAGGCGGAAGCGGAACGAGAGGAAGCGGCGGAGGCGCAGCACCACCAGCACCACCTGAACCTGAAAGCGACGACGATGACGTGCAGGAAGTCATCCCGCAACGTCGCCACGACAGCACCGTCTCGGGGCTGCAGCTGCTCGGACTCCACGCTGCAACCTCGAAAGCGCCGCGCATCATCGAGCCCCGAAACCCGCGGGAAGCTCTTTCTGGACCACACAGCAAGGAGTGGCGTGAGGCGATGGACGCGGAAATCAAGGCACTAGAGTCACGCGACACCTGGGTGCTCGTCGACCGCGCAGCAATCAAGGGCGCAAGGATCCTCTCGGGGAAGTGGGTCTTCCGCGTGAAGACCGCGGCGGATGGAACGATCGAGCGCTTCAAGGCGCGCTGGGTGGTTCGCGGCTATGACCAGAGGCATGGGATCGACTTCGACCAGACATTTGCCCCAGTCAGCCGCCACACCTCCGTCCGCATCCTGCTCGCCATCGCAGCTGCAAGGCACCTGCCACTCCGTCAAATCGACGTGAAGAACGCGTTCCTGTACGCGTTAGTAGATGCCGTGATCTACGTGGAGCAGCCACACACCTACGGCGAAGGAGACACGCGCGTGTGTCAGCTGCGGAAGTCACTCTACGGCATCAAGCAGGCACCGAGGCTGTGGCAGCAGTACCTGCACAACATCCTGCTTGAAATCGGGTTCAAGCAGATGCCGCACGACCCAGGGATGTACCGCCGCGACTTCCGCGGCGAATACATTCTCCTCACGGTGTACGTCGACGACTTGCTATACACAGGCTCAAACAACGAGCTTCTCGAGCAGTTCGAGAAGGCCTTGGCGGGGCGCGTCGACATCACGTGCAACTACGAGGTGAAGCAGTTCCTAGGCCTCAACATCTCCTACGCACCTGAGGCCATTCACCTCTCAGCGGCTAAGTACGCAGAGGAGTTAGGGAAGCGGTTCAACATTTCACCGGCACCCCTTTCAACTCCCTACCGAACCCCCGGACCGAACCACAAACCTGACAACAAAGCCCTATCCCCTGCTGGGATTCAGACTTACCAGCAGCAGTTGGGATGCCTCCTCTTCGCCTCTGTCACCTGCAGGCCAGATCTCTCGTACATCGCAAGTCAGCTTGCGCAGTACTCACGCAAACCAACGGCTGAGAATCATCTGGACCTGCAGCGCGCTCTTCAATTCTTCGTCTCAACGCCCAAGATTGGGCTGTGCTACTCAACTGCACCAACTCCATCCTTCAACCTCGTAGGCTACGTGGACGCCGATCACGCAGCAGACCCTGATAATCGACGGTCCAGGACCGGCTTCCTGTTCCGACTCGAGCCATCGGGACCAATCTCCTGGAATTCGCAGAAGCAGGAGTTGGTTGCCCTGTCATCAGCCGAAGCGGAATTCATCGCAGCAACCGCAGCAGTTCGCGAAGGCCTCTACCTACAGGAACTCCTGCAAGAAGCGAAAATTCCGACTTCGCCGACCTTCCGCCTTCACTGCGACAACCAGAGCGCGATCCGTATCGCGAACAAACCTGGTTTCGTCAACCGCACCAAGCACATTGCGCTGCGGTATTTCTTTGTGAAGGATGAGGTGGACAAGGGCAAGGTCAACTTGACCTACTGCCCGACCGGTGACATGGCAGCAGACTTCCTCACGAAGCGACTGCCACGCCAGCAGTATCAACACTGCTCCGAACTCAGCGGCGTGGTCAAGCAGGTCAAGTCAAGCTACGGCCAGGAGTGAAGGGGGGTGTTACGAATAGTAACATTTGATATTACTGTGCACTCCTCACCGCAGCAAAGAGAAGCACGCAGTAACGAGAATGAACGCGAAGCGTCAGACGGTTGGAATTGACTCGAAGCGTCAGACAGTTGGGACGCATCTGGACCGTCGGAGCAGACGGCATCGGGCAGCGGCAGGCAAGGTGGTTTTGGCGGGAACAGTTACGAAACTGTACGCGCCGCACGGTTGGGAATGCATTTGAATAAGGGAATGTACCCCTTAGAGTACATGACTAGTTAGGTCTTTTCGTATTCCATTGTACTCTTATTTATATCACCTTGTTTGCATGTTTTATTTATCTCAAAGCATTTTACATTCACTCTGCTATTGAGGTCAAGGGCCCACCAAACCATCTCACTGCGTGCGAACCTTCCCGGGTAGATCCTGGGCTACGATCAACTTCTGATCGCAGCAGGACCCAACTCCCAAACTCCATAAACCTCTTCATTCTCTCTGGCGGAGAAAGCGCCTTCACAAGTTTCCCCTCCTCTCCAAACTCATGTGACCCAGTGGCAAATGCATGGACTTTCACACACCTCTCAATCCGCCGAGCCTCATACTCCCGAACCGCAGCAGCCATGGCAGCAGGTTCGGCAAGCATGTCCTTGACGTCAGCAAGGCACATGGACAGCTGGTGTGCATCTTCAAATGCCATTTGAGCCCCTTGCCCTGGACCAGTGTGCATGGCATGTGCAGCATCCCCCATAAGAACAACCCTGTTACCACACTTTGGGTCGCTCCAAGAATCCTTCGGAGGAGGCCTGTCCATCATCCACCGCTCGTAGATGTTACTGGGGTCCGTTGTGGTAACCGCTTGGAGCACAGTATGCCAGGTGCCATGCGCTGAAGGGTGTGCGACATTTTTGCTGACGTGGCACATCACACGATCCTTGACTGCCAAAGCCACCGAAGGGTGTTTGCGTGAGCTCTTCTTTGAGCTTGCCATCAGGATCAGCAGAGCGAACCTGAAATTGGGAAAGTGTATTGGGTAGACTGGATAAACATTTCAGCAAGATGATGTGGGATGGATGTGATTTTGGGCTGTTCCAACCGAACTGCTCCAGGTACCGAGGCGAGTCGCCGATCATATGATTTCGCACAGCTGATCGCACGCCATCAGCTGCGACCAGAATCTTCGCACGAACCACCACCAGATGACGCTGCTGCTGCACCGCTCCTGCCACCCTCGCGGTTCCAGCTCCTTCTGAAACAGCGAAGGTGGAATCGTTGCTGTCAATCTCGGGATTCGAACCCACGAACTCAAGCACCACGTCAACCGCTTCCACCTCTCCTTCGCCTGCGCGATCATTGCTTCTTTGCGATTCTCCATCCCTATTCGCAACGGGCTTTCCTGCGACGACAGGGTAATACGCCACGACGCGATGTCCGTGCTTAATAATCTCGGGTCGCGTTAAAGACGAAGCAATAACCTCTTGGCCTCGCGCCCACCATACCATTGGCACGTTTGCCGCCATTTCCTTCACAACCCAACCATCGCTATTTTCAAGCTCCGGATTTTCTCGATTAACGAACCTAGTTCTTGTGATCGTTGATCCGCAGCCAATCACAGCGTCGCCGAGCCCGAGCTTTAACCCTTCGAGCGCCTTAATGCCGTTGGGACGCATGGCGAAAGTCGTGCCGGTTTGGGAGCGGGAGTAAGGCACGGCCTCGAATAGCATGACTGAGTTAAAGCCTCGCTCTTGCAGACCTACTGCCAGCGCGAGACCGCCAAGACCAGCCCCCGCTATAGCGACATCGACGAAGATTTCAGGCTCGGAAAGAGGCACGGGACTTATATCGGAAGGAGCCATTCTGACTTTCGGTGATGAAGAGGAAGGAGTTCCTTTCAGCGATGAAGGGAAAAGTGGAGCTGGTAATTGGATGGAGCCACTGAAACTGGAGCATAAATGATGAAACATTTCTTGATTGATATCACTTATCTTGGCGACATAAGTTTATATGGCACTGTTCGCCCAGGAAAAGGAGGCATATGCCGCATTACCCATCACACGGGAAACCATGGTTTCCCCTATTTCTTGGGCAGTTGTCTGCTCTGCATCGTCAATCCAATGGCGATGATGTCAGAATGAAGAATGGATGATGCATTGATGTTGGTTGGGGTACATATAGCTAACCCTAAGTTTTGTACCCCCTAAGACAAACCTCACTATAGGCTACAACATTTGACACACCCCCATAGCCTAAGTGAGGGGTGTCTAGCAGAACCAAACGAGTACGGTCACAAGACCAGTCCAAGAAACGAAGCTCAGGGTGGATCACAACGTCACCACACAGTCTGAGCACAAACAACAGTGGCCACAAGGCCAGTCCAAGAAGTAACAGAGATATATAGAAAGCAAAGTAAACAGTACACTCAAGTCTAAGCAACACGAGAACCAGTGTCAACAAGGCCTAACTGCACACAGCACCTCTGGTGGTCACAAGGCGGAAGCGCCTTGGTGAAGATGTCTGCAGTGTTGGCCTCGGACTCCACAAACTCAAAGCGAGCCTGTCCACGCCTCTGCAACTCTCGCAGAAGAAAGTACCTGACGTGAATGTGCTTCACTCTGCTCTCCAGTCGTGGCTCTCGACAAAGGAGAATAGACGCCTTGTTGTCAGTGAACAAGGTCGGTGCAGAGCTCGGCCGCTCACCAAGGTCGGTGAGCAAGAAGGTCAACCAACGCAGCTCCTGTGCCGCCATGGCACCAGCGTAGATCTCAGCCTCAGCTGTAGAGGTCGAGACCGAAGAGGAGCGCGTGGACCGCCAGGAAACAGCTCCAGAACCCAGGCTGAAACAGTACCCCTGAGTAGACCTGTGAGTCTCAGCGTCGTCAGCGTAAGAGGAGTCACAGTGACCAGTAAGTACGACAGACTGCTGCCCTCCAAGAACTAGCCCCACGCCTGATGTCGTCGCTAGGTACTTCGCCACCCTCACAGCTGCTGTCCAGTGAACAGGACGGTGTCTCCCTGGCGCAACAAAGCGCGCAAGAACGCTGAGAGGGAAGGCGAGGTCCGGGCGAGTACAAGTCATCAGGTACATGAGGCAACCCACAAGCTCTGCGTAGGGACCACTAGGCTCGAACGGCTCGTCAGGAAAGGGTCCAGTGAGTCTGTGGTCAACAGCAAGAGGTGTGCGCTGTACTGTGGAGTGCTGAAGCCCGAACCGCTGAAGGACCTGCTGCACCATGTGTGACTGTGAAAGTGTAATGGTGCAAGCAGCTCTGTCCCTGGTGATCTGCAGGCCAAGGTAGTGGCGCAGCTCACCAAGATCAGTGCAGGTGTGTCTCTTCTGCAGTTCGGACTTCATGTGTGCCAAAGCAACACTGTCAGGGGTGGCGAAAACAAGGTCGTCAACGTAGACCAGAACAAAGAAAGGTGTGGGGCCACGACGAACGAACAGCGACGGGTCAGCAGAAGACGGCTGGAACCCAAGGTCAGACAGGGTAGAACGCAGGGTGTCGTGCCACTCACGAGGAGCCTGACGAAGACCGTAAACCGGTCGCCTCAGCCTCCACTGGGTCCCAGGAGGGAAAGAGCCAGTGAAGGCAGAGGGACGACGCAACCAGACCTCCTCGTGAAGACTGCCCTGAAGGAAAGCAGTAGAGAAGTCGAGAGAGTGTAACTCGTAGTCTCTCTGTGCTGCTACGTGCAGTAACACCCGAAGAGTGGTCATCTTCGGGGTGGGCGCGAAGGTCTGAAAGAAGTCAACTCCCTCGCGCTGACTGAAACCTCTAGCCACGTAGCGCGCCTTGAAGACCGGAGGAGATCCCGGTGGCCGCTTCACCCTGTAGATCCACATGCCGTCGACTACGTTCGCCCCCGGAGGGGGAACCTCATCGACGTAGGTGCCTGTGGATCTGTAGGAGGCCATCTCTGCGTCCATGGCAGCTCTCCACTGAGAGGCCCAAGGCCCTGACACTGCCTCAGCGTAAGTGCGAGGAGTCGGAATGTCAAGGGCGTCGGGGTCACCCTCAGGGGCGAGGAGCATGGCACAGAGATGAGGGGAAGCGGCCGCCAGGAACTCTAGCTCAAACTGCCTGTCCTCTAGGGCGTCACAGCCAAGGGCAGACACACCCCCGACGGCCAGAGGACTGGAAGGAGGAGCAGCCACAAGAGCGGTGGCGAAGTCAAGGCGGCGGGTAGAGGCAAACTCAGTGACTGCGGCAGTAAGAGCGGACACAGAGGACACAGAGGCACGAGGGTGGGTAACAAGAGAGGCGAGAACACGAGAGAGAACAGGACGGTACGTGCGGTAGTAGTCAGTGACAGGAGAAGGAAGCGACACAGTGAGGGCCGACTCAGGAGGAGACGGAAGCACAGACGGAGACGGACGAGGTGGACGAGAACAAAGGAAGGCTGTACGAAGGTCAGTGAAGGGAACAGGAGACGAGGGACGAGCACGAGGGGAGCGACGAGAGGCCCAAGTCTGAGAAGGAGGAGGAGACAACGAAGACTGAGAACGAGGGAAAACAGCGGGAGAGGGGTCAGGAGGAGGAAGCGGAGGACCAGAGACGGGAGGAGAGGGGGAGGAGGAAGGAGAGGGAGACGGGAGACCAAGGGTCCGAAGACCCGAGACAGGAGGAGGAGACGGCAGCAGCTGCTGCTGCTGCTGCTGCGGCTCCTGCTGCTGCTGCTGCTCCAGCGGCTGCTGCCCCTGCTGCTGCTCCTGCTGCTGCTCCTGCTGCTGTCGCTCCTGCTCCTCGAGCCGCTGCAACTCTCTCTCCTCTCTCTCCAACTCCAGCTGCTCCTCACGAGCACGGCGAACACGAGCCTGGAACCTGGTCGGGTAGGGGTGGGGGGAAGGAGTAGTGTCCGGGGCAGCGGCAGCCCCAGAGTCGACCTCCGAAGCACCAAGCACACCACCCCCAGAGGCAGCACCAACACCAGCTCCAGACCCAGGCTCTCCAGAAACCGAAGGGACACCCTCACCCCCAGACGCAGCACCCCCAGACTCCGCACCAGCACCCCCAGACTCCGCACGACCAGTACCAGCCCCCGGAAGACAAGAGTCCTCTGCAACCCGCGGCTCAGCTCCAACTCCAGCACCCCCAGAACCAGAGACCTGTACAGGGACAGTCGCAGGACCAACCTCCCGAGAGGGAGCACCTGCAGGAGGCGGCGAGGAAGACTGTGGGGAGGGAGGCTGTACAGGGGGGGCTACCGAAGGGGGAGGGCTAGCCTGAGACACACCAGACGGGGCTGGACCAGGGGGGGGAGGCTGTACCGGGGGAGCAGGCGGGGGAGCGGCGGTCAGGAAGAGAGGGGGGGGAGGGACCGGGAGACCTCGACTGGGGTACCTGACGTAGTAGGGGGTGGACTCCTCGAAACGGACGTCACGGGAGTCAAAGAACCGGTGAGAGGGAGGGTGGTAAAAGGTGAAGTCAGAGGAGTCCTCAGGGAAACCAAGGAAGACACAAGGAACGGCGCGAGGCGAGAGCTTGTCCGCGGAGGTGTCGCGGACAAGAGCCAAGCACCCCCAGACACGAAACCTCGACGCGACACCAGGGGACCCTGTCCTGGTCGGTGAAGCCTCCGGCCGAGAGACGCGTGGCCAGAGGTTCAGCTGGTGCGCGGCGTACCTGACCGCGTATGTCCACAGGAAATGGGGGGCACGGGCGTGAGTCAAGGAGGTGCGGGCAATCTCCATGACCAGGCCTATGCGACGCTCAGCAACCCCATTCTGCTGTGGGGACTCCGGAAGCGTCCAGGACTGACGAATGCCCTGTTCGCGACAGAATCCAGCGAGAATGCCGGAGCGAAACTCGCCCCCGCGGTCGGAGTGGAGACAGCTGACACGACGACCACGAGTGTCCTGGGTGGTAAGCAACCACCTGATCAGCGTAGAAGTCACCTCAGACTTCCTCGCCAGGGGGAACACTGTGGTATAGCGGGAGTAGTCGTCAACGACCACCAAAAAGAAACGCTCACGCTCAGGGCCAGGGCGAGGAGAGGGGCCCCAGACGTCCAAGTGCAGCGTCTCAAAAGGCTCGGTGGCCGGACGAAGGGAGGAGGAGTGAGGGGTGGCGCGCAGCCTACCCTCGACGCAAGGACCGCACGGTGGTGCAAGGGACGGCGGCAGCGACGGCAAGACACGCGGGAGACCTAAGACAAGACGCTGACGAGACATAGCGCGAAGACGAGGAGGAGAAGGGTGCCCCAACCGGTGGTGCCACAAAACGGTGGGGTGGGCAAGCGACCGACAGGAGCACGACGCAGCGACCGGACTAGACGGAGGAACCTGACAAGACACAGCTACCTGGGGGGACGGAGCAACCTGGTGAGACGCGAGGACTCGAACGGGGGGCAAAACAGGGGCCGGGGGCAGGAGGGGCGGCTGTGGCTGCGGCTGCGGCTGCTGCTGCTGCTGCTGCTGCTGCAGTCGCTGCTGAGCGCGCGGGCCAGTGTGAAGAGTGTAGAGACCGGAGCCCGGCTCAGCAGCAAAAGTGGCGAGGGGCTGGTAAGAGTCCCCGTCAACACACACCGCAGTCTCTCCAGAAGGCTCAAACCACACACCCACGTGCTGACTCACGAGGGGTCGCACGCCCACCAAGTTCCGGGAGAACGAGGGGACGTGAAACCCAGTGAGAGACCCAGAAGGAGCAGCCGGACACGGCAAGGTGGTAGTGTGACGCGCGGTGACTGGTCCCGAAGTGGGATCAGCCAGCGCCACAGAAACAGGCGCAGGAAGAGGCGTAAGTGTCGTGCTGTCACGAAAGAAGCAGTGAGAGGCTCCAGAGTCCAGCGTGAACGACAGCGAACCGTCCTCTGAGGTAGCCGCTGGACTAGAGTCTACACAAGAACCTACACTAGCAACAGGCAACTGAGCAAGGCTAGCACCTAAGCTAACAACACCAGAGTAAACAGAGTCAGAAACACTAGAGTCAACAACAGCATACATAGCATGGGGATTACCAATCAGATCAACTAACTGCTCAGCAGACATGCCCCACAGAGCGGAGCCGTAACGCTGAACAAGAGGCAGCCAGTCAGGGGCAGGAGCACCAACCCCGTAGACCAAACGAACCGTGTCAGTGAGCTGAGCAAAGCACTGACCAGGGGGGTGAAACCGGCCACAAGGGTGGCCACGACGAGTGCCTGTCAGAACCTGGTAGGTGCAGGGAGTGTAAACAGCACCGCGCTGGGTCTGACGCAGCCCCGACCCTGGAGCCAGCTGCTGCCGCTGCTGCTGCTGAGGCTGCTGGGAGGAGAGGGGCTGCTGGTGCTGCAGAAGCTGCTGCTGACGCTGAGCCTGGTACCACGCCGCTGCTCCACCAACCGGGGCAGGAAGTACAGGAGGCGACTGACGAACTCGGGCGTCGCCACCACCAGCAGGCGCAGTGGAGTCACCAGTCACTGCACGAGGCGCCTCTCCAGGCCCTGAACCTCCACCGCCGCCAGGCGCAACGCCACCTCCACTACCTCCGCCTCCACCTCCACTACCACCACCAGAACCGCCTTTCTTGCCACTCCTACCGCGGGACCGCGACGCAGTCGTAACAGCAGCTGCAGTCGCGTCAGTAGCGGCAGTGGCAAGTGAGGCAGTAAAGGTGGGTAACTGCGGGACTGTGCACCCGTGGAAGAGTGGGGGGGGCACAGCACCAGAGGCAGCGGCTACCGAGCGAAGGTTGCTCTCGACGTCCTTGAGTGCAGACTCAAGGACCTCGACGGTGAGCTCACTAGGGTGCTTCAGCAGAAGCGCGTCGCGAACGGAGGCAAGGCGGTCAGGGAGGCTAGTGGCGATGAAATAGATAGTAATCGCCATAGGGGGAGGAAGCAGTGCAAGCTGTGCCTCAGTGCAAGCAGCGCGGTAACTAGCGTCGAGCGAGCGGAGGTGAGCGATCAAGTCAGCAGAGCGCTCAAAAGACGCTAGGTCAGGAAACAGGAACGGGAGGAACAGGCGGCCAAGAGAGACAGCAGCGGGAGTAGAGTAGCGGGCCTTAATCGCAGTGAGGTACGCAGCAGCGGTGCGAACCTGAGTGAAGTGAACCTCCTCAGACTCAGGGAGGAGGCTGCTGAGCGCGATGCAGGCCGCAGCGTCACGTGACGTCCAAGCCGTCTGGTCAGCTCGCTGAGTGGCAAAGCGGGCTCTAGCGGCGTCGTCAGGGGCAGGTCCTAAAGGCGTAGGGTCGGGGGGCGCAGGTAGGGCACCAGTAGCGTGCGCCCAGAGGGTCTCGCCTGCCTGGACCTGACTCTCTAACAGACGGCGAGCACGAAGAAGCCAGACGGAAAAATCAAGAGGTCTACCGTCAGCGTCGAAACGAAGGACGCGCTGAGTCGCCATAGTGAAAACGAACGCGAACGGAGAGGGAGGGGACAGCAGTAGGTGAGAGGCAAATTAGGGTTCGGCGGTACTCTGGGACAGGGGAGGAGCGGACGCCACAGCGGGCGTGACAGCGGGAGGTAACAGGGGACTAAGCAGCGGGGAACGGGAACGGGCGCAGCGGCGGGCGATGGCAGCGCGCTCGGCAGCAGGGGCCAGCAGCGCGCGCAGCGGGCGACGGCAGGGGGCGCAGCGGCGACGCGCGCAGCGGCGGGCGACGACGGCGGGGCCGCGGCGAGGCGCGCAGGGGGCGGGCGACGGCGGCAGGCGCGGCGGCGACGAGCGCGGTCGCGAGCGACAGTGGCGGGCGCTGCGGGACGGGCGACGCGACGGGGGGAGAGGGCGGGAGCGACGGGACAGGGGGAGGGCGACGCGACGGGGGGAAAGGGGCGGGTGCGACGGGACAGGGGGAGGGCGAAGCGACGGGGGGAAGGGGCGGGCGCGACGGGACAGGGGGAAGGCGACGCGACGGGGGGAAGGAGCGGACGCGACGCGACGGGGGGAGCGCGACGCGACAGGGGGAAAGGGACGGGCGCGTCTCGAGGGGGGGGAGAAGGCGACGCGACGGGGGGGCGGGCTACGCTACGAACGAGAGCGTGGGTCGTTGCTAGGCTCGGTAACAGCTGGAACGATACGAACGAGAGCGTGGCTCGGCGCTAGGCTCGGTAACAACGAGAAGGAGACGAACGAGAGCTAGGATCAGGCTCGGGTGGTACGAACGGAGAACGGCGGAACGGGATCCCACAGGATCCTAACCTAACTGATACCATGTCAGAATGAAGAATGGATGATGCATTGATGTTGGTTGGGGTACATATAGCTAACCCTAAGTTTTGTACCCCCTAAGACAAACCTCACTATAGGCTACAACATTTGACAGATGATGCTAGGGAGTTTCAGTACTGCCGAACATTGTCGACAAACGAGAGTTCAGTAAAATGTTCTTGCCGTCACGGACAATTTGTCTTTCTATTTTCTAGCAGCTGGTCCCAAAGTCAGCACTACTGGGGGTCCGCCACCGCCACAAACTGGGGAAGGGATTGCTAACGAGAAGGAATGACTGGTTTTTGACCATCCCATGATGGAAAAATGCCCCGTTTTAGGAACTACGCTGAGATTGTAGGGGGGCCTGCCTGGAGCCTCAAGTTTGTTCGCCTGTGAATGGTGTGGTGTTGCTTGTGATCACCCCAGTTCAGTTGACCCAACTGGTTGGTTCCGGTTACGGCTGAGCATTGCGAGTTTCGATTGACAGTTTCGTTAGGATGCGGAACTCTAGGATACAGTTTGCATTGCCAGTTCGCGAGCTCGCCTGCCACCGTCACACAGCCTTTTTTCGCTCACTACACCGCTCGGGGGAGTGCTTACGAGAATGGGACAACAGCAAGGACACAAAAATATGCACTCAAGACACTTGCCTATGTTCACTTACATTCTATTTTTTTTGTCAATGGCAGCGGTAGGCATGATTGCAACATGAAAGCTGACTTAAACACTATTCCAGTAACCAATCCAGCCAGGACCAGAGACGGTAATCCAGCTTGTACCAGTACCTGAAAAAGCCATTCCCTCTTAGACACGTTGCTATTTCCTTGAACAGTATCAATCCAGAGCCCAACTGAATCAAGAGGAATCACAGCCTCAGGTGCGGTATCTTGTCTCTTGTGAACTGAGAGTGAGCAGCAGTTGAAGGGTCATTTAAAGTAGGTGGATTCAGGGTCACCTTTAATCTTGTCTGGGTACGCATGGACCCAACTCCTAAACTCCATAAACCTTCTCATCTTCTCTGGTGGAGAGAGCGCCTTCACAACTTTCCCCTCCTCTCCGAACCCATGTGACCCAGTGGCGTATGCATGCACCCTCACACACCTGTCAATCCGCCGAGCCTCGTACTCCCGAACCGCAGCAGCCACGGCAGCAGGCTCGGCAAGCACATCCTTGACGTCAGAAAGGCATAGGGACAGCTGGTGTGCATCTTCAAAAGCCATCTGAGCCCCCTGCCCTGGGCCAGTGTGCATGGCATGTGCAGCATCCCCCATTAGAACAACCCTGTTACCACACTTGGGGTCGCTCCAAGAATCCTTTCGAGGAGGCCTGTCCATCATCCACCGCTCGTAGATGTTACCGGGGTCCGTTGTGGTAACCGCCTGAAGCACGGTATGCCAGATGTCATGGCCTGATGGGTCCGCAATGTTCTTGCTGACGTGGCACATCAAACGGTCTTTGACACCTGGTTTCCCGAATCCCCCGAAGGGTGTTAGTTTGAGCTCGGACTTCAGCTTGCTATCAGGGTCAAGAACACGAACCTGCGATTGGGAAGATGGTTTGCGTATAGCGAATTTCAAAAGTGGTGAAAAGCGATGCATAGGCTAAAAACGAGATGGCAGGATCTGCTATTGGGATAAGTCGAATCAGGGTAGAAAAGAAAACAAGATGTTCACAGGAAAGATGTGCAAAATACTTACACCACCGCCTGCTAAATGAGAGCATACCTGCCAAAAGGTCTTCCCGTGGCCGATATCAATCAGATACATCTGGTAACCCATAACCTCATCCATATAAAAAAGTAACTCCTCATCTTCTTGTGGGTAGACTCTCGCACTTGGCGGATTTGGCACAAGTGCATTCCAACCAATCTGCTCCAGATACCGTGGCGAGTCTCCAATCATCTGATTTCGCACAGCTGATCGCACGCCATCTGCTGCGACCAGAATCTTCGCACGAACCACCACGACTTGACGCTGGTGCTGCTCCATCGCTCCTCCTGACTTCTTGGGGGTTTCACCTCCTCCTGAAACGGAACAGGTGGAATCTGTTTTGTCAGTTTCGGGATTCGAACCCACGACCTCAAGCACCACATCAACCGCTTCCACGTCTCCCTCTCCAGAGCTATCATTGCTGCCTTCCGGTCGAGCAGCCCTTTCCGCAACGGAGACTCCTGCGACAACGGGATAATACGCGACGACGCGATGTCCGTGCATGATAATCTCGGGTCGCGTTAGAGACGAGGCAAGTACCTCTTGGGCTCGGGCCCACCCCACGGTTGGCTGGTCTTTAACCACTTCCTTCACAACCCAGCCGTCGCGATTGTCGCCGTCTCCTTTAGTAGTAGCAGCATCGTTACTGATAGAGCCGCTAATAGTACTATGACCGCCGCTGGTAGAAGCAGGTATATTTCGAGCCGGATTAACTCGAATAACGGATTTAACTTTTCTGACCATTGCACCGCAGCCAATCACAGCGTCGCCTAGCCCCGGCTTTAACCCTTCGAGCGCCTTGGCGCCGTTGGGAAACATTGCGAAAATTGTGCCGGTTTGGGAGCGGGAGTAAGGCACGGCCTCGAAGAGCATTACCGACTTAAAACCTCGCTCCTGCAGACCAACTGCCAGCGCGAGACCGCCAAGACCAGCCCCCGCTATAGCGACGTCGACGAAGATCTCAGGCTCGGGAAGAGGCATGGGTATAATATCGGAAGGAACCATGGTGACAAGCGGCGTTCGGAATGAGGTGGAAGGAGCTGTGCCAGTGATAAGTGAGGGGAACCAGAGTTGAAGTGGAATTGGCAATTAGAGTCACTGAAACTGGAGCATGCATTATCAGTTGGCTAATATATATCACCGATTTCGCCGAGAGAAGTATACATGACACTGTCCGCCAGGAAAAGAAGCCACAACCTGGGTTACCCTATCTCTCGACTATTTGTTCGCAGAGACGATCTAATGAGGATAATGCTAGGAACTTTACAATACAGACGACTATTATCAACCAATACAGTTCTGTTCAGTACCTGTGCTTGCCTCCACCGACAATGGATTTACTAGCTTCTGCAAAAATGTCGGCCATAAGGCTCCTGTAACTGATTTGCTATGCTACATGGGTCAGTCTCGGTCAGTCGGGCACATCCAAGGCAAGATTGCGAAATAGCCGTCCTCACAATCCGATTGGTCACATCCCTATTGGTCACGAAGGATATGCTACCTTAGATTTCATTGCGAAACAGAACGAACAACCTTACGATTGCGCCAAAGAGCTGGTTACAATTCGTTGGGCTTTGTCTACCACTCCTCTTTGAGTATGCGACATCCTCATTCGAGCTTTTCCCCTTCGGCAATTCCGCTCGGCTTCTCAGGGGATCTACCTGGAGCCCAAACTTCTTGGCTGCTGAATTGCCCTCGCAATCGCTTCGGTTCCCCTCATCCGTCTGGTCTGGTTACCGTCTGACCAACGCGAGCTACGCTTGCCTCATCGTTAGGACGCGAAAAACGGTCTGTAACGTTTTCGAGAACCTCGTCAGTCACCGTCACCTGACCAGTTTTCGTTCACCTTGACCCGCTTACTTTCTAACGGGCTCACGACACGATGACAGCCAATCGTTGAGGGTGAGTTAACAAACCTTTGCAAGCGTCATCTGAACCGTCGATTCGTGGGCGAGACAATCCATGTGACGCACATAGGGGTTGGCTAGGACGCGTTGCTCCAACCACGCGTTGCCCTGTACCTCGATTTGATTTCTGAATCCCGAGCGCAGCAGCTGCAACCTCGGACCCGACCTACACGCACCAAGACAAATGTGAATGCATGTTTGGGGTTGCGAGCGAGGTCAACCTCGAGGAGTAAGAAAACTTTCAACCGCTCAATAAGCTTCTGTATTTCACCAAGCCTCATTCAACCCCGCTGAGAGTGCAACCCCAAGGGTAGTCGAGCTCAGCTCTGCATCAGATACATAGCCACAACAGCTCCTAGTACTGTGTCTGCACAAAAGGAATATTTCAACTCGGCTCGGCGGGCTTCAAGTTGAAGAGGAACGGGTCGTCTAAGAGGAACGATCAGTTTCGAGGTGGCAGATTGGCAAGCAGCGTCATTTCAGTCGTCCGCATTGCTTGCGTTGAGGCTCAGTTCCGGTAGCTCCTCCAATGGTGTCAGACACGAGACCGTAATTTAGCAGCGTTCAGACATCCAAGAAGGCCCGAAGACTGTAGATGCTCGCGTTCAAAGTGTATGAATTCGATTTGAGGTCATTCATTGATGACTTCAAAGTGACTTTCTAATTGTGCGATCCTTGACTAAATTAACTCGCTGCTCGGGTCCTTCTCATGCGGACGGGATGGGGACTTGGCGAAGAGGCTTCGGTTGCTGTAGCGGGCTTCGCCGGTTTCGCACTATCTCGCTGATCCTTCTTCCGTTCATTCTGCTCGTTGCTGGAACTTCTTTCGCCACAGGTGTACAGTGCAAGAAGAATGAGTGTTCCAGCACCGTTACAATCGCCTTCATTGTAGTCGCATTCACCTGTCTTCTGCGCGTGTTTTGGGCCGTAGGCGCAGCAGCAGCTCAAGCTGCAGCAGCTGACGCGATAACCGTAGTCGGTTCAGCGCAGGACTTGGCATCTCTTAATGAAAGCGAGAAATCATCTTATAAGGAGGATGAAGCTCCTGGCAGAGGGGGGAGCAGCCGAGTCGCTGCTGCACGAGAAAAAAGCAGGCGACGAGGAGTATCAGGGAGAGCAGGAAGAGAGGGAGGAGGACGAGAAGGGGGAGGAGGAGGAGGAGAAGGAGGGGGAAGTGGAGGAGGAACAGGAGGAAGAGAAAATAATCAAGCAGGGGGGAGTGGAGGTGACCCGAGGATCAGTGGCTGGGGAAGTGACGCGGACTCGGATGGAGACGATCTGCAGGCAATCAGGCTCTCCACCTCACTGTCAGGCAGCGCGAACAAGTCCGAACGACAGGTGCTTATGTGTCCTCCGCCCTCCCCCTACCCCTCTATCGTTCCCTCCCCCACCCACCCACCCAACCTGTGCCACTACCATGCTCGTGTGTTCAGGGTCGCTACTGTGCATGTGTGAGGAGGAGCAGAGCAACAGGGTGACTCATGTGAGGGTCCTCAGATCTCACCCTCCCCCCCACCCTTGTTCGCTCCCCCACCAACCCACCCAACCTGTGCCACTACCATGCTCGTGCGTTCAGGGTCGCTACATGTGTGGATGAGGAGCAGTATGGCCCATGTGGTAACCCTGTTACAAGTGTGTCTCCCCCTGTTCTGTCTAATTCCATTCCCACTTCTTGTCTGTCATCAGCGTCGCTACCGTGCGTGGGTTCGGTGGAGCAGGGTGGGCTATGTGGTAACCCTGTTACAAACGGGAGCAGCTCTTTTCCTCACTGTCGCCATCGTCCAATCAATGCTGGACTCTCAACTACCCTCATGCCCTTTGAAGCGTACGTCCCCTGCTCCGTGTCTCCTGTTTCCTGTCTCCTGTCTGCATTGACTCATGCAACTTTTGAGACATCTCAAAAATCGTCCAATCAATGCTGGACTCCCAAATACCCTCAAGCCCTTTGAAGCATACGTTCTGCTCCCTGTCTCCTGTCTCCTGTCTCCTGTCTCCTGTCTCCTGTCTCCTGTCTCCTGTCTCCTGTCTCCTGTCTCCTGTCTCCTGTCTCCTGCTATCCACTCATGCGTTCCCCTTCCTCCTGCTCACTTACAACTTCTAAGTTTACTAAAGGAAACTCCTTGAACTTCAAGGCTTATGAAGTATTCCTCCTGTTTACCACATGGCATTGGATCACCAAGGCCCCTGGACCTACCTTCGTTTCCTCCTTACCACGTTTCCCTCCCCCCACTTTCTCCCCTTCCCTCCCCCTCCATTCTTGATCCCTTGTTTACCACATGGCATTGGGTCACCAAGGCCCCTGGACCTACCTTCGTTTCCTCCTTACCACGTTTCCCTCCCCCCACTTTCTCCCCTTCCCTCCCCCTCCATTCTTGATCCCTTGTTTACCACATGGCATTGGGTCACCAAGGCCCCTGGACCTACCTCCTCCCACTTGCTCGCTTCGTCCTCTGTACCACGTTTCCCTATCCCCACTTTCTCCCCTTTCCTCCCCCTCCATTCTCGATCCCTTGTTTTCCTCATCCCTGTCTAGTGGGTTACCAAAGCCCCTGGACCTACCTCCTCCCACTGCCTCTCCTCATGCCACCAACCATTTCCCTCCAACCACTCTCCACCCTCTTCCCCATTTCAAATCTCCCTTTTTTCCCCCATGATCCCCCTTATCTACCACATGCCATCCCAGTGGGCTATCAAGGCCCCTGGACCTACCTCCTACCACTGGCCCTCTTCGTCCTTACTTACCACCACCATCCACTTTCTCCACTCACTCCCCCTCCTGCCCTTTTTTCTCCCCCTTCAATCCTCTCCCTGTGTTTCCCCCATCCCAGTGGGCTATCAAGGCCCCTGGACCTACCTCCTCCCACTGGCCCTCTTCGTCCTCGTTGCCAGCTGGATCGCTGTTGGTGGGCAGTGCTTAGCTGGCAGCGACGTGCTGATGTGGCGGTCGTTCTATGCCATGCGGGACCGCGCGTGGCGGGCACACTACAGAGAGATGTTCAACTGGAGCATCCGAGAAATACTGTGTTGCATGGGGCGGGCTAGACCCTGGTATGTACATTCATACATACACTATGTTCGAGTGCTGTATATACAGTATTTCATCATGTAGGGAACATTATCGGGAGATGTTCAACTGGAGCATTCGTAATATCCTGTGCTGCTTGGGGCGAGCTACACCCTGGTACGTACGTTTATCCTAACTCTACGGGAGAGTATGTACCGTATCATATATTGCAGTGTACACCATAGGGGGATGCGATGGTGATTAAGAGTCTGTCTGACTCTTGCCGATGTCTCCCCCTTCTCTCTCTCCCACTTTCACTTTTCTGCTCTCCTCCCCACCATCATCCCTTGCCATGAGGGGCTATGTAGACGATGAGGTGGACATAGTGGCGTCACTGCTGGGGGATGGTGTGACTGGCTGGACCCATAATTCCTCTGCCCTGCTCCACTTCCCCCTCTCTCTTGTCCCCAGGGACGAGGTAGACGACGAGGTCGATATAGTGGCATCGCTGCTGGGGGATGTGATGGCACATCCTTCTGCCTCACGCTCGTGTCCCTCACTCCCCTTCTATCTCGCCCCCCTACTTACCTCCCCAGGGACGAGGTAGACGACGAGGTGGACATAGTGGCATCTCTGCTGGGGGATGTGATGGCTTACAGGGCCGTGGGGGCCAGTCATCTCGAGCTGCTCGCAGGTGGGGTGATGACGTGACGGGTGGGGTGATGGCAGGTGGGGTGATGGCAGGTGGGGTGATGGCAGGTGGGGTGATGGCAGGTGGGGTGATGGCAGGTGGGGTGATGGTGAAGTGAATGACTGATGCCAGGTGCTAGTCAGAGAGAGCCGTCCGTCGCTGCTGCTGGGCGATGTGATGGCTGACAGGGCCGTGGGTTCCAGTCACCTGCAGGCTGCAGCTGCTCGCAGGTGAGCTGTTGTGTGATGGTGAATAGCCATGATGGGAGGGCGTGTGGCAGTGGATAGGATGGAAGAGTGGGATCGCTGCTGCTGGGGGACGTGATGACGTACAGGGCCGTGCGGGCCAGTCACCTGGAGCTGCTGGAAGGTGGGGTGATGGTTGACGGGGAGTGGTTAATGGCAGGTCATGTGGTAGTGAAGGAGGGAAACGAATGACCTGTGCTGCTGGGGTTGGTGGCATCTCTGCTGGGCGATGTGATGGCGTACCGGGCTGTGGGCGCCAGTCATCTAGAGCTGCTCGCAGATGATGGGGATGGATTGACCATGCAATGTCATGCCATACCATTCCATGCCGTGCTAGCCTCGTCCAAGCCAATCTGCTACTGCCACTTTTCATGACCACCCCTTAACCTTCTCACCCATATACCTAGCCTGCCTGCCTGCAGGGTGAACAGCCAAACCCATTTCAACCACTCTGTCTTCTGTTCTGTGCACGCAGGGCTAGCTCTCCTCCAAGCCAATCGGCGGCCGCCGCCAGCTGTCGACACCCTCACCTCCTCCCCTTCCTCCTCCCACCCCACCCATCTCAACGCACTACCATCAACATCCACAGCTACCCCTCTCTCCTCCACCACTGCACCCTCTGTCTTTGACTCCCTTAACGCTGGTACCACCTGCAGCAGCACTGCAGGCAGCAGCGTGAGGGGTATCGTTGACAGCAGCAATGCAGGCAGCGCGCGTGGGGTTGGCAGGGTTAGCAGTGAGGGCAGCAGCAATGGCACCAGCAGCAGCAATGCAGACAGCAGGCGTGCGGTTAGCAGGGTTAGCAGCGAGGGCAGCAGCAGTCAGAGGCTGGCAGAGGGGGGTCCCTTCCCCTCCCCCCCTGCCTCTGTGCCGATAAGCTTGATTGAGGAAGCTGCTGCTCTGCTGCCGCTTGCTATTGCTGCCTACACGGTGGGTGGGTGCTTGGTTGCGCGTAGTGTGGGATCCTGGTTGTGTTGTGTGTCTTCCTCTCCTCCATTTCCTTTATATTCCATCCCTTAATCACTCCTCTTTCCCCTTCCCATCCACTCTCTTTTCCCATTCTTCTGTGCATCATATTGGTTTGACCCTGAATGCTCCGTCTTCCCACTCAACTCCTATTCCCCCGTTGCGCGGGGCCCGTTATTGGACATTGGCAGGTGTCCCTTCACCTTTGCATGAATCTGAACCGACTTAAAATTCTCCCTCTCTCCCCATCCGTCCTCACCCCTCCATTGCGCAGGGCCCGTTATTGGACATTGGTCGGTATCCCTTCACTTTTGCATGCGCATGGGTGTGGAGGCAAGGGATCTTCTTTCCGTGGCAGCAGTCCAGGTACGGTACGGTCAAACCAAGAGTTACATACGGCCCATGCCTGCGCAGTTACAGTATAGCCCTATGTTTTCTCCATCTCTTCTTGTGCTTGTGCATGGGCGTGGAGGCAAGGAATGCTATTTTCATTGCAGCATTCCAGCAGCTACGAGGGGCCATGCGTCCAGTCTTGTCCCCCTTCATGTGTTTCTCAGTGAACCCCTTCACATTCCACCTTGTTGTTGCAGGTGGGTGTTGGAATTCTAGAAAACCACCTGTTACCAGCACCTGTTCGTTCTTCCATTGCCCTTCTTCCTTGCCCCACTATCAGACACCCAGCCCTGCGAGGCGACAACTGGTGGAGGGGCCATGCGTCCGCCTTCCCCTTTTAGGGTTGTCACCTTCCCATGCTGCTTCACATGCTTCCCATTCCTTTGCCCCCACTCCCTTCTCACACACCCCCTTGCCCCCCTCCCAGGTACCCCGCACTGCAAGGCGACAACTGGTGGAGGGGCCATGCGTCTGCCTTCCCCCTGCCTAATAGTCACTGCTTCCCCACGCTGCCCTCTGTCTCCTCACATCATTCCATTGCCCCACTCCCAGGTACCCGGCCCTGCAAGGCGACAACTGGTGGAGGGGCCATGCGTCGGCCTTCCTCACTACGCATGACATCCCGTCGGCATGGTACATCCTAAGCATTGACTCCCGTACCACCCTTACTACCATCCCTTCCCCCCCACATCATGACTTCGCCCTCTCACTCCCAGGTACCCCGCACTGCAAGGCGACAACTGGTGGAGGGGCCATGCCTCGGCCTTTCTCAAGTACCTTCACCTGCCGTCCTCTGCTCTCAGGAAGGCGCGCGTCAGACAGGTGAGATCTGGTTCAGGTGATATTTGATACTCGTGTATTCTGGTGCATATTCTGGTGTATCTGTTTATCCTACCCCTCCCCTCCACTCCCCCCCCCCCCCCCCCCCCTCCCTATATCCCCTTCTCGTCTCTCTCCCACCCGTACCCCTTTTAATACCCTCCCACAGGAGGCAGCAGGGCAGGCGGTGTACTATGAGGTGGTGCTGCACCAGCTGCGCCTGGTCCTCTAGAAGTGTGCTGTGCTCGAACCCCCCTCTCTCCCACTGCTACCCCTCTCTCCTCCAACACACACAGGAGGCAGCAGGGCAGGCGGTGTACTTTGTGGTGGTGCTGCATCAGCTGCGGCTGGTGGTGGTGGCAGTGAGGGGCACAGAGTCCCTAGAAGACATGATTATTGACGGGCTGGGGAGAGAATGCCCGCTCAGTGACGCGGATATGGGAGGAATTGACAGGTGAGTTGGTTGGGACACAGTGAAGCAAGACAAGGTGCTGGCAGTGAGGGGGACGGAGTCCCTAGAGGATATGATAATCGACGGGCTGGGGAGAGAATGCCCCCTCAGTGACGCGGACATGGGAGGGATTGACAAGTTAGTGAGAGGTGTGGTGAGCTGCCTTAGATCCCGGTGTGTTTACTCGGTTGAGTTATGTGTGTACTCAAGTGAAACAAGAGGAACTGGCGGTGGGGACAGTGAGGGGCACGGAGTCCCTAGAAGATATGATCAATGACGGGCTGGGGAGAGAGTGCTTTAGCCTGTCGAAGCTCCAACCTCCCTGGTGACTCAAATACCCGCCAGGGACAAGTGCATTGCTTTTGGCCATGAGAAAGGGGTGGTGACTGCCAAAAGCACCGTGTCTTCCCCTCATTCCCCCTTCCACTCCTTCCCCCAGGTCCGAGCTTCAATCCCCCGGGTGACGGACAGGATGGTGCCGTACTTTGGGCATGCGGGGGTGGTGACACGCAGACCAAGTAGGCTTCCCCTCATTCTCCTTCCCATTTCTCCATGTGCCCCTTTGCCCCCCCTGCTCTGGCATCCCTTTCCCCTAGGTCGGAGCTCCACCCCCCTCTGGTGACGGACAGATTGGTGCCTTATTTTGGCCACGCGGGGGTGGTGACAGCAGCACGCGATCTGGCTCTGCAGCTGGATAACATGGGGGATGGGGGAGACGAGGAGGAAGGGAGAGGTGGGGGTGTGGAAGGTGGGCGTGGGGATGAAGAGGAGGGGTCGCTGCTGGGGCACAAGGAGGAGAGGAAGCGGCCGAGTAGAGGTGGGTGGCGGTACTGGTCGGTTGAGAGCGGTGATTTTTTATATTAGTGAGTTTAGAGGTGAGTGCTAATTTTTGTGTCTTGGTGCTGCTGATATTGGTGGGCTGATACGCTAGTGTTAATCTTTTTCGGCAAAGGTGGCGAGGGCAAACTATGGGTGCCATTCCGAATCTTTTTTCAGGCCCCTCCTCAGAAACTATGGGAGTACTTTTCAGGCTCCTCAGAAGCTTTTTTCAGACTAAGGGCCAATTCTACTCCCAAGTTGTCGCCTTGAATCCACTGGCTTCACTCCTCTGAGTGGGGCTGCCTCCCCAGTTCCTCTGAATCCACTTCTCAAAAGTCCCTCTGGCCTTCGTCCTCCCCTGTTCGCCCTTTGCCCTGCAGGCATTCTCTCGGAGCTGCTAGGGGAAGGGGGCGAGTGCGAGGGATATGGGCTGCGACTTTTGAGGCGCCTCATTATCAATTCCCACTGGCCTTCGTCCTCCCCTGTTCGCCCTCTGCCCTGCAGGCATTCTCTCGGAGCTGCTACGGGAGGGGGGCGAGTGCGAGGGGTATGGCTGCACTGCAGCTGTCTCATCTCGCAGTGGTTTCCCTTTTCTCCCTTCCTCATCCTCACTCTCTGCCCTGCAGGCATTCTCTCGGAGCTGCTAGGGGAGGGTGGCGAGTGCGAGGGGTATGGGCTGCGACTTGTGGGGCACTCCATGGGCGGTGCAGTGTGCGGCCTTACTGCCGTTCGGGTGAGTGAGTGCTTTCTGGGTGACCTTAACTGCTGTGGTGAAGAGAGGGGGAAGTGAAGGAGTGGCGTCTTGGCAGCAGTTGCGACTCGTGGGGCACTCCATGGGCGGTGCAGTGTGCGGCCTTACTGCCGTTCGGGTGAGTGAGTGCTTTCTGGGTGACCTTAACTGCTGTGGTGAAGAGAGGGGGAAGTGAATGACTGGCGTCTTGGCAGCAGTTGCGACTCGTGGGGCACTCCATGGGCGGTGCAGTGTGCGGCCTTACTGCCGTTCGGGTGAGTGAGTGCTTTCTGGGTGACCTTAACTGCTGTGGTGAAGAGAGGGGGAAGTGAAGGAGTGGCGTCTTGGCAGCAGTTGCGACTCGTGGGGCACTCCATGGGCGGTGCAGTGTGCGGCCTTACTGCCGTTCGGGTGAGTGAGTGCTTTCTGGGTGACCTTAACTGCTGTGGTGAAGAGAGGGGGAAGTGGAGGAGTGGCGTCTTGGCAGCAGTTGCGACTCGTGGGGCACTCCATGGGCGGTGCAGTGTGCGGCCTTACTGCCGTTCGGGTGAGTGAGTGCTTTCTGGGTGACCTTAACTGCTGTGGTGAAGAGAGGGGGAAGTGAATGACTGGCGTCTTGGCAGCAGTTGCGACTCGTGGGGCACTCCATGGGCGGTGCAGTGTGCGGCCTTACTGCCGTTCGGGTGAGTGAGTGCTTTCTGGGTGACCTTAACTGCTGTGGTGAAGAGAGGGGGAAGTGAAGGAGTGGCGTCTTGGCAGCAGTTGCGACTCGTGGGGCACTCCATGGGCGGTGCAGTGTGCGGCCTTACTGCCGTTCGGGTGAGTGAGTGCTTTCTGGGTGACCTTAACTGCTGTGGTGAAGAGAGGGGGAAGTGAATGACTGGCGTCTTGGCAGCAGTTGCGACTCGTGGGGCACTCCATGGGCGGTGCAGTGTGCGGCCTTACTGCCGTTCGGGTGAGTGAGTGCTTTCTGGGTGACCTTAACTGCTGTGGTGAAGAGAGGGGGAAGTGAAGGAGTGGCGTCTTGGCAGCAGTTGCGACTCGTGGGGCACTCCATGGGCGGTGCAGTGTGCGGCCTTACTGCCGTTCGGGTGAGTGAGTGCTTTCTGGGTGACCTTAACTGCTGTGGTGAAGAGAGGGGGAAGTGAATGACTGGCGTCTTGGCAGCAGTTGCGACTCGTGGGGCACTCCATGGGCGGTGCAGTGTGCGGCCTTACTGCCGTTCGGGTGAGTGAGTGCTTTCTGGGTGACCTTAACTGCTGTGGTGAAGAGAGGGGGAAGTGAAGGAGTGGCGTCTTGGCAGCAGTTGCGACTCGTGGGGCACTCCATGGGCGGTGCAGTGTGCGGCCTTACTGCCGTTCGGGTGAGTGAGTGCTTTCTGGGTGACCTTAACTGCTGTGGTGAAGAGAGGGGGAAGTGAATGACTGGCGTCTTGGCAGCAGTTGCGACTCGTGGGGCACTCCATGGGCGGTGCAGTGTGCGGCCTTACTGCCGTTCGGGTGAGTGAGTGCTTTCTGGGTGACCTTAACTGCTGTGATGAAGAGAGGGGGAAGTGAATGACTGGCGTCTTGGCAGCAGTTGCGACTCGTGGGGCACTCCATGGGTGGTGCAGTGTGCGGCCTTACTGCCGTTCGGGTGAGTGAGTGCTTTCTGGGTGACCTTAACTGCTGTGGTGAAGTGAGGGGGAAGTGAATGACTGGCGTCTTGGCAGCAGTTGCGACTCGTGGGGCACTCCATGGGCGGTGCGGTGTGCAGCCTTTCTGCCATTCGGGTGAGCATTGTGGGGGAGTCAAGGGACGAAGGGGATAATTCCTCTTGAATTGTGCCGACTTGACATCTTGGCTTTTACCACTGCGTCAGCCTCTATTCTTGTAACAATTCATGTAACTCACCATTGTCCCTTTGCAAAACCGTTTCCATCTTCCTAGCCGTAACTCACCACAGCTAGGCATACAGATCCCCTAGCTGCGCGCCATTGGCTATGGCTCCTGACTTGGACATTGGACATTAGCCATTGGCCATTAACATACGTCACTGCCTCTCTTCTTGTGACAACTCCCGTAGACCTCACCCTTTTCCCACTACACCTGCTCCATTCTCCCTACACAGTTGAGAAAACGCTTCCCTGAGCTGCGGGCGATAGGCTATGGGTCTATGCCCTGTGTTGACTTTGCGACTGCCTCTGCCTGCTCCAACTTCATCACCACGTGCGTGCTTTGTTTCACTGTGCCATGAATTCGTGATTCCCTATTGTGCGATTTCGTCACCTCGTTCGTGCTTCGATTTGCTTCCGTGTTGCGAAGTCCTGGTTATTTAGGCAGTTGTTTGGCTCAATCTCTTTTGTGCAACTTCATCAACACGTAAATGCTTAGCGAAGCTTCAGGTAATGCTTAGCGAAGCTTCAGGTAATGCTTAGCGAAGCTTCAGGTTATGCTTCAGGTAATGCTGAGCGAAGCTTCAGGTGTTTGCTGAGTATCCTCTTCTTCATGCTCTCCCGAACCATGAGTGACGACGGAGCTTCAGGTGTTTGCTGAGTATCCTCTTCTTCCTCCCTTCTATTTCCTCCATCTTCCTACCCTTGCTTTTCTCCGTTACAGCTTCGAATATATTGATTGATTCTCCCCGCATACATCAGGGGCTTCAGTCATGCGCCTGCGAGCGGCAGCGCTCCAGGCTGTAGCAGCCACGTTCACAGCCCTCACACGTGTACCTCTCCCCATTCCCTTTCCCCCCTCACCCCCTACAGCTTCGTATATAACGACGAATTTTCCCCGCGTACGTCTGTAGCATCAGTCATGCGGCTGCGAGCAGCAGCGCTCCGGGCTGTAGCAGCAGACACGCGCGCAGGAGGCCTCCTGGGGACGGCTGTAGCGGCAGTGGGGCCGGGCGCGCAGGCAGGATCGGCTGGCATGAGGGCTGCTGCTGTGGATCGGCTGTTGTCTCGGCTCTTCACTCTGCCGTTTGGGAGCAGGCGCGGGGATGAAGGTAAAGACGTGGGCTGGGAGGGGGGTGGGGTGGAGGGAGCAGGTTCAGGAGGGCAGGAGGAGGGGGAGCAGCAGCAGAGAGAGCATGGGAAGCCGAAGCTGCAAAGGATGGCTAGCTTTGCGAGGACTGCTGCGGCGTCTGCGGCATCGGCAGCGTTGGCAGCGTCAGAAGCAGCCTCTTCTGCTGCTTCTGCTGCGGCTCATTCTGCGCAAACCGCACTGCACCACGCCGCACACCTCTCGGCCCTGCACCACCACCACCACCACCATCACCATCACCATCACCACCACTTTGGCTTTCACAGGCACTGGGGACAGCGAGACGAGGAGGAAGGAGATGAAGTGTTGTCACATGGGTTGCACGTTCCAAGGCAATGGAAGGGGTTGGGTATCATTCCCACTGTCAAACGTGCTCGTGCCACTGCTGGTGCTGCTGCTGCTGGCGGTGGTGGTGGTGCTGCTGCTGCTGCTGCTGCTGGGACTGCTGGCACTTCTGGTGCTGTGGTTGCTGCTGCTGGCGGCCCTAGGCTGACGGGATATGCCAGGGAAGATTATGCTTCCCTGATTGAGTATTGCCAGGCTAAGGGGGATAAGGACGCACAGGATTGGCTGAGAGAAAACGTCTTGCCACGTCAGCGGAAGAAGAAATATCTCTGGGGCAGGTGGGGAGGGAGGAGAGTGGGAAGGGGGATGGATGAAGGGGGAGGTGCAGGGATTGACAGGGAAAGAGAGGGGAGGAGTGGTGTTGGGGAGAGAGGTGTGAGGAACGGTGGAGAGCAGTTAGAAGGAGTGCAGGAGGTGGAAAGTGAAAGGGACTCCGCTGGAGGAGGATTAAATGTTGGGGCTTCCAAGCCTGGCCCCAAACCTAGCGGCCAACCTAGCCTCGGAAGGTCCATCTCGGACCTTTCCTATATGAGAGGCTCCGTAGGTTCTGGTGGTTTGGCATCAGGAGCAGCCGCGGCAGCTGCGGCAGCAGCCACAGAAGCAGCAGACTCCGGAGCGAGAGGAGGGGGAGGAGGAGTGGAGATTGTTGAAGAGAATGGATCAGCTGGAAGGGTGTCAGCTGAATCAGGTGGAGGAGCTGAGAGTAGGAAGTTACCACGAGATAACTTATTGGTAGGGTCCGCAGGGTCAGAACCTGCGGCATCTCTCGCTACCGTGTCGCCTGCTACAGTGTCAATCGCTAAAGTGCCACCTATTACAGCATCATCTGCTACAGTGCCACCTGCTACAGTGCCACCTGCTACAGTGCCACCTGCGACAGAATCATTGTCACAAACCCCTGTTGTCGGGCCAAACAACATCAGCAGTAGCAGTACCAGCAGCATCCTCAGCACCAGAAGCAGTGGCAGGATTAGCAGCAGCAGCAGCAAGCGGTTGGTGAAGTCTGCTCATGAGATGCAAGGCGTGTGGTGCCTTGTGTCAGGGGTAGCTGGATTCGTTGTATCTGCCAGCCAGCACGGGCACTGCCGCACAAAGATGGAGCTCCCAGGGATGCAGCAGTCTGATAAAGATGCCACTGCTGCCGCTGGTGGTGGTGCTGCTGCTGCTGCTGTTGCTGCTGGTTGTGGTGCGGGTGGTGGTGGTGGTGGTGCTTCTGCTACCACTACGCCTGCTCCTTCTGCTGCTGCTGCTGCTGCTGCTGCTGCTCCAGCCACCAACACTCACTCACGCACTCTTCCTCCCCTCCCTCCTGCTACTGCCGCCCCTCCCTCCCTCCCAGCAGCACGTGCTAGCAGCAGCGATGCCTCTGGGAGGAGGGAGAGTGATGGGAGCGGATTCACAGGAGGCAACAAGGAAGCATCTGGTGCAGTAACTGCTGCTGCCACTTCTCCTGCTGGTGCCCCATCTGCTTCTGATGCTGCCTCTCCTTCTCATAGTAACTCTCCTGCTGCTGCTGCCTCTGCTGCAGCCTCTGGTGATCCAAGCACGGAGGGCGACTGCAGGCAAAGCAACAATGCGGAAGAGTCACAGCGGCGGCAACAGCAGCCGCAACAGCAGCAACAACAACAGAATCCCAAGGCAGCACCCGAGAAACCTCCAGCAGCAGCAGCATCACCCTACAAGCTCCCTCCCTTGCATCATGGGCGCATGAAACGGTCCCGCTCCCTCCTCTCCCACCTCCCTCGCCGCAGCAGCAGCGCCAACGATGTTGCAGCTGCTGCAGCCGATGCTGACAGTGGTGGCAGCAGTGGCAGCAGCAGTGGTGGTGGCTGGGGAGGTGGCTTTCACTGGGGTGGGAGCGGAGGAGGAAGAGGGAACCAAAGGAGCGGTTCTGCTGGTGCTGCTGCTGGTGGTGCTGCTGCAAGGAGGAGTGCGAGTGGCGGTGCTGGTAACCGCATGGGTGGGGATGTAACACATGGCAGGACCCGGCCGGCTTGGCTGGTGGAGCAGGAGCAGGAGTTTCCAGGGGAGGTGTATGTGCTTGGCAAGGTCGTGCATATAGTGAGGGAAGAGGTTAGACCTGCCACGTCAGCAGTGCGGACAGTGAGGGAGGATAAGGCTGCCACGTCAGCAGTGCGGACAGCGAGCAAGGATAAGGGTGCCACGTCAGCAGCCGGCCCGTCTGAGGCTGACGCAGCGTCTGTGAGGATCGATGTGGACGATGGGAATGAGGGTGCGATCTGCATTGATGTTATTGAAGGTGATATTATCGAAGGTGTTCGGAATGGAGGAGCCCGACAGAACGGCAACGGATGGGCGAGAGGCAAGGATGAGGGGTGTGAAGGGGTTGAGATGGGTGAAAGGGGTGAGGCGGGCGAGAGGGGGGAGAGGGGTGAGGGGGGTGAGGGGGATGAGGGAGCTGAAGAGGAGGCCAAAGCCACGGGTTCAAGAATGGGCGGGATGCAAGGTGGGATGCAAGGTGGAGTGCAAGGCCAAATGCAAGGCGGGTCACAGGAGGAGAGGGTGTTGGAGGCAGCAGCGGCCAAGCCAGGGTTACTGGAGTCGTTTCGGTTGCTGGCAGGCAGCCCCTTTGCCTCCTCGCGCCACCGCGCCCGCTTCATCCCCCGGGAGTCGCTGCGAGATCTCCTCGTCTCGCCCTCCATGTTCCTCGACCATCTGCCCTGGAGGTAAATCCTGGTTTTATCCTCCTTTTTTGGGAGCATGTGCTGCAATTATGCCCGTTCTCTAGAAGTAATACCGTATGCTTCCTCCCTCCCGTCCTTCTCGTCATTGGTGTAAATTCGGTCATCCAACACTTTTTCACAAACTAATCGGTTTTGTTGCCAACGTGGTTCCCTTTTGGTGTTCAATGATACGCAGGATGTCACACGCCTTCAAGGATCTTCTTCAAGACCATAAAGCTCCAGCATGATCTCTTGTACGAATCCCAAACACCCAAATATATGCACCATTTTTACAGTGCAGACTACTAAGGTGTCGCATCTCTCACCGGTGGAGCGTGAGAATCCCAGAAATGCGCATCCCATGACGCTGCGCCAGCTCAGCTCAGGATGCCGCGTGGAAAACAATTTGCTGCCATCGCACTTCTGGATTTTCCCCCACCCGTGGAGGATGCCGCATGCTTGCTAGTTTTCCTGTTGAGCTGCCACCGTATTGAAACAAACATTATCCCACTGAAGCGAGCGGTAGCGTGTTGAACCTAATCGAACACTCTTTTCAAGCTGTATGTGTGCCGTACCCCACTTTCCCGAACCTGAGTTGCAAGCAAGGATTCAAGAGACATCTTGCACTTCGTAACTTCGGATCTTGCTTTTAGGAACCTCGGGATTCGGTAGGAACTGATTACCATAGTTGACACCTGCGCGTATTAGAGTTGACCACGTTACGCGACGCTCATTTATCCGTGCGAAGATACCTCGAGAACGTCGCGACCTCCGCTTTCGACTCATTCTGTAACCAACGCGTCTCCTAAATTACTCGTGTCGCCACATTCCCTGGCCATGGCTCCCAAGAAAGGCGATTCCGCCGGCGGAACGAGCGGCAAAGGCGGTAAAGCAGGGTCAGGCAAACCGGCCGCCGCGGACCGGAAAAAGTTTTCTGTCAGCAGCATCGTCGTAGAGGAGAAAGGCAAAGGCGAACGGAAACCGTCCGTCACCTCTTCCAGCAGCGGCGGCGGCGGCGGGGGAAAGAAATCGCGCGCCCCTCCGAGCAAGAAGCCGCAAAACGATTACCTCGCGGGCGTCGATCTCCCGCCGTCCGATGACGAGGAGGAAGAAATAATGGACGGCGCAGATGATGGGGAGTACGTTGAGGACGACGATGTTGGGGGATCCAAGACGGGGAAAGGTCGCGGGCTTGTATCGGGGATGGGAAACTTGCAGATGTCGGATAAGCAAGCGAAGAAGAAGAAGGAAAAGGAGCTTATGATTGAGCAAGCCCAGGAGGAGGCGCGTAAAGAGGCTCTTAAAGCGGACGACGCTAACGCGTTTTCCGTCACTCTCGGTTCCCGAGTCGCGGATGACCCTTCGGAAGAGGCGGACGGCGCGGCGGGATCTGCGGCCGACGCGAACGTGCGCGATATTAAAGTGGAGAACTTTTCGGTCTCGGCGCGCGGGAAGGAACTATTCAGAAACGCGTCGCTAACTATCGTTCACGGAAGGCGGTACGGGCTAGTGGGTCCCAACGGCAAGGGTAAATCGACGGTGATGAAGCTGCTTGCGCGGCGGCAGCTGCCTGTGCCACGTGGCATTGACGTGCTCTTAGTGGAGCAGGAGGTGGTCGGGGACGAAAGATCCGCGTTAGAAGCTGTCGTGACTGCAGATCAGAAGCTGGTGAAGTTACGCGAGGAAGAAGCGCGGTTACGAGCGATTTTGGATAAATTCTCGCATGCGGAAGGGGAAGGGGAGGAAAAGGAAAAGCAGGTAGAGAGTAGCGAGACGGCGGAAGAAACGGCGGATAGTGGGCTGACAGGGAAGGGGAAAGGGAAAGGGAGGAAGAAGGGTGCGCAAGCAGCAGCAGCTGCTGCTGCTGCTGCTGCTGCCGCCGCAGCCGCGACGGCGGAGGAGGAGGAAGACGAGGCGAGCGCAAGCGAGAAGCTCGCGCACGTGTACGACGAGATGCGCGAGATCGGCGCGGAAGCGGCGGAGGCGCGCGCATCGAAGATCCTCGCGGGTTTGGGGTTTACGAAGGAGATGCAGGCGCGATCGACGAAATCGTTCTCGGGGGGTTGGCGCATGCGAATCTCGCTCGCGCGCGCGCTTTACGTGCAGCCGACGCTGTTGCTGCTGGACGAGCCTACTAATCACCTGGATCTTAGGGCGGTCCTATGGTTGGAGGAGTATTTGATGAGATGGAAGAAGACTCTAATAGTCGTGTCGCACGATCGCGACTTTCTTAACTCTGTCTGCACGGATATTATTCACCTGCACGACGAGAAACTGTTCTTCTACAAGGTAAGAGATTAGCAGTTTCTGTGTCGTGGTATCGAGGGGTTTAGAACGCGGATATCTGAACTCTGTGTCCACGGATTCACCTGCACGACGAGAAACTGTTCTTCCACAAGGTGAGAGAGTATGGACGGATGCAGTTTCTGTGTCGCGGTTTCGACGGGCTTAAAACGCGGATGTTTGAACTCTGTCTGCACGGATATCATCCACCTGTGCGACGAAATGCTTTTCTGATGTAAGAGTCTGGCTGTTTCTGTGTTGGTGTTTTGAGGGAGGCTCTAAATCGAATAGAAGGGATGTCACGACGAGAAACTGTTTTTGTGTAAGGGTGAAAAGCGGTGTCTGAAGCTGTAAGGGAGCGTTAAATGCGGATATCAATCATATGCATCCCTTCTCATTCTCTGCCTGTCGTTCTGGCGTTCTATTTTCTCTCTCTCTGGGAAACAACTGTGGGATGTGCTAGCAGAATGGGCAGGAGAGTATATTTGGTTACTCACATGTTTTTCCTTCCTTGCTTCCTTTCCTTCTCTCCCTCTTCCAGGGTAACTTCGAGGGGTTTGAGGAGATGTACGAGCAGAAGCGGCGGGAGAACAACAAGAAGTTTGAGGTGTATGAGAAACAGCTTAAGGCGGCCAAGCGGTCCGGGAACAAGCAGAACCAAGACAAGGTGAGAAGAGCTGGTAACCAGGTAACTAGGGTACAAAGGATCTGGTAACCAAGGTTGGGGTGGGAGAACAATAAGAAGTTTGAGGTGTATGAGAAACAGCTCAAGGCGGCTAAGTGGTCCGGAAACAGGCAGAACCAGGACAAGGTGAGCGCTGGTTGTAACCAGGTAACCACAGTAATCAGATGCACAGGTGCTGGTAACCAGATTTGTGGTGGCAGAACAACAAGAAAATTGAGGTGTATAAGAAACAGCTTGAAGAGGCCAAGCGATCAGGCAACAAGCAGAACCAGGACAAGGTGAGCGCTGGTAACCAAGGAGTAACTTGATACAAAAGATCTGGTAAACAAGGTTGGGGTGGGAGAACAACAAGAAGTTTGAGGTTTATGAGAAACAGCTTAATGCGGCCAAGCGGTCCGGGAACAAGCAGAACCAAGACAAGGTGAGAAGAGCTGGTAACCAGGTAACTAGGGTACAAAGGATCTGGTAACCAAGGTTGGGGTGGGAGAACAATAAGAAGTTTGAGGTGTATGAGAAACAGCTCAAGGCGGCTAAGTGGTCCGGAAACAGGCAGAACCAGGACAAGGTGAGCGCTGGTAACCAGGTAACTAGAGTAATCAGATGCACAGGTACTGGCTATCAGATTTGTGGCGAGAGAACAACAAGAAGGTTGAGGTGTATGAGAAACAGCTGAAAGGGGCCAAGCGATCAGGCAACAAGCAGAACCAGGACAAGGTGAGTGGAGTAGGTTGGGGTGTGAGAACAACAAGAAGTTTGAGGTGTTTGAGAGGCTACTCAAAGCAGAGAAGCGGTCCGGGAACAGGCAGAACCAGGACAAGGTGAGAGGTGATAAGGAAGGACCGAGCCAAGTTAACACACAGGAAGTGGACTGAGTCTGAGAGTGACGTTTGGATCGACTTAAAAGTCTATTCCGCCTCATCCCGTTACAATCACCCCACCCCACCCCACCCCATTCGACACAATCACAGGTGAAGGACCGGGCCAAGTTCAATGCGCAAAAGGAGGCGCGGAAGGGCGGGAAAAAGAGCGCCAGCTCAGCAGGCGACGCGGACGACGACGCACCAACCGAAGCCCCCAAGAGATGGCGAGACTACGCTGTTGAATTCCATTTCCCTGAACCCACCGAGCTCACACCGCCTCTGCTCCAACTCAAGGAGGTCTCCTTCTCGTATCCCAACCGGCCGGATTTCGCGCTTTCGGAGGTCGATGTGGGGATAGACATGGGGACGCGGGTTGCGATAGTTGGGCCGAACGGGGCGGGGAAGTCGACGCTGCTGAATCTGCTCGCGGGGGATTTGCAGCCGACGCAGGGGGAATCTAGACAGAGCCAGAAGCTAAGGATTGGGAGGTATTCACAGCATTTTGTGGACCTACTGGCGTTTGATGAGACGCCTGTGGAGTATTTGCTCCGGTTGTACCCGAACCAGGAGGGCCCGAGCCGGCAGGAGGCGGTTCGGAGCAGGCTCGGGAAGTTTGGGCTGCCGAGCCACAATCATCTGACGCCGATCGTGAAGCTGAGCGGAGGGCAGAAGGCTCGGGTGGTGTTCACTGCGATCAGCATGGCTCGGCCGCACATCCTGCTGCTGGATGAACCGACAAACCATCTTGACATGCAGGTATGATGGCCTGTTGGTATGAAGTCATGCAGGTGCGGTGGAATGCCACTCGTTCATGTTCCATGCCAGAACCTTGCTGTGAACGAGTGGCATGAAACACAGTTGTACTTGTTTGGGTGGTGTTCGCTGCGATCAGCATGGCCCCGCCACACATTCTGCTGCTGGATGAACCGACAAACCATCTTGACATGCAGGTGTGCGTGGGTGACTAATGGAGGTATCTAGGTCATCTGTTGAGTCTACCTGTAGGGTATTGATTGATCAGCATGACTCGACCGCACATTCTGCTGCTGGATGAACCAACCAACCATCTTGACATGCAGGTATTGTGATATGCCAGCCCTTCCCGTTCACATACAATGCATTATCTGAAATCCCATCTTTTCCCGTTCACATACAATGCATTATCTGAAATCCCATCTTTTCCCGTTCACATACAATGCATTATCTGAAATCCCATCTTTTCCCGTTCACATACAATGCATTATCTGGAATCCCGTCTTTTCCCGTTCACATACAATGCATTATCTGAAATCCCATCTTTTCCCGTTCACATACAATGCATTATCTGAAATCCCATCTTTTCCCGTTCACATACAATGCATTATCTGAAATCCCATCTTTTCCCATTCACATACAATGCATTATCTGAAATCCCATCTTTTCCCGTTCACATACAATGCATTATCTGAAATCCCATCTTTTCCCGTTCACATACAATGCAGGTATGTGGTGATTTTGCACTGCATGGGACCTTTAGGTCTCGTTTCCCGCGTGTGTGACGACGAGGAGATGGCTGAGATCTGGTTTTTGAGAATTCTAAAAAACCATCCGCAAGAACCATGCTCAAAAACCATTCTCAAAAACCAGTGCAGGGGGCCTTTTAGGTCTCATCTCCCGCGTGTGACAACGAGGAGAGGACTGATATCTAGTTGCTCAAAACTCGAGGGCTGATATCTGGGTGGTTGGTGGTGGGCCAAGCTTACCTGACTCGTGCTCACTTAGTTTGCATGTACCACCCTTGCTCATGTCTCCCTTGTTTCGCGCAGAGTATCGATGTTCTGGCAGATGCACTGAAGAAATTCACGGGAGGGGTGGCGCTGGTGTCTCACAGCTTGCGGCTCATATCCCTCGATCCTATCTTCCCATCCGCCCTTGTTATTCCCCGTACCCTTAACAGAGTATCGATGCGCTGGCAGATGCATTCGACGAATTCACTGGAGGCGTGGTGCTGGTGTCTCACGACTCGCGAATCATCTCCCTCTTCCCATCTTATATCCCCCATCCCCGTGACAGAGTATTGATGCTCTGGCAGATGCATTAGATGAGTTCACCGGAGGGGTGGTGCTGGTGTCTCACGATTCGCGGCTCATCTCGCGCGTTTGTGACGACGAGGAGAGGGCTGAGATCTGGGTGGTCGGGGCGGTGACCCCACTACTTGATTTATGCTCAATTCTCATTGTACCACCCCTCTCCGTGTCTCCCGTGTTTTGTACAGAGTATTGACGCGCTCGCAGACGCATTAGACGAGTTCACCGGAGGCGTGGTGCTGGTGTCTCACGACTCGCGGCTCATCTCGCGCGTGTGTGACGACGAGGAGAGGGCTGAGATCTGGGTCGTGGACAATGGCACGACCAAGAAGTTTCCGGGCAGCTTCGAGGACTACAAGCAGCAGCTGATTAAGGAGATCATTGCAGAGGTGGAGGATTAGGATTGGAGGATTGGGTTTGGTGGGATGGGATGGGGTCAGACTGGAGAGTGGCTGATGTGATGTTGCGTTGAGGATGAGAAGTTCTTTTTACAGTGAAGTATTGATGCATCGGGGTGCTGTAGACACCACATCAAGTGTCATACAATGTTCTACATCAGAACCGGTCTCGGAACATACGGATGTACGGTACGGTATGTCTTCGTTTGCTCCAAAGGCATGACTTGTTAGTCTTGCAAGAGCAACACACCTCTCAAGAGAAAGTCATGACTTGTTTTTAGTCTTGCAAGTGCAAGTCCTAAATTACACCTCCCAAGAGAAAGGCATGACTTCTGCCATCACAATTAGGGTTTGATGCATGTCCTTGGTTCGGGTAGGTACCATAACTCGTTTGCTTAAGGTCGAACAGAGTTACATCCTCCATGCTACCTGACACAACCTAGTTTGACAATTTGACAACAAAAAATGGTGTGGTGTCCGCAGAACCCTTGTACACAGCTAATGGCTTTGCTCACAAAGTCCCTCTGGGCTGGTGTACGATCACATGCCCCGATCCTGCGATAGTAGCCCATGAATTTGTGCCAGTGGCACACGATCGCTCGTTAGTAGCACACTGTTAGTCAGAAGCTCCGGAACATTCTGGAAAGCTGAAGTCCTGGAGAGCTATTAGTCGCAGGAAACACGGCTCCTTTTGAAACATACTCCCGGCGCGGTGTTTAGAACCCCGCAGTTTCGTCATCAGCGATCCTGTGTGCGACGGCTGGACGTCTCTGCGACTTCACTGCGACTTCATGCACTGTCGCATGCGAGTGGTTACGAATGGGCGACCACGTACGACGGCAGCGGACACGAGTCGGATAATCGCACAACAACGGGGTAGTTCCTTTCCAAACCGGCGTACAAGCCTGCGTCAGGCCCTTCCCAAGCCTGCTGCACCGAACCAAACATCCGATCCACAATGACCCGCCGACCCTCGGCGTCATTCACCGCGCCGGCTTCCGGACGTAGCGGCGGCAACTCCGAGGTGAGAAGGACAGCGGAACTCCCGTCTTTCGGAATTCCATTCTCCAAGCTTGTCCTCTCAGCATCGTTGCGCGTGTTCCGCTCGTCAAGCTTGTTTCCCGCGTCGCACTCGTCCCCCTCGCATTCGCAAAATTCCAATTCGAGCGCCTCGTCGAAGAAATCGTCGCCGATGCGGTGTTGCCATTCCAGCAGCAGCCGCGGCGTGCAAGGCGAACTGCCGTCGGAGCTGCTGTAGGCCTCCATGATTTTATCCGAATCGGATCGCGGATACGCCGCGATTTGGTCCGATTCCGATCGAGGGAACGCGCGAGACGATAGAGGGTACGATTCGACGGAGAAGCGTCCCGAGTCGGGGATGTCTGCAACGCGGCCGTCCACTGATTTCGATCGCCGTATGGCGTGTGAGACTTTTTCCTGAAGCTTCCGAGCTCGCTTGAAGCTGGGAAAACGAGCCGCCTTCGAGCCGCTAACGCCCATTCTGAGCTGCTTCGAGAAGTTGCTGGTTGGCTTGACGATGCGAGACGCAAGCAAACTTTCTAGAAAATAAGAAAGCGGCGAACAGCGTGGAAGGGATGGGTGAAGCTCTGCTAAGCCAAGCTGACTTAGAGCAGTGCTGATGTTGTTTTGCTGATTTTGCCGTACAGGCTATGGCTGCATGCAAATATTCACCTAGAGAACTTGCTCCTGAGAATGGAAAAAGGATTTGAGATCGAACGAGCTAGCTCTCATTTGTACAAATGCTGGACGGGAGGCGCACTTTGCGGATTTTAGGTCTGGTCTGGTCATCAAACTAAAGAGCACCTACAATGCCGCAAAGTGCGGTGCGGAAATTAGACTACATTTTCCATCGAGTTGACTTTTTTGCTGCGCGACGCGATCACACCCACTGTTTCATCGTGATCACGACGCCATCTCCTCGTCGTGAGAGGCGCTCCACCGTTCGAAGTGGTGCCAGCTTAGCGGGCGGCGACAATCGCTGCCACTCATGGACCATTGTGTGTTCCCGTCTCGAACCGCATCTCGAGGTCAACGTGGAATGGTTGGAGAAATGTGAAGTGTACAGTACACGTAAACGGAAGTTCATAGGCGAGGAGAAATTGCAAATTTGATGTGGAACGAACGCCAGCTGAAAGACATTGAATCTGGGAGGGGTGTGGTGTGGTCGGGTCTGGTGGTCGTCTGGTGGTCACCAAAGCGGGCTCGAACCGCAATGTGGAGGAGCAAGAAATTTCGCGCGGGAACATTTTTGCCTCGTCGTCACACAAGCACATCCTCAGCTCAAGATTCTTGGCTATGGTAAAGCGACATTGGCGGCACAATTAGTCCGTATATTACGGGAGTGACATGGATGCGGGAAGCTCTGTGATTCGAGTTTGAGGACAAATGCACTTTTGACAGCCTGTACGCTGGACTAGGCTCACGCTGATTACGGCCTAATACGACAAAGTAACAAGAATTGGGGTGTGCCGTGGGTTTTAGCGGCTCCAGCACACCACGAACAGCACCCCAGCCGTGCCTTCCGAAGAGATCGCGACAGGAAATGCGGTGTGTTGCGTACACAAGCTTCGTGTTTCACCACGGTTTAATTTGGCTGATATGGTATGTCGATCGGACAACTTCTTTGAAGTGCATATAAATAATTGAGAGATGTATTTCGATCATCTACTGTGTTATCACTAACGGTTAAGCATAATTCTATCCCCATCACTGTATCATTTACGAACGGTTAAGCATATGATGCTTTTTACTTGATATTATCACCTCTGAGGTCTTGGTTTGCTCATGTTTATAACCTTCCCATGAGTACGACACTTGTTTTATCTGAAACAAAGGAGAACATGTATAAATTGCTTTCTTTCTGATAATATAGCGTTTTTTATGCCATGACATATTTCTCGTGCATTGTTTGAAGATGCTTTGAGATTGTTTACATTGTGTTTTATTATCTGCGTCTTCATCACATCCATGTTGTTTGAGAGCTTGTACGTGCAATGATGCTGCATTTGACGCCTCATGGGAGTTGCTTGTTTGACAGAGTTTCTGGTGTTGGGGGTAAAATGCATTTCCCCGAAGCGAAGCGCCTCACAAAATCCGCCATGGCTTGGGGAAACCTGCCAGTCGCAGCCGCACCGCATTATTTGGCAAGCCAGGGAATCCCAAACTGGTTCGGGGTCAGCATGGCGAAGCAACGAAAATATTACTGTCGAGGAAAACGGCCATTTGCACCAAGTATGGTGCAGTACCTTCCATCATTCGAGAATTTCTTGATGAAGTAAACGAAATCTAGTCACCTGCACATTTTCTAAATCATGAAAGGCAGCCCGTCAAAACAGGGGGGTATTCGGAAACAACACCTCATCAAACAATCGTATTTGCCATACCCCGAAACAACACGAGACGGCCGACAAACCGAGTCAGGTTCGGCTCCTGATCCGAACCTGCTTTTTGGTCCCGCGTCGCCCGCAGTCTGTCAGAGAGCCTGACTTCGCGTACCAGGCTGGTCCAGCCCAGACCACATTCTTGTTACCGTTGGCTAGGCATGGCACCACTGCACATCATCGGGATTTGGGAATTTCTTTGGTGATGGTGGAATTCACTACGGTAGCTCACTCGGAACGGGGCGGACGCTGATTGTTCCTTCTTTCGTGTTCTGCTTCCATACCCTACCAGATTTTGAATGGCAAGCAGAAGTACTTTCAGGATACCCTTGTCGGTGTAGCTGCTTGCCTGATAGAGTTTAGGACTCGGAGCGAAGCACTGCCTCGACCTGCGGTGACGTTAACTCAACGCATTGCACGACGTAGACGCTTCGATAGTCACCGGTTCGACTTTTCTGATTAGGCTCCGTTATGATGTCGATACGTCACATGATGTCGTCTTCGACGTTTTTGCCGCTTCTGTTTCTCGTTTCAGTGAGCCTTCTTTCCTCCGTGAGAGCAGCGCCAGCAGCGGCTAAGCCATGGGGTAAGTTATTCGTTCTGTTTCGAAGTAATATCACTTTGTTCAGATACACCAGAAAAGTGAATTTTCAGGTCCATAGTCACATCAGAACAATGACTCCGCACGTCATAAGCAACGTTTAGTCGACGGCTGTTACCCATGACAACTGGCGCACAACAACTTGTCTTCAAGCAGCCAATAGTGGTTATCTTAGTCGTCAATCCGACATATAGAGCCTCTTCGCAACCTCAGCTGTCTTATGACAGACTTCAATGGCAATGTTGCACCGTCGATGTCGATGTCTTACAGCATTGAACGGCTTCGTCCGGCCCTTATTCATTCTGCTTCCAGGCTTTTTCGTCCCCCACACGTCGTTTGATTGACACCCGCTCCGACACGCTAGTATTACACTCCACGCTTCTTCTTTCTGTCCCGTCTCTCCGCACAGCCAGCATCGGCATCGACTGCGGCGGCTTGAAGAACTTCATGGGCGATTTTACCCGGCAGTGGTCGCGAGAAGACGGGCTTACAAGCAGCATGGCTGGCTCGCCGAATTACTACTTACACTGCTGCATGCTTCATCTACCCGACCCTGCAGGTGGCATCCGCATCGACAGCGGCGGCATGAAGAACTTCACGGACAACTTCACCCGGCAATGGTCGCGCGATACCGGCTTCACGAGCGGCATGGCGGGCACGCTGAACCTCACGGGCGTGCCGAACGAGTTCAACATGCCCATGTACCAAAAGACGACGCGCTACTACCTGTTCGCGCTCGAGAACTGCTACGAGATGACGGTGCCCGCCGGACATTACCTTATTCGGATGTTCTTCAACCCGGGACCCCCCAATGAACGCGGCGATCCGGTGAGTTCTGCCAGTCTCGCAGATGCATTGTTTGTCCTCTCATCCTTGGAAACGCCTGAGAAACGCTTGCGTAAGACCATCGAATCCTCACGGATGCGAAACCCTTTTGAGTCGACTCAGAAGTCACCTGGAAACGCCTGAGAAACGCTTGCGTAAGACCTTCGAATCCTCACGGATGCGAGACCCACTCCGACTGTGAGCATTTCGTGACATCCGGCGGTGTTTTTAAGTTCTCTTCAGCCCTGGTGAGCATCAGTTCTTACCCTTCTTCCGCGACCTTTACTCTCTTTCTCTTCCCCCTTCCATCCCTCCTTCCATTCTCCCCCCTTTCCCGTTCTTTCGCCCAATCACCCCTATCCTCTCCGCCACCCCCTTCCGCCTTCCCCTACCCACTTCCCCCCTCTCCCTACCCCCTTCTCCCCCCCTCTGGCAGACCCGCGAGTTCGCGGTGTCCACGCTCTCCACTCAGATCGCCATGATCACGCCGCGAACGCCCGGCGAGTTTCGCGAAATGATGGTAACCTACCCCGGCCCGAACGCGGAGCTGGACGTTTGCTTCGTCGCCAACCCTTCCGCACTGTCGGCGTTCGTCAATGCCCTCGAGATCCTGCCGGTGAGGGTGCCAGTAAAGACAAGGGAGAGTGTGCTTGTTGGGATGCTACCAATAGGACAAGGGAGAGGCTGATTGTTTATACTCACGGATGTTTGGGAGAAGCGAACCTAACACTGTCGGCGTTCGTCAACGCCCTTGAAATCCTGCCGGTGAGGGTGCCAGTAAAGACAAGGGAGAGTGTGCTTGTTGGGATGCTACCAGTAGAATAACTTCCCCTTGAAGGGAGCGGCCGACTGGTTCTATTCACGGCTGTCGGCGTTGGTCAACGCCCTCGAGGTCCTTCCGGTAAGACAAGGAAGAGGCCGACTGGTTCTATTCACGGATGCTTGGAAGAAGCGACCCTAACTTTGTCGGCGTTCGTCAACGCCCTTGAAATCCTGCTGGTGAGGGTGCCAGTAAAGGGCGTTGGTCAACGCCCTCGAGATCCTGCCGGTAAGACAAGGGAGAGGCCGACAGACAACTTGTTTCGTCCACGTCCTTTTTCATCCGCGGCTATATCATGCACAGCTGTTCCATCCACGGCTGTTGGAGAGGATCAAACCGGCTTCCTTTTCCCTCCCCTTCCAGATCGACCCAGAGGCATGCTTGACAGACCCCAACTACATTCTCTTCAACTATACGCATGCGTCACTCCCTCTCTTTTTCCCGGCGGCCTTCCCTTCCTTCCTTTTCCCAGATCGACCCAGAGGCGTACTTGACAGAGCCCAACTACAATCTCTTCAACTACGTGCGGCTGCGGACAGGGAAGGGCATGTTGTCTCCCCTCATACTCCCCCATTCTCCCCTCTCTCCCCTCCCGCAGATCGACCCAGAGGCATACGTGAAGGACCCCAACTACATTCTCTTCAACTACATGCGTGTGGTTCCGAGTCTGAGCATGTTGTCGACCCTCTTCCTCCCTTCGTTCCCCCCCCCTGTTCCCCCTTCCTTTCCCCGCAGATCGACCCAGAGGCATACGTGAAGGACCCCAACTACATTCTCTTCAACTACGTGCGTGTGGTTCCGAGTCTGAGCATGTTGTCGACCCTCTTCCTCCCTTCGTTCCCCCCCCCTGTTCCCCCTTCCTTTCCCCGCAGATCGACCCAGAGGCATACGTGAAGGACCCCAACTACATTCTCTTCAACTACGTGCGTGTGGTTCCGAGTCTGAGCATGTTGCCGACCCTCTTCCTCCCTTCGTTCCCCCCCCCTGTTCCCCCTTCCTTTCCCCGCAGATCGACCCAGAGGCATACGTGAAGGACCCCAACTACATTCTCTTCAACTACGTGCGTGTGGTTCCGAGTCTGAGCATGTTGTCGACCCTCTTCCTCCCTTCGTTCCCCCCCCCTGTTCCCCCTTCCTTTCCCCGCAGATCGACCCAGAGGCATACGTGAAGGACCCCAACTACATTCTCTTCAACTACGTGCGTGTGGTTCCGAGTCTGAGCATGTTGTCGACCCTCTTCCTCCCTTCGTTCCCCCCCCTTGTTCCCCCTTCCTTTCCCCGCAGATCGACCCAGAGGCATACGTGAAGGACCCCAACTACATTCTCTTCAACTACGTGCGTGTGGTTCCGAGTCTGAGCATGTTGTCGACCCTCTTCTCCCTTCGTTCCCCCCCCTGTTCCCCCTTCCTTTCCCCGCAGATCGACCCAGAGGCATACGTGAAGGACCCCAACTACATTCTCTTCAACTACATGCGTGTGGTTCCGAGTCTGAGCATGTTGTCGACCCTCTTCCTCCCTTCGTTCCCCCCCCCTGTTCCCCCTTCCTTTCCCCGCAGATCGACCCAGAGGCATACGTGAAGGACCCCAACTACATTCTCTTCAACTACGTGCGTGTGGTTCCGAGTCTGAGCATGTTGTCGACCCTCTTCCTCCCTTCGTTCCCCCCCCCTGTTCCCCCTTCCTTTCCCCGCAGATCGACCCAGAGGCATACGTGAAGGATCCCAACTACATTCTCTTCAACTACGTGCGGCTGCGGACGGGGAAGGGCATGAGCTTTGGGGACGGAGTTAGCCTGCCGGATAAGGACAAGGGCCACCGCCAGTGGTTCAACATGTCCACCGCCAAGCTGCTCAACGAGCCTGTGACCGTCAGGTTGGTGCTTGACTGGACTCGCGTATCGATATACCACGTTATGTGTATGAGCGTATGGGTGTATAAGCGGATCAGTTTATGTGGCGTATATCACCACCGCCAGTGGTTCAACATGTCCATCGCCAAGCTGCTATACGAGCCTGTGACCGTCAGGTTCATGCTTGACTGTACTTTATGTTTCAGATTGGTGCTGAATGGGTTTTTGAATTGCTATTCTCTCGGTAGAGTGCGGTTGATTGGCATGTGGCAGTGGTTGAAAAAACCCACGGCCACTTGCAAGCCCGCCCGTACCTCCCGTTTGCCTCCCCTCTTCGCCTTTCCCCTTCGCCTACCGCTCTCTTGCAGCCTCCTCTCCTCTGCGAGTCTATCTGCCATCTCTCTGCTCCATCATGTGTAACCAAGATCTCTCTCCCATACTCCCAATCCCCGCTACCCTATCCTCCTCTCCTCTGCGAGTCTATCTGCCATCTCTCTGCTCCATCATGTGTAACCAAGATCTCTCTCCCATACTCCCAATCCCCGCTACCCTATCCTCCTCTCAGCTGCGAGTCTATCTGCCATCTCTCTGCTCCATCATGTGTAACCAAGATCTCTCTCCCATACTCCCAATCCCCGCTACCCTATCCTCCTCCCAGCTGCGAGTCTGCTTGCACCTGCCTCTCTCTGCTTTGGTACTTAGCTGGTTCGACTGACTGTACTCTACACCTATCTCTCATCCTCCCATTCCATCCCCCCATCCCTTCCGAACCCCCCCACCCCCCTCTCCCCCCCTCTCCTCCCTCCCCACTCCTCCCTCCAGCTGCGAGCCTGCCTGCACCTACCTCGCGGTGCCGCTGGCCACAGCCTTCAAGTTTGCTGATCGTGCTGCACTTTTTCTCCCCTTCCCTTTGCCTTCCCCTTGTTTTCCTCCCCCCAGCTGCGAGCCTGCCTGCACCTACCTCGCGGTGCCGCCGGCCACAACCTTCAAGTTTGCTGACGTGGAGCCACACTACTTCCCCAGCATCCTCTACTCGTCAGCCGTCACTAATGCTGCCGGTGGCAAGATCACGTACACGGTCACCATCCCAGACAAGGGCTCCCGGGTGCTCATCGTGCTACACTTTGCTGAGATCGATCCTGGTGAGTTTCTGATTCTGCTTTATCTCACCGTACATCGAGAGCCCTTTATCTGATGAAGTCCTTGACCTGAACAACGGAAGATCATGTACAAGGTCACGATTCGTGACGAGGGTTCCCAGGTGCTCATCGTGCGACACTGTGCTGAGATTGATCCTGGTGAGTTTCTATCGCACCATATATCCTGAACTCCTTACCTAAGGATCACGTACAAGGTCACGACCCCTGGCAAGAGCTCCCGAGTGCTCATCGTGCTACACTTTGCTGAGATCGATCCTGGTGAGTTTCTATCGCACCATATATCCTGAACTCCTTACCTAAGGATCACGTACAAGGTCACGACCCCTGGCAAGAGCTCCCGAGTGCTCATCGTGCTACACGTTGCTGAGATCGATCCTGGTGAGTTTCTATCGCACCATATATCCTGAACTCCTTACCTAAGGATCACGTACAAGGTCACGACCCCTGGCAAGAGCTCCCGAGTGCTCATCGTGCTACACGTTGCTGAGATCGATCCTGGTGAGTTTCTATCGCACCATATATCCTGAACTCCTTACCTAAGGATCACGTACAAGGTCACGACCCCTGGCAAGAGCTCCCGAGTGCTCATCGTGCTACACGTTGCTGAGATCGATCCTGGTGAGTTTCTATCGCACCATATATCCTGAACTCCTTACCTAAGGATCACGTACAAGGTCACGACCCCTGGCAAGATCTCCCGAGTGCTCATCGTGCTACACTTTGCTGAGATCGATCCTGGTGAGTTTCTATCGCACCATATATCCTGAACTCCTTACCTAAGGATCACGTACAAGGTCACGACCCCTGGCAAGAGCTCCCGAGTGCTCATCGTGCTACACGTTGCTGAGATCGATCCTGGTGAGTTTCTATCGCACCATATATCCTGAACTCCTTACCTAAGGATCACGTACAAGGTCACGACCCCTGGCAAGATTTCCCGAGTTCTCATCGTGCTACACGTTGCTGAGATCGATCCTGGTGAGTTTTGCTCTTCGCTGATCGTCTGCCACCGTCTGCCACAGTCTATCCCAAGCCCTTTGGTGCTTCCTGGGCAAGTGTCCTCCCTATCTCTGCAACAGGAAACCCAACCCACATGGTGACAGCATTGATATGATCATGTGGTTCAGGCTTGAGTGTTCGTCCGTTTCTCCCTCCCTGCTCCCTCCCCGCCTACCCTTCCCCCAGCCGTCACTGCTGCCGGTGCACGAGTGTTCTCTTTCTTTGTCAACGGGAAGCTCACACCGGGCGGCACAGCGTTGATCTGATCAAGTGGGGCAAGCTCGAGTCTTTTATCCTTTCCCCTTTCTGGCTCCCTCCTTTCGTAACCTCCCCCCAGTTGTCACTGCTGCCGGTGCACGAGTGTTCTCTATCTTTGTCAACGGGAAGCCCACACCAGGCGGCACAGCATTGACCTGATCAAGTGGGGCAAGGCTTGATGCTTTTTCCCCTTCCCCCACCCCCTCCTCTCTTTCTCCGCTCCTCCCCACCCACCCTCCCTCCAGCCGTCACTGCTGCTGGTGCACGTGTCTTCTCTGTCTTTGTCAACGGAAAGCCCACCCCAGGCGGCACAGCATTGACCTGATCAAGTGGGGCAAGGCTTGATGCTTTTTCACTTTCACCCTCCCTGCTCCCTTCCTGCTTATTATCTCCCTCCAGCCGTCACTGCTGCTGGCGCTCGGGTCTTCTCTGTCTTTGTCAACGGAAAGCCCACCCCGGAGGGTGACAACATTGATTTGTTCAAATGGGGCAAGGGTCCCAAGGCGGCGCTCTATAAGACCGTTGATTGGCAGCTGGGGCCGGACGAATCGACGGTGGAGATCGTGCTGGCGGGCGCTGAGGGCGCATCCAAGGGCCCTACTATTGCGGGGCTGGAGGTGTTCCGGCTGGTGTCTCGAGGCCCTCGCACCAACGCGGATGAGTGTGAGTCGACATTCCTTTCTATATTGACAAGTTTGGGTGAAGAGTGTTGCAAGGCTGGAGGTGTTCCGGCTGGTGTCTAGAGGCCCTCGCACCAACGCGGATGAGTGTGAGTCGACATTCCTTTCTATATTGACAAGTTTGGGTGAAGAGTGTTGCCAGGCTGGAGGTGTTCCGGCGGGATAGAGGCCCTCGCACCAACGCGGATGAGTGTGAGTCGACATTCCTTTCTATATTGACAAGTTTGGGTGAAGAGTGTTGCCAGGCTGGAGGTGTTCCGGCTGGTGTCTAGAGGCCCTCGCACCAACGCGGATGAGTGTGAGTCGACATTCCTTTCTATATTGACAAGTTTGGGTGAAGAGTGTTGCCAGGCTGGAGGTGTTCCGGCTGGTGTCTCGAGGCCCTCGCACCAACGCGGATGAGTGTGAGTTGCACGAATCGGAGCCCCTTATAAGGGGTGATATGTTCACTAGAATCTCTAGTCGTTATGTTGCCAGGCTGGAGGTGTTCCGTCTGGTGTCCAGAGGCCCTCGCACCAACGCGGATGAGTGTGAGTTGCAGAGACCCAAGCCCCGTATAAGTGGTGAATTCGGTATTCACTAGAATCTCTAGCTGATATAGTGATTGGTGCGCCCAATGCCTGCAGCTGCTCTCCCTCTCTCCTAACCCATTGCAAACCATGTTCATCCCGTGTAGCTCTCCCCTCACCTACCCCTGCAACCCGTTGTCCTCCTCCCGTCTGTGCCACCCATGTATCAGCAGTCAAGCTGATGAGGAAGATCCGCGATGCCCTGGTGGTGCCAGAGATGAGCAACTGGCAGGGCGACCCCTGTGCGCCCATTGCGTGGTGCTGCCCTCCCCCACGCCTCACCCATTCCAACCCATGCGCTCCCAATCCCTCAAAACCCCTTCCAACCCCTCGCCACCCCTCAGTCAAGCTGATGAGGAAGATCCGCGACGCGCTGGTGGTGCCGGAGATGAGCAACTGGCAAGGCGACCCCTGTGCGCCCATTGCGTGGCCGGGCGTGGGGTGCCGGCTCACAGAGAAGAACGACTTCACCATCACGGGCATGTGAGTGCGGGTGTATGTGGGAGTGGGTGTAGGTGTGAGAGAGTGGGTGTATGTGGGAGTGGGTGTAGGAGTGGGAGTGGGTGTAGGAGTGAGAGTGGGTGTAGGAGTGAGTGTGGGTGTAGGAGTGCGAGTGGGTGTAGGAGTGAGTGTGGGTGTGAATGTGGGTGCGAGCATGAGCGTGTGGGTGGGTGGGATCATGGGTTCATGTGCGCCCATTGCCTGGTGCCGGCTGATCGAGAAGAACAACTTCACAATCACGGGTATGTGAGAGTGGGTGTGGGTGGGGGGGGGGAGGAGTACCATAATGAGTATGAGTGTAGGTGTAGGTGTGGGAGTGGGTGTAGGAGTGTGAGTGTGAGTGCGGGTGTGGGTGTGGGTGTGGGTGTTAGTATGGTTGGGATCATGGATTCGTGTGCGCCCATTGCCTGGCGGTGTGTGGGGTGCCGGCTGACAGAGAAGAACGGCTTCAGCATTACTGCTTCTCATCGCTGCTTCTCATTACTGCTTCTCATTGCTGCTTCTCATTACTGCCTCTCATTGCTGCTTCTCATTACTGCCTCTCATTGCTGCTTCTCATTACTGCCTCTCATTGCTGCTTTTCATTGCTGCTTCTCTCCCTATCCGTCCACCCATTGAACCATCTCCTCCCACTCTTCGCAGCTCGCTGTCAGCATCGGAACTCGATGGCTCAATTCTTCCCGAAATCCACCTTCTCAAGAACCTGCAGTACCTGTAAGTGAAACACTTGAATCCCTGGTAGGGTAGCTTGCACAGTCCCTGGCACTTTTAGCGTCTCTACATGCATTTACAGCATGCTCTTTGGTTCGCTGCTCCCGGACATCCACCATCTCGGGAACCTGCACTACCTGTGAGTGGTGGCTTAGGCTGAACCAAGAACCTGGGATACTTGGTGATCGCCTATTGAGCAACACTATGTTTTCTCCTTACTGACTTCTTTTGAGGTGCCTCAAATGTACTTTCTGACTATCTATTGAACAAAGGTATGTTTCTTCTTGCTGACTATGCGTTATTGTGTTCTGCATGTCGTGTTATGCTCATGTCGTGTCGTGTTATGCGCATGTGTGCAGGAACCTGAGCAACAATCACCTCTCGGGCAGCATTCCGCAGTCACTCATCGACCTGGAGCAGCTCACCATGCTGTGAGTGTGGAGCAGACTTTGTAAATCTGCAGATGATGCTTTGATATGCACACATTCACTTTGAGAGTAACAATCAAGAAGCATCCCACAGCACTCATAGACCTGGAGTAGCTCACAATTCTGTGAGTCTGGAGCAGATGCTGATGCTTAGGTAAGCGAGACAGCCAATGTAGAAACAGCAAACATTCCACATGCTACAGACACTCATTAACCTGGAGCAGCTCACCGTGCTGTGAGTGCGATGGCAGGAGCTGGTGATGCTTAGACTCGAGCCGATAAACAAGTAGCGAACGGTATCAATACTGTGGACAGTCACCATAACTCCTTGCCTGGTGTAGCAGATTCTGTCGCCCTCCCCGTTTCTAATTACATGCTCACCATAGATCCCCGCCTTCTGCCCCGCCTTATTCCTTCTTCCCCCCGCCCTGCACTTTGCTGCCTGTGTTGCCTCAGGGACCTCTCAGCAAATGACCTCACGGGCTCATTCCCCTAGGATTCAGCAGCATGCCTGCTCTCTCAAACTTACCCTAACCCCCACTTCTCCCCGCCCTGCTTTCTGCATGCGTCTGTCTTACCCCAGGGACCTGTCAGCCAATGACCTCACGGGCTCCATTCCTAGGGGGTTCAGCAGCATGCCTGCTCTTAAGATTCTGTGAGTGCCTGCCACAAGGCTCCTGCTTTTCTGTCTGGCTCTTCTGAAATTCGTTTGCCATTCTGCGAATGCAATAGACACCACTAAAGCTGACCTGCCAGGTCCTTTGCACTCATCATGTGTGCCTCTTTCTTCCCAATACCCCGTCGACCCTCATCTCCCAGTGACCTGCATGACAATGAACTCACAGGAGGTGTGCCTGCCGATCTCTTCCCGCCTCCCCCTGGCGTCATGATTGAGTAAGTCCTCCCATTTCTCTCCTCCCTCCTAGCTCGTCCTCGCCTTCCTCTCTTTATTCCTCCCTCCCCCGCCCCCCCCCCACTAGGCAGCATGATTATGTGAGCTTCCTCCCTCCTACCTCTCCTCCGTGCCCTATCTCCTCCCCTTATCTGCTTGCTTCCTCTCTCCTTCCTTTGTGTTGTTCATGTGGTGTTGCAATGCCTCATAGAATTGCATCGGTTAAGCCGCCTCAGTATAAGCATAGGCTGCATTAACGCTATCTATATCCCTCTTTATGAGGCACCCACGCATGGCCACAAGCACAACAAGACCCCGCACTTCTGTGCCTTCTCCCAACTGCCCCTGCCAACTTTCCCATTCCGGCCCCTTGCCTCCCTCTTCCCCAGTTTCTCCAACAATCCTGACGTGTGCGGCACGACCACGCGGCCAGCGTGTGAGGCACTGGGCGGGCCGGGAGTGAGCGACATCACAACATTACCTTTCCTCGCTCCCCTTACCCTGCTACCTCCCCCCTACCCCCCCCACTCCCCCAGTTTCTCCAACAATCCGGATGTGTGCGGCACGAAAACACGGCCAGCGTGCGAGGCGTTGGGCGGGCCGGGAGTGAGCGACATCACCATCGTACCAATCCCCTTTCTCTTCTTTCCCCTACTCCCGTTACTACCTATCTCCCCCTCCCCAGTTTCTCCAACAACCCGGATGTGTGCGGCACGACCACGCGGCCAGCCTGTGAGGCGCTGGGCGGGCCGGGAGTGAGCGACATCACGATTGTGCAGCCGACGTCCTCCTCCATCTCGTCCACCCAGATCGTGTGGATCATCACCGCCTGCATCCTGGGCGTGCTGCTGATCACAACACAGCATCACAACTCTGCAGCCAGTTTCACACGAATCCTGTTCCTGAACCCCCTTCTCCTTTCCTGCCATCCCCCTACCCCTCCCACTCCCCCAGTTTCTCCAACAATCCGGATGTGTGTGGTACCACCACGCGGCCAGCGTGTGAGGCGCTGGGCGGGCCGGGGGTGAGCGACATCACTATAGTGCAGCCGACATCCTCCTCCATCTCGTCCACCCAGATCGTGTGGATCATCACCGCCTGCATCCTGGGCGTGCTGCTCATCATTGCTGTCGTGGTAGCCATTCGCCTCATCTTCTTCCAACCGCACCTACCACTGGAGGATGATGACCAAGGTGAGCAACACGCAGCTCTCCCCAGTGGTGTGGGCGCCCACGTTGCCTGTCGTGTGTTACACTTCTGTCACTTTTGACTTGCGGTTATGCCCGGACATGTCTTTTACTTTTGGGTTGAGTTGACGTCGCATTATATCTATCCCTTGTGCAGGAGATGGTGGGTTCTACAGCAATGCAGCCCGAGGTCACTACTTGGAGGATGAACCCCCATATGTCGCCACTTTGGACGAGGAAGCACGCTAGTTACACAGATAAACGTGCCCTGATTCAAATACAGGGTGGTACAGTGCTAGCAACCCATCATGCTCAAGTGCACTCACATATACGGAGCATCTCAAACGTGCTCATCTTTTACTACTGTGCTCAAATGGCCGGTTGACATTGCAATCCGCTAGCAAATATTTTGGGGTTGCATTGCTCTTGCGTAGTACTGAAGTTAGTAGTAAGCTACATGGTTTTAGTATAGTTTGTAGTGGGATCATGTATGAAAACGTGCGCATAGTCAATTCATGCTTTTATCAGACACTGCATTGCACTGAACTGAAAAGGGTGAATGTCAAGAGGGGCGGCTTGTACATGGTACTGCACTCATCTTTTGACTGCCCTGCGTCATCATTCATTCAACGCCGTCAAGCCAAGCAGTAGAATTGCGGATTCCAGACGACTCACACAGACGGGAAAGCTGACCGTCGAGTTTTTTTCAGCCGGGCTGAAAATGAACCTAGCTGTCACCTCAAGCAAATCTGACGGTTGACGAGCTGGCTGTGTAGTTTGGGACAAGCGGAACCAGTCTGACCACAAAAGATCGTTGGAAGGACGGCTATATTCGCCTTGCTATTTAATGGGAAAGGCCTCTTGTGTGTATCCTGCCCGTTGAACAAACTGGTTACGCAACAAGGACCAATAAGAGAGACACCACAGCTGCGTGCAGGCACGTTACGATACAGTACGGTTGAAGAGAGCTTCACAACGGTAGAGAGCTATAACCCAGGTGCGGTGGCCTTGTCGGACCGTTGGGATTCGAGAACCACAACCGAACGGAGCCTTGCCACGATGAATGGATGCACCAAGCCGGTCCCCATACCCCACCCCCAGCCACATCCCAAACCATGATCCCTCCCAACCAATCCAAACCACCCCATATAACTTTTCAGGAAACTCCTCCAAGCAACCTTGGGAGTTGTGAACTCTCGCTGGAAGCAAACCTCAAGATACTGTCATACAAGTACCTAATCGCAGGCCGATCCACTTAGAAACTATAGTTGTACCGTAGGAGATAAGCCGCGAGATTTGAGGCAGGATTTGTCACATATTCTGCGAAATTAGTGAGCCATCTTTTAAGCAGTCGTCCAAAATCTGCGAAACAGGAGACTGAACAGACGGCCGACTTTATAACCTAGACTATATCACCGTTTATTTATTCACCGTCTATTTTAATTGATTTCTGCGACGGCCTGCTAGAATGTACTCAGATTCCTTCCACCATTCAGCATCAAGTACCTCGTCTGATGACCTCGGGTCTGAAGCGAGCTATGCAACCTCCTCCAGTCGCGGCTCCTTGAGGGTTCCTAAGCTGAGGTCGGGAAAGGTCAGTCCCGCTCCTTCCTTCCGCTATTTATTTCTTTCTTTTTGGTCTTCCTTCTTCATACCATCCACGCCGGAGTCGGCTAAAAGGTAGCAATTGCGCGACCTCCTCCAGTCGCTGCTCCGTGAGTGTGCCTAAGCTATTGAAGGGGAAGGTTAGTCCCTTCGGTTCCTCCCTCCTGTTGTTTACATGTTTGGTTTTTATTTACCACTCCTCCCCGCATTATTTAAAACCGATTGAAAGCAAGCGACACGACATATTCCAGTCGTACCACCGCGAGAGTGAGTGCTTAAGCCGAGAACGGAAAAGTTCCATGTAAGGTGTGTTAACAGAAAGCTACTCTGTCCTCCCCTGCATGCAATCTATGTTTTCTGGCGCGGTTTATCCTTCTCGATTATGATGTGTCAACATCAGGGTCCCAGTTTAATTATATTTTTATTGCCTTAAACATTACCTGCAGGGTCCTCATCCCTCGGCGGCGCTTCCTGTATTTGGAGCATGGAACTCTCAAGCTCTCAAGAACCCGGAAGAGGCGGCGGCAGCGGCGGCGGCGGCGTCCGCAGCCGCGCGCCTGCGCTGCACTCCGAGCGTGCAGACCTATGACCCCGAGATCGACGGGGCCGCCGGAAGCGGCGGCGCGGGGTTCACCGCGATGTTTGCGAATAAGGGGAGGGAGAGACGAGCTATGCGGATCGTGGATGGGAGGATCATGGAGGTCCCCAGTTGTGGCCAGCAGGTACGGGAAGCGGGGGTTGGGGATGGTGAGGGTTTCACCGCCATGTTTGCGAACAAGGGGAGGGAGAGGCGAGCTATGCGGATTGTGGATGGGAGGATTATGGAGGTCCCCAGTTGTGGACAGCAGGTACGGAGAGAGGGTCGGGATTAGAGGGTGGGGATGGAGAATAGGAATTGGAGGGTGGGGATTGGAGGGTAGGGATTGGATTGGAGGGTGGGGATTGAAGGGTGGGGATTGGAGGGTGGGGATTGGAGGGTGGGGATTGGAGGGTAGGGATTGGAGGGTGGGGATTGGAGGGTGAGGATTGGAGCTGTCCGACAAGCACTTAGGCATGCATTCACCGCTCTGCTTTTGTATAAGGTGAGGGAGAGGCGAGCTATGCGAATGATGGAGGTTTCCAGTGGGTGATGAAGAAATGGGGTCAGGGGTGGGGATGGGTATAAGGGGATGGGGGGGTTTATGGATGAGGCACCGGAGTTGAACCAGGCATATCCAGGCACCTGCAATCCACTGGATACCAAATCCCTCGTCTGTCCCTCACACATACCCGTTCCCCTCCTCCCCCATCCCATCCCCCCCATTTCTCCGTGTTCCGTTTCCATTCTTATCACCCGATTAATTTTCCACGTGTTCTGCCTGCTCCTCCGTTCTGCCCTTTTCGAAACTTCTCTGATCGTCGCATGTGCTGTTCGTGCTCCTCTCCTTTGCCTATCTGCTTGAAACCCCTCTAATCTTCACATGTGCCTTTCCTTTCCTGCTCCACCTGTCTGCACACCCACCTGCATTACAGGCAAACGTCACCATCTCCTCCTCCGGATCATCCGAGTCTCGATCGCCCAGCCGTATCCCTCACATACCACCCGATCATCCTCTCTACCACCTCTACCACTCCCCACTCTCCGGCTCCCTGGACCGCCCGCGCGAGCCTAGCTCCCAGCCTCGGCAGTCGTACCTGCCAGGTCTGGCACTTGAGCCAATCGCGTCCGACTCCCCTGCGCACTCTATTGGTTCCTCTTCTTCCCACTCCGCATTTGCTTCGAATGCTGAAGACATGTCATGGGAGCAACCTTCAGCAGCACAGGCAGCAACAGCAGCAGCTGCAGCACAGGCACCACAGGCAGCACAGGCAGCACCACCATCATCAGCAGCAGCATCAGCAGCAGCAGCACCAGCAGCAGCAGCGGCGCCTTCGGTAAATCCCCTGTCGGCAGCAACATCAGAGGCGCCTCAACAGCCGTCAAGTTCCCCACCATCTCTTGCTGAACTGCAGTCTCTCAGGCTCAGGCTGGCTGCAGGGGAGAATCTTTCCCCGCTGGAAATGCAGCGGCTAACTGACGGCGTTCTTGCTCTCATGTCCGCTGCTCCTGCTGCCGCACCTGCCACTGGTGCTGCCGTTCCTGCTCCCGTTCCTGCAGTACCAGCTTCAGCAAACGAGCCTACGGGTTCTGCCCCTGCCAGTCTCCCAGCCCATCATTTAGGGTCGGGTAACTCGTCCGATTCTTCCCCAGAGTCTTCCCCTCCCCGTCGGCCCCTTCGATACTACTCCCCAGCTCACCCTTCCACACACCGTTATGACTCTGCTGCTAACCCTTCCTTGCTTTTCAAGGCTCCAGCCTGGGCTCGTGATGCCACATTGTCCGAAGCTGCGGTCAGGTCCGGTGAAGGTTCGGATGGCGTTGGGGCCATGGCAGCTGCACATGGAAACACCGTAGCAGCCCAAAGTGATTCTTCAGCATTGGTTCCCGAACCTGGTTCCCAGCCTCGCGCTGCGCAGCCGTACCAAGCAGCCTCGGCAACCCCCGTACCTCACCATCCCGTCCCGAACCTCCAAGATAAGCACACCCCAGTTGGTAGCCCAATAGACAAGCGTAAGGTGACTCGCTCCTCTTCTGCCGACTCCTCCCCTTCTTTCTCCTCCCCTGCTCCCCCTCCCCCTCCTCCGCCCTACGCCCTCCCTCCGTCCTCCTACAACCACCCCTCCCATGGCCATTCCGACCACGGCCCTTCACCCATGGCGATGCTGCCACTGGAACCAGAAGAGGACGATGGGGGTTTCACCTGGGAGGGATGGTCGGTTACAGGCGGGCCAATCAGATCCCAGAATGGCGCTGCCTGTTCTGTGGCTGGTGCTGCTGGTGCTGCTGGTGTTGCCAGTGTTGCTGTTAGTGCTGCTGGTGTTGCTGGTGCTGCTGGTGCTGCTGGTGTTGCCAGTGGTGGTGGTGCTGCTGCTGGGGATGTCAGTGCTGCTTCTGACTTGGGTTATGGCGGTGTGGGTCCCCCACTCGATATAACATTTGCCCTTGACGACACCAGCAGCACTGCTTGCACTGCCATCAGCAGTGCCGCTTCCGCTGCTGCTGCTCCTGAGGCTACCTTTGCTTTACCTGGTAATGATGCTTCTGGTGTTTCTGCTACTTCTTCTGCTGCGGCTGGTGCTGGTGGTGCCACTACTGCTGCTGCTGCTCCCACCGTTGGTCCTGCTCCTGTTGCCGCTGTACCCAGTACAGGCTCACCCGCTATCAGATCAGCGCCAAGAATCCCCTACCAGCTGCCTTACAGCGACTGGGAGCAAGGCGCGCAGCAGCACTCCAGGGTGCGCTTTCAAGGGGGAATTGAGCACGCGGCTGAAGGTGCGGGGTACACTAAAATGTTCCAGGACAGACAGGCGAGAAAGAAGATGCAGGGAGGGGCAGGAATCGGAGACCTTGGGATGCATGTGGGAGGCGATGGGCAGGCTGCTGCGCGGCCTAGCGAGTGGAATGCGGGAGTCGCTGCTGCTCTGGCTGGGCTTGGAATTCCTCCTCCGCCCCCTCCTGGTGATCATGCAGGCACTGGTGCTGGTACTGGTGCGGGTGCGGGTGTCGGTACTGAGCTTCCTCCTCCACCGTATCTTGCCCATCCTGCTGGTGCGGGAGGGCAAGGGGGACAACTTGTGAATTATTCTGCGAATCCTGGCATGTACATTCCGCAGCCGCACAATGTGATGGGATTGAATGGCCCTCCGCACGGCACGCATGCAGCTGATGCTCATGGGGCTGAACATGGAAGAGTTGGAATGCGACATAAGGTGGGTTGCGACGGTAACTTGTGCCTGGTTGTCTTGTCTTGGAGTGCGAGCTGGTCTTTTGAAACTATTCATGCTGACAACTCCCTTGTTTGGTTGCTATTGTGTGCAGATCGGAGGTTTCTTTGGGTTTGGAAAGAAGTAGAATGTGTTGTGTATGCTTAGGTAGCTGGTGATATTAGGAATGATTTGCAATCATCTCCAGATGGCATTCTTGGAATAAGAGTTGGAATGCTAGTTTGATTTCGAGTTTATTACCGTTAAGTGTAGTTGTTTGGTCTAGTTTCGCTGGGCTCTGACACCGCGTTGATCGGGCAGAGAAGGCACGTCCTGTCCATTTCGTGGGCTTGCGCCGATTGGCGGCCTGCTCTCCCCGCACTGACACGGAGTCGGCCGCGCTGCGACAATCCAGCGGTCAAGTTTTCTGTTTGGTCAGCCACCAGGTTCGGTCTTCTTGGTCTGGGTTGATGGATAGCCGTGGGATGACCTTTTCCCCTCGATTTTAGCATCCTTTTGGGTTTTACTTGGCTCTCCGAACCTTTTCGAAGCTCCGATTTGTGTCAAGGCGTAGAAACAAGCTCCTCCCTGAAGCCAATCAGAAACGAAACATTCGCGTCGCGAAGTCGAAGGTCACAACTCGCTTCTGTCACTGGCACCATCGCTTGAAGCACACAGGTCTGAAGCCCCTCTCTCTTTCCCCGTTGCGCAGCCGCGGACGCCTTGATTTGCGGCTCCGCGCTCGGCATCTCCGTTCTCCTTCTGCGTTCCCCGCGGAGCTTACAGCTCCCTTCCGCCGGCTTCGCTCCGCTGACTGGTGTCACCCATGACCCGTGGGTCCGTCATTCCCCAGCCCTTCCCCGCGCGTGCCCTGCCGAATCCACGCGCCCCGCATGAGGCCCTTGGGGAATGGATGTTTTCCCTTGAACTTGTCTTTCCTCGGGGAATGTCTATTCTTGGGAACTCCACTAGCAGATCGAACCGTGAAAAACTAGACGCATCCAGGAGACTGATTACTAGGGGAGAACTGGTTTCCCTGGATTGTTAGAGCTTTCTGTTATCCTTTCTTGGAGATTACCTCTTTTGGTAGAGGTTCTTGATCGGGATCCAGCCCCGTACTAAGTCGTGCTTATCACGTGTTTATTATTTTAGTGTCCTTCAGCCCTGTCCGCGTCAGACTGCCCGTGTCAGCTCCAAGTAGGACATGTAGAGTTGTTGCGTCTAACTTTATTAGGTTTTCCTATCAGCCAGTGTTTGGCGGTGATAAGAACGACCGTGGAAAATAATTTTGAAGAAAAAAGCCGAGTGGCTGGAAAACCACTGATTGAAGATGAGGTTCTCCGCGCATCGCAGCGGGTGCGCGCTCTTCGCAGCTCTCGCGATAGCCGCATGTCTATTGTCCACCGGCGTGCCGTCAGCTGAAGCGTACGATCCGCTAGATCCAACGGGCAACATTACGATCGTGTGGGATGTAACGAGCTGGGCGGGAGACGGTTACATCGCGTGGGTGAAAATGTACAATTACCAGCACTACCGCAAGATTGATCCACCTGGCTGGGCGCTGACGTGGAATTGGACGCACGGCGAATACATCTGGGACTTGACGGTAAGCAGAGTTTAGAAGCAGCATGACTTGTCTTTATATACAGCATGGGTTAATATGTGAGCAGCTGCAGCTGCAGCAGCAGCGACGCGCTCAGCAGCACCAGTGCCAGCAGCGACGCGTTCGTTTGAGGCAATTTTTGAGAGGCATTTTATATATGAATCATGTGATGAGTTCGACGACGAGCGGCAGCAACGACGCGCGGACCGTAATGACGAGGTTCTATTGGTTATTCTTGTGCTGGAATGTGGACGGTCAGACGATTGTAGTCGTAGCTGCCGTGCATAATATTCCTTTTCGCACTCTCTTTCCCTCTCCCTATACCATCGCTTCCGTCCCTCTCCCTTCTCCCGACTCTTCCCCCTCTCCCTCCTCCCGTCCCTCCATTGGCTCAGTCCCTTTGTTCTCTCCCTCGGCTCACTCCTCTTCCTTACCTCCCACTCTCACTTATCACTTTGAGAATTCTCTAGTAACCTACTGTTTCGGCGGCTCTTCCTTCCTCTCACCTTCTCCGCTCGTGCGCTGCAGGGAGCCGTGGCGACGAAGCAAGGCGATTGCTCTAAGCTGCAGTTTCCTGGCGGCAAGATCCCGCACAGGTGCGTCGCCGATTTACTATAATAATAATTACATTCTAGTCGTCTCGTTGCTGGTGGAACTGATGCGGGCTCAGAGGTAGTCATGTATCTGCGCCTGCAGACCCCCGCGACCCCTTTCCCCTCCCCGCTTATCCTCTCCCCCACCCCCACCACCCCCTCCCCACCCCTAACCCCACCGGCGCCCCTCCGCGCTGCTGCATGCTGTACCCGGTGGTGATGGATCTCCTGCCCGCGGACCCTCTCAACCCCTTCCTACTCCCCCGCTTATCCTCTCCCGACCCCGGCCCCGTCCCCCCGCCCCTCCGCGCAGCTGCATGCAGTACCCGGTGGTGATGGATCTGATGCCCGCGGACCCCTTAAAGCCCTTCCCCTTCTACCCACGCCCCTCCACCCCGCGCATCCGCTCCCCCCGCCCCTCCGCGCAGTTGCATGCAGTACCCCGTGGTGATGGATCTGATGCCCGCGGACCCCTTAAAGCCCGACGCGCCGGGAGTGCTGAAGAACTGCTGCAAGGCGGGCTACCTCGGCGCCAACAAGACCGACCCCGGGCACTCGCTCGCTGCATTCATGGTGAGCCGCTTCAGTGTCTGGTTGTGTGCAGCACTGTCTGCTCGGTGTATTCGGCCGTGGTGAGCAACTGCTGCAAGGCGGGTTTCCTCGGCGCCAACAAGATCGACCCAGGGCACTCGCTCGCCGCGTTCATGGTGAGCGGCGTCAGTGTCTGGTTATGTGCAGCAATGTCTGCTCAGTATCTTCGGCCGTGGTGAGCAACTGCGGGCACCTCGGCGCCAACAAGACCGACCCGGGGCACTCGCTCGCCGCATTCATGGTGAGCGGCGTCAGTGTCTGGTTATGTGCAGCAATGTCTGCTCAGTATCTTCGGCCGTGGTGAGCAACTGCGGGCACCTCGGCGCCAACAAGATCGACCCAGGGCACTCGCTCACCGCGTTCATGGTGAGCGCGCCGGGTTGCATGCAGCGCATTCTGGCTACTAGCACTGTGCATAACTTCGTCCCTCCAGGCAATCTCAGCCTGCGTGCGGACAGACGCTTTCCAGGCTAACGCCACCATCTGTACCGGCTTGACCTAACTTCTCTCTCCACCCCCCTTTCCATTCTTCCCCCAACCTTCCTTCCCCTCCTTCCCCCCTCTCCCCCATTCCATGTCTCCCCTCTTCGTACCCCTCTTTTTTTCAGATCAACGTGGGTAATGCTACGAACGCTGTGTTTAGGAACTTCGACCCTCTGGGCAATTTCAGCCCCCTAATTCTCCTTTCTCCCCCCTCTCTTCGCTCCTTCCCCTCCGCTATGCCGTTGCCCCCCTGTTCCCCAGATCAACGTGGGTAATGCCACGAGCACTGTGTGGAACTTCGTCCCTCCGGCGAATTTCAGCCTGGGCGTGGACGGATACAAGTGCACAGACCCCTTCCAAGTCAACGCCACCATCTATACCGACCCTACCACTCGCCGCGAGACCCAGGCCCAAGTGACGTACCACATCGTGTGCACCTACAGCTCGATTCAGAAGCGGGACCCGCCGAAATGCTGCGTGTCTTTATCCTCGTTTTACAACGACACGATAATACCGTGCGCGAGCTGCGCGTGCGCGTGCGGGAACTATTCGTCGAGCTCGATTGTGTGCGTGCCGACTGGGGGAAAGGTGCCGTATCTGATGTCGACGCCGAGTGGGGATGGGCTGGAGCTCAAGACTGATCCGACGGCTGTGGAGTGCAGTCCGGACGGGTGCCCCATCAGCATTCACTACCACTTCAAGGTGAGGGGAAGAGAAGAGGGAGGGAGAGAGGGAGCTAGGGAGAGAGGGAGTGAGGGAGACAGGGAGTGGGGGAGAGGGGGGAAACAGGAAGTAGGGGGAGTGTAAGCGTGTGCGTGCGGGAACTACTCGTCGAGCTCGATTGTGTGCGTGCCGACGGGGGGAAAGGTGCCGTATCTGATGTCGACGCCAAGTGGGGATGGGCTGGAGCTGAAGACTGATCCGACGGCTGTGGAGTGCAGTCCGGATGGATGCCCCATCAGCATTCACTACCACTTCAAGGTGAGGGAGAGAGGAGGCGAGAGGAAGGGATAGAGAGAAAGAGAGGGAGAGACGAGGGTTAAGGTGGGGATGGGCTGGAGCTGAAGACTGATCCGACGGCTGTGGAGTGCAGTCCGGATGGGTGCCCCATCAGCATTCACTACCACTTCAAGGTGAGGCGAAGAGGAGAGGGAGTGAGAGAGGGAGCTTGCGACAGGGGGATTGAGGGAGACAAGGAGAGGGGGAAACAGGGAACAGGGGGAGTGTAAGTGACCAGGTGGCCGTGGACGGATGCCCCATCAACATTCACTACCAGGGTTTAGGGTGAGGGTGAGGTGAGGCGAGCAGAAGAGATTGAGAAGTTGAGAGGAGAGAAAGAAGGGCATGTGAACAGGCGGGAGTAAAACGGGGAGGCGTGTATAAGACTGAAAGTTGAATCGTCTCCCCCATGGTCCATGCCTAACTCGTTGTATGGTTGCAGTTGTTTCAAGTTCTGTGATGCCTGTTCCCTTGCCTGCCTTGTCCCCTTGACGCCCTGCTCGTGCTGCAGCAAAACTACGAAGGCTTCTGGAGAGCCAAGATCACGATTATCAACAGGAGTCTGTGGGATAACCACACCAACTGGAATGTTGTTGTGGAGGTATGTGTGGGTAGTGAAGGTAGTGGGGAGGGAGGGAAGGGGGGTATGTGCAAAGGGCATGGAACTATGTTGTTCAATCAGAATGGACTGGATATTTGGGTCCTGGCTTGTCTTCTAGTGGTGTCTTACTGTAGTTCCTCCCCTGATTTGCAAACTGTCTGCCTGTCCCTCTTGTCTGTGTTGGTCACCTGCAGCATCCGAACATGGGCAATCTGACGGACGTGTTCAGCTGGAAGGCGGAGAACATTCTCCCCTACGGAGTGAACAACACGGCCATCTTCTTTGGCATGAAGCAGTACAATGACGTGCTCATGCCAGCTGGCAAGGCTAGTTTTGAGGCGCCTCAAAACTGAAGCAGTACAATGACGTTCCCTCTGTCTGACTCTCTCTGTGTCCCTCTCCCTTCTGTCTGTTTCCCTGCAGCATCCGAACATGGGCAATCTGACGGACGAGTTCAGCTGGAAGGCGGAGAACATTCTCCCCTACGGAGTGAACAACACGGCCATCTTCTTTGGCATGAAGCAGTACAATGACGTGCTCATGCCAGCTGGCAAGGCTAGTTTTGAGGCGCCTCAAAACTGAAGCAGTACAACGACGTTCCCTCTGTCTGACTCTCTCTGTGTCCCTCTCCCTTCTGTCTGTTTCCCTGCAGCATCCGAACATGGGCAATCTGACGGACGTTTTCAGCTGGAAGGCGGAGAACATTCTCCCCTACGGAGTGAACAACACGGCCATCTTCTTTGGCATGAAGCAGTACAACGACGTGCTCATGCCAGCTGGCAAGGCTAGTTTTGAGGCGCCTCAAAACTGAAGCAGTACAACGACGTTCCCTCTGTCTGACTCTCTCTGTGTCCCTCTCCCTTCTGTCTGTTTCCCTGCAGCATCCGAACATGGGCAATCTGACGGACGTTTTCAGCTGGAAGGCGGAGAACATTCTCCCCTACGGAGTGAACAACACGGCCATCTTCTTTGGCATGAAGCAGTACAACGACGTGCTCATGCCAGCTGGCAAGGCTAGTTTTGAGGCGCCTCAAAACTGAAGCAGTACAACGACGTTCCCTCTGTCTGACTCTCTCTGTGTCCCTCTCCCTTCTGTCTGTTTCCCTGCAGCATCCGAACATGGGCAATCTGACGGACGTTTTCAGCTGGAAGGCGGAGAACATTCTCCCCTACGGAGTGAACAACACGGCCATCTTCTTTGGCATGAAGCAGTACAACGACGTGCTCATGCCAGCTGGCAAGGCTAGTTTTGAGGCGCCTCAAAACTGAAGCAGTACAACGACGTTCCCTCTGTCTGACTCTCTCTGTGTCCCTCTCCCTTCTGTCTGTTTCCCTGCAGCATCCGAACATGGGCAATCTGACGGACGTTTTCAGCTGGAAGGCGGAGAACATTCTCCCCTACGGAGTGAACAACACGGCCATCTTCTTTGGCATGAAGCAGTACAACGACGTGCTCATGCCAGCTGGCAAGGGCGGCAACGTGCAGTCGGAAATGCTCTTTGCCAAGACGTCAGAATTCACGCTGGAAGACGGATGGGTCTTCCCTAGGGTGAGTTTTTGGGGACTACTGTTGGTTGTATTGGAATTTCAGAACCCTTTTTTATGAGGATGGGAGGAGAGGGTGGGAGGTGGGGGGGCAAGGTGGGATGGAGTTCGGTTTTGGATAATTCTAATGTGTGTTTTCTGTTTTGCTTTGCAGAAAATTGTATTCAACGGTGAGGAGTGTGTGATGCCGGAGGACATTCCAGCTTTGCCTGCGAAGCCCGCGCAAAGACAATCCTCATTGTTGGCTGCTGCATTCGCTGGAGCTGCTGGTTTCCTAGCCTTGCTCATGCTCGCATGAGCTTAGATTTTTTTTTTTTAGTGTTAGCTGCTTGAAGCTGCTTCGGTCAAACTCCAAAGATGAAAATAGGATGCTGTTGTGAGATGCACATCATGTAAGCGCGCGTCACTTTGCTTGTTCACCTTGTACTAGTGAAGTTTTTTAAAACGAGTACGGGCAGGTTTTGAAGGAGTTTGCGCACATCGTCGCACGAAACGAATGTGAGCCACACATTTGGCTTGTGGCGTCGACCATTCGACCGAATTTGATGGGCAAAGATCATATTGAGGCCGAAAAATAGCAGGAAGGTGTCCGAATTAGGGCCGGGTAAATCCCAACCGTTCGATACATTCCCGGAGCTGCCCATGTGGCTGGGCCGATTACCCGAACCGGGATTTAAAGGAGATTACAACTTGACGTGCTTTATCTTTTATTGTTTTCATACGAAGCTCTCGTCGTATTCCTCTGGAAGATGTTTCTTCTTGTATATATTTAAGAGGCACATCACTCAACGTGACAAGAAAAAATAAAACCCACTCGGAAACGGATGCGACTCGGGGAGGCATCAACCCTAAACTCCTGGCGGGCTCCCGTGTTTAGGGTTGACCCCTCCCGAAAATGCATCCAGGTTCTCTAGGGTTTTATTTTTCTGCCCTGCCCTAACAGTTAACGGTAGCGGCTAGGTGGGAACTGTTTCGCTAACGGCTTGGTGGCGAGTAAATTAGCCGCTACCGGGAACTGTTTCGCTAACGACGAAAAAAATACTCTCAATCAGTCACGACGCGTCAGAACCTCTGACAAGTAAAAACACTATCACGACTATGGAGATTTCAGTAAATTCCTCTAATTGTCCAGGTTCGGCTATCCGGCCCTAATTTGGACACCCCCTTGCCCTTTTCCGGCCCCAATATGATCTTTGCCCGAATTTGATGACGTCCCCAGCCGCTTCTGGCCGCCAGGGGTGAATTTCGAGGTCAGCGCTTTCCACCTTCCTGGCTGCTAGGAGTGTCGCAGGAGCTGAACAACCATTGGTTGAAGCTGTTCACGACGAACTTAGGATGTGCGCGAAACAATGTAATAGCTAAATTGCTTTCGCCATGGTCAAAGTTGGACCCTCGTTCACCCTTCCCAGAGCCCTTTCATCCTGCCGTCCTAGATAGGGAAACATGGATCCTCCACGAATCGTTCAACGACAACCACACTGCACCACACCGGAGCGCACAGCATTTCAAGAAACCGTGTTTAACCTATTCTGAAGTCCGAGCTCTTTCAAACGAAATGCACCACCTTTGGCCTTACTCTGGACGCTGAGGGCAGCTGTTGATTGCTCTGTGCCATACCTGACGGTGTTTTGTCAACAACAGGTGCTCCTGCAGCGCACCGTCAGGGACGGTAGTGATCGAGTTTCTGATTCCACACTCGTAATCGCTGGTACATAACGAGTGGGGATTCAGTGATTGTTTTGGCCGTATCTATGGAGCTGAGCCTCGTCAGGCTTTAATTTCACGCTCAATCCTGCGATCGCGGCTCCAGCTTGACAAGGTCGGCTCGTTAGGGATTCGGACTAAGGCCATCGTTTATGAGTGATTGTGTTTTGAATTTCATTTCTTTCTTGTTGTTACGTCTGGCAGTACTCGCGGTAATTCACGGTCACCTGATGCATATCTTCGTCGACACTTGACACTCGGGGTTCGTGCAGAATCTACCAGATATCGCTGACAATTCAGCTGACATTCAGTTGACAGGCCAACACTACACGGAAACTTCGTTCTGCATCCGGCGATGGATCCGGAGCTTCTTCCACGTGTCCAGTTGCTGCCGGAGGAAGAGGAGCAACAGGATCGACGGAGCGACAGACACAGCTTTTATGGTTCGTGCTTAGAGATTTTGCAATCATGCCGCTTCCTAGTCGACTTAGGAGTCGCAGGGAGAAACAAAGATAACCTTCGTGGTCAGTCCCGCTTCATGGTGTGATGAGACGAGATTTCCGATCGCGTTTCATCGCATCCCGTTCTACTTCAGCCGTTTGTGCTCCTAATCTTCGCTGTATTATTGATCGCGTTTCATCGCATCCCGTTCTACTTCAGCCGTTACTGCGTGGATCCTAGCCACTCTGGCGATCCCTTTCTTGCTGAAGTTTTCGTTTTCAGGGCTCCTGCTGACATTGCTCGATATAGACATACGCACCCTGACCGGACTGGCTCTTCTCAACGGATAGTTTCCCAGCTGGATAATTTTCAAAATATTTCAAAACTGGCTGGCCTTCATTTTTTTTTTTTTTTTTTTTTTAAGCATTTTCGTTCTTCGTGTTCCTGCAACCTGCGCCTGAAGTTTCCTCGTCCTCCTCCGTTCCAACCTCTGCGTTTCAGGGCTGCTCTTGGCGCTGCTCGCTCTGGGTCTCTGCACCCTGACCGGAGTCGCTCTCCAGAGCGGTTTGTCTCCCGGGTCGCTCCGCCTTGTGGACAAAAAACTGACCCAACTGGAAATTCCTTTGTCCTTCCCTCCGTTCTACCCTTGTTGTTTCAGGATTGCTCTTGACGCTGCTTGCTCTGGGTCTCTGCACCCTGACTGGAGTCGCCCTCCAGAGCGGTTGGTCTCCCGGCTCGCTCCGCCTCGTCGACGAAATCCTGACGGAATCCAAGCCTCTCTGGCAGGCTCGGTTACTGTCCAGCTGGCAGGCTGGTGTGGGAGGTTCGGCAGTGGATGGTCCGGCAGCAGCAGCATCAGCAGCAGAAGCAGAAGCTGCAAAAGAAGCAGCAGCTCCTGGTGCAGTGGTGGAGGCAGATCACGCAGCAGTAGCTTCAGAGGACCCCCGCTGCTCCGAGATCGGGAAGAAGATTCTGAAATCTGGCGGGAATGCGGTGGATGCAGGCATCGCTACAGTGCTGTGCATGGGCGTGGTGAACCCCATGGCGAGCGGCCTCGGCGGGGGTGCGTTTATTCTCATTCGATCAGCCAATGGTTCCGCAGAGTTCATTGACTGCCGAGAGACAGCCCCTGCTGCTGCCCATCAGGCTGAGGCTTGGTACTTGGTGCTTGGTGCTTGGGTTGATAGGGATGATTGGGGTTGTTGGGACAGTAGTGAGGGATGAATGCGGTGGATGCGGGCATGGCTACAGTGCTGTGCATGGGCGTGGTGAACCCCATGGCGAGCGGCATTGGCGGGGGGGCGTTCATTCTCATCCGATCGGCCAATGGTTCCGCAGAGTTTATTGACTGCCGAGAGACAGCTCCTGCTGCTGCCCACCAGGTAGGTACTGAGGCTTTGCACTGGGTACTTCTTGGTGCTTGGATCGATAGGGATGATCGGGGTTGTTGGGACAGTAGCGAGGGATGAATGCGGTGGATGCGGGCATGGCTACAGTGCTGTGCATGGGCGTGGTGAACCCCATGACGAGCGGCATTGGCGGGGGGGCGTTCATCCTCATCCGCTCTCCCAATGGCTCTGCGGAGTTTATCGACTGTCGGGAGACTGCTCCTGCTGCTGCTCACCAGGTGATTGGGGTTATTTCCGATACAGGGGTACTTGGGGGTGCTTGGGGGTACTTGGGGGTGCTTGGGGGTGCTTGGGGGTGCTTGGGGGTGCTTGGGGGTGCTTGGGGGTGTTTGGGGGTGCTTGTGGGTGCTTGGGGGTGCTTGTGGGTACTTGGGAGTTCTTGGGGGTACTTGTGGATGCTTGGGGTGACTAGCATTGCATTCATTCTCATCCGCTCTCCCAACGGCTCTGCTGAGTTCATTGACTGTTGACAGACATCCCTGGATGAGAATGCTCGAGGGTCACGAGGAGAACATCTTGAAATGGAGCCCTTTCACTGGGAGTTCTTACACACGTCAAAAGATTTCATCCTTCTTCTCCCCGTCCCACCTCGTCTTTTCCCCTCCTCCCTTCCCCGCCAGGACATGTTTGAGGGGCTCGAGGAGGATATTCAAAAGGGAGCCCTTTTGGTGGGGTTCTCACGTGTGTTAAAACACCACTTTTCTTCTTCCCCTTCATTCTGCCCGCCAGGACATGTTTGAGGGTCACGAGGAGGACATTTGAAAGGGGGCTCTTTCAGTGGGAGTACCGAGGCACCTCAAAACCTTCTTACCGTTCTCTCTCCCCTCCCCACCCCTCCTCCCTCCCACGATTTCCTTCACACAGGACATGTTTGAGGGGCACGAGGAGGATATTCGAAAGGGAGGACTCTCAGTGGGAGTACCCGGGGAGATCGCAGGGCTTTACCTGGCGTGGCAGCGCCACGGCAGGCTGACGTGGCGCGACCTCGTCACGCCAGCCGCTGACATGGCAGAGAATGGCTTCCACGTGGCAGCTTACCTGGCAAACTCCCTCGCTGCCAGCAACGCCACCATCCTCTCAGACCCGGGTCTGAGCGCTGTTTTCGCCCCGGGAGGGAAGCTTCTGAGGAAAGGAGACACCTGCTACCGTCCCACCCTAGCAGCCACTCTTAAAGCCATAGCAGAACAGGGTCCAGATGCTTTGCACCGAGGGGAGCGGGCGAGGGCACTAGTCCAAGAAATCCAGGCGATGGGAGGGATACTAACCGAACAGGACTTGGAAAATTTCCAGGCGGAACTGAGGGAGGTGCTTCTGGGGAAGGCGTTTGGTTTGGAATTCCTGATGGCGCCACCGCCATCCTCAGGGGGAGCGGTGATTCTGCATGTGCTGAAGATTCTCCAGGGGTATGAGCTTCCGTTGGCGTCAGCAGGAGTGTTGGGATTGCATCGCGTGGTGGAGAGCTTGAAGCATGCGTTCGCCATGCGCATGCACCTGGGGGACCCTGCTTTTGTCAACGTCACCGATGTTATTCGAGGTACAAGCACCCCTTAGCGTCTGTGGGAGTGTTGGGGTTGCATCGTGTGGTGGGGAGCGTGAAGCATGCGTTTGCCATGCGCATGCACCTGGGGGATCCTGCTTTTGTCAACGTTACAGATGTTATTCGAGGTACGATTGCTATCGTTTGAATGCACATACATAGAGAGCCTCAAGCATGCGTCTGTGCTGCGCATGCACCTGGGGGATCCCGCCTTTGTCAATGTCACTGATGTCATTCGAGGTATGAGTGCTATCTTCCTGCCTTTTTAGCTCGGACCTGAAATTGTTTCAAATTTCATTGTCGTGTTGTGCACTTTTGAGTCCTTCCCGCCCCATCAAGCTTACCACTAGTCGTGTAACCATCCATTATTTTCCCCTTGTTTCTCCCCACTCCCCCCCCCCCTCTCCAAAACCCATTCCCCCCGCTACCCGTCCTCCCCATTGTCCTTTTCCCTGCGTCCAGACATGCTTTCAGACGAGTTTGCCGCCCAGCTCCGTAAAAGCCCTCCTCTCCCCCATCCCACCCCCCGCCCCCCCTCCCTTCGGCCTTCTCCCTGCGTCCAGACATGCTGTCAGACGAGTTTGCTGCCCGGCTCCGATCCGCCATCCACGACAACATGACCTTCCCGCCCCATCCTAACCCCCCCCTGCCCCCCCTCCCTTCCACCTTCTCCCTGCGTCCAGACATGCTGTCAGACGAGTTTGCTGCCCGGCTCCGATCCGCCATCCACGACAACATGACCTTCCCGCCCCATCCTAACCCCCCCCTGCCCCCCCTCCCTTCCACCTTCTCCCTGCGTCCAGACATGCTGTCAGACGAGTTTGCTGCCCGGCTCCGATCCGCCATCCACGACAACATGACCTTCCCGCCCCATCCTAACCCCCCCCTGCCCCCCCTCCCTTCCACCTTCTCCATACGTCCAGACATGCTGTCAGACGAGTTTGCTGCCCGGCTCCGATCCGCCATTCACGACAACATGACCTTCCCATCCTAACCCCCCCCTGCCCCCCCTCCCTTCCACCTTCTCTCTGCGTCCAGACATGCTGTCAGACGAGTTTGCTGCCCGGCTCCGATCCGCCATCCACGACAACATGACCTTCCCGCCCCATCCTAACCCCCCCCTGCCCCCCCTCCCTTCCACCTTCTCCCTGCGTCCAGACATGCTGTCAGACGAGTTTGCTGCCCGGCTCCGATCCGCCATCCACGACAACATGACCTTCCCGCCCGACCACTACGGCCACCCCGAGGACGAGTCAGAAGAGGACAAAAAGCGCCACCCGCACCGCCACCAACTATACGCACAGCTAGACGACCACGGCACATCACACACATGTGTGGTGGATCAGGATAGAATGGCTGTTTCTATCACATCTACAATTAACGGGCCATGGGGAGCTGGCAGGATGGCGGTCCAATCAGGAATTGTTCTCAACAACGAAATGGCGGATTTTTCGCTGCCCGACCGGCCGGGCAGGATCCCGACGCCGTTTGATCCGCCGCCCGCCCCGGCGAATTTCATCCGGGCAGGAAAGAGGCCGTTGTCGTCGATGGCGCCTGCTATTGTGACAGGACGGGCAGCTGAAAGCTGTGGTTGGTGGGGCAGGAGGGCCTTTGATTATTTCGGCTGTTCTGCAAGTGATCCTGCATTTCTTTTGCCGGGGTTATTCACCCTTCAAGGCCATCGATGCCCCTCGCATCCACCACCAGGTGAGTTGGTAATGGATGCTAGAGTTCAGGCATGCATCATGCACATAGACATGCACATGCACATGCTCACGCACATGCACATCAAGCTTGCACATCCCTCTGTTCCACATCCCCCTCTCCCCCCCCCTCTTTCCCCTTCTCTCCAGCTGCTCCCAAGCACATTGTTCTAAGGGAACGGGGATGACAGAAAGCGCATCTCAGTTCCCAATCTATGCAACAACTCACTGATATCTCCCATATCCCACATGCCCCTCCTCTCTTCCTCTCCCCTGCCCTCCAGCTGCTGCCCAACACGCTCTTCTACAAGGTGGGACACGCTCTTGACAACGGAGAGCGCATCTCAGTGCCCAGCCTATGAATCAACACAGTGATTCATCCCATAACCCCCAATCCTCCCCTCCAGCTACTCCCCAACTCGCTCTTCTACGAAGCAGGTCATGCACTTGATGACGGCGAGTGCATCTCACTGCCCGACGCAACCCTCACCGCCCCATCTCAATCCTTCCCTTATTCCACGTGCCCCTCTCCCCCTCCAGCTATTGCCCAACACTCTCTTTTATGAAGCGGGTCATGCCCTCGAGGATGGGGAGCGCATCTCAGTGCCCAGTCTGTGAATCAACTCATTCCACGCTCCCCCCTTGCTTCCCCATCCAGCTATTGCCCAACACGCTCTTTTATGACGCGGGTCATGCTCTCGACGATGGAGAGCGCATCTCAGTGCCCAATGCAACCCTCGCTGCCCTGGCCCTTGTGCTCCACATCTCCCCCCTTCCCCCTCCTTCAGTTGCTCCCCAACACATTGTTCTGCGAGGAGGGTCACGCTCTAGATGACGGGGAGCGCATCTCAGTGCCCAACGCAACCCTCGCTGCCCCATCTCAGTCCTTCCCTTATTCCACGTGCCCCTCCTTCCCCCCCCTCCAGCTGCTGCCTAACGTGCTCTATTACGAGGCGGGTCATGCTCTCGGCGACGGGGAGCGCATCTCACTGCCCAGTCTGTGAATCAACTCGCCCCACACCCCCCCTTGCTTCCCCCCCAGTTGCTGCCGAACACATTGTTCTACGAGGCAGGTCATGCTCTAGATGACGGCGAGCGCATCTCAGTCCCCAATGCAACCCTTGCTGCTCTGGCCCGTCGCAACCACACCACCTTCCCCATTCAATTCGGGGGCTTTGTTCAGCTCATCGTGCAAGACCTTGATGGCCCCAGCAGTGCTGCTAACCGTGCTGCACTGCAAACGTTAGACTCTGCTGCAGCAGTGCCGTCTCCTGTAACAGTGCCATCTCGTGGGGCCAGCAGGAAACTCATTGCAGAGCAGGAAGCAGCCAGGCTTGCAATTGTTGAGCCAAACTTCCCGCCTCTGCTATTTGGGCGGCTCACTGCAGTGAGCGACCCGCGCAAGGATGGTGGTCCTGCTGGGTACTGATTATGGTAAGGCTACCGGTAATATGGTACCCCGTGGGATGTATTGAGGTGCCTCTATCGTTCATGTGTTTTGGGCGGCTCACTACAGTGAGCGAACCGCGCAAGGATGGTGGCCCTGCTAGGTACCGATTATGGCAAGCTAAACTCTCTAGGACGTACTGAGGCGCCTTTACAGTCATCTGTTGGGCGGCTGAGCGCCTCACTGGAGCGAGTAACTCACATCAGGATGGTGTCACGGTGGTCATGCAGAATACTTATTAAAACTCTTATCAACAGAATACTTACGGATTGTTTGTTGCTCGCTAAGTGGCTTTCTGCAGTGAGCGACTCACGTATGGATGGACGTTTTGCTGGATAGCGGGGTACATACTGAATACTGTAGAAGAAGGTATTGACAACGCGATTTTCAGAGGTACCGTAGTGGTGTGTACTCAAGCCTTTCGAGTTATAAAATAGAAGACTTCTTGATTTGATTACAACCTTTTCCGTCAGTAACCCAGACTGTCCCGCAAGCCCATCAGAGCATCCACGGCATCTGCAGCAAACTTGCGTGCAAACAGAAAGCAAGGCGCAAGCTCCCCGGCCACTCTACAAGGCCCAGGAAAGGACACCTCCTGCAGGCTCACAGCCTCTGACACCGGAAAATGCCTCCTCTGCATCCTCTCTATAAGCTCCCTCGTTACACTGCTACCTGAATACATGGTTGGATGCTCGGAATTGTAAGATGGCCAATCCACGTGTGTGACAGAGTGAGGCTCTATGCCGCTCCGATCATACCCCCAAACCACGGTCTGAATGTAACTTTCATCGGGATATTCCCCTCTACCCCTGCCAAAAACCACGTAATACTTCATGTTTTCGACCACTAGGAAAGCATGCGGTCGAGTCAGGACAAACCACTGTGACCCCTTTTTCAGCTGCCACGGATGCAGCACCTGACGTGGCACAAATATCCAGAAATATCTCGGGAACCGCCACCAGCGGAGGGTGGGAAGCACGGCAAGAAAGCTCCTATCTCCTGTAAAGAGATAGGTGTAGACGAAGTTAAAATGTCGAATAGGAATGCATGTTTCAGATACAAGCACGAACCTCTGATTGGCCGGGTCTTGTAACGCGGACGCTAGAAGCCTACGAGTGGCTTGGATCATTGAAGGCATACCCCTTATAATCCTCAGGCCTGGAATCTGCGTTCCCCAAAACACGCTGCCATTCCCTACATGGGAATTCACGCTAAAACCCTCTGTGCCGGCATGCACGTAGATCGAAGCCCGGTCCATGTTCCCACGGAAAAACTCCTCCCAGAGAGGCCTCAAGGGGAGAGGCCCTCTGGTGAGAAACAGGAAGGCGATCTTGGGAGGTCTGCCAGTGGTGGTGAGGTTGTAGTCAACGGTTCTGAATGGCTGTGTCTGCTGCTGTGGGCTTCTTCCATTGCTGCTTCCTCTTTGAAGCGCATGAGTCGATATCCGGCTGCTTCCATTGCTGCTTCTCCCCTCGAGCGCATCAATTGATATCCGACTCAGCTCTGACAAATTCCCTAGGTCCACATCGTAGCTCTCCTCTTCTATAACCATGTGCGGGCGAACCCTCTCCTCTCCATGGCCCATTTGACTGCGAACCCTCTCCTCCTCGCGCTGACTCCCTGAAGGGTAGCCTCTTCTTCGCACCGACGCTGGTAAATCCGTGATGGGAACGAGCTGGTTCACAGGAGGCCATAGCTGCATCTCCGTCTGTAGCGCTCTGCTGACGAGGAAACTGTCCACGTCATCACGGAAAACGTACGGCCCGAAATACATCGTGAACATGAGATAAAATCCAACGACAGCCGAGCAGTAGATAAGGACGGAGAAGAGGGAAAAGTAATTCCTCAAGGTGCGAGACGGGAATTGTCTAGAGGAGGAGGAACGGAGCCGACCAGACGTCCCCAGGGGTGAGCTGCTGCTGGGAGAATCTGTTTCTGACGATGCCAGCGGATCTTTCTCGGAAGGTTCGTGTGCGTCACCTTCAGGGGTTCCCAGTGGCTCTTGTGATAATCCCTGTGGTTCTATCTCAGGGAGTGTCGGTGGCTTGTCACGGAGCCCCAGTGAACCCTCATACGCCATGCTGCCGTCACCGCTGCTGCTGCTACTGACGCCATAGCTTGTACGGTCACCGCTGCTGCTGCTGCTGCGGTCGTTATAGCGTGTACCGACACCGCTGCTGCTGCTGCGGTCGTTATAGCGTGTACCGACACCGCTGCTGCTGCTGCTGCTGCTGATGGTCGTTATAGCGTGTAAAATGGAGGCTTCTGGATGGAAGAGTGTGAAAGGTGCCGGGAGAGCTTGCTAATTGAAGGGATTGCGTACTCGTTATAGGATTACCCATCTACTAGAGACAGATAAAAAGCTTCTTTCAAAATTTCGTGCGTATCTTCAATCATCTCTCCTCGCACTTGCGGACGTTCATTCACACGCCTTGGAAACGCGACTAAGGCAAAAGGCAAAAGGAAGGGAAGAACGACGTCCAGGCACGACAGCTCTAACGGCAATTCGTCTCATTCCTGGGCGCGGAGACCCGCTCGGCTTCCCAAGTCAAGAGGGGATTACTAGAAAACGAAGCACGGATGTGTCGAGAAGGAGAACAACAACCCATCAAGAAGGTATGTCGGGTTACGGATGGCTGTGAGGCGCTGACTGTCTTCGCCCAGCCTGTTCGTACTCACTTCGCCAGCATGCTCAGTTACCACATTCGACAAGAGCCGCCATCCCCGTTTTGGGACGCACCTCTTGGTCAAAGTCTGCTACTCGAAGTCCATAGTGGTGCACTTATTCGCAAAGAGCAGCTTGACTTGAGAAATAGGGTTACAGCATTTTTATGCCAAGTAGCAGTACATACACCTTATGCCCAACAAACAGATTTTAGAACATAGGCTTAACGCAGACATTGACCCGCTTATGTCATCTTGTATAACTAGCCACAGCCAAACATTTGCCGACTATGAAAGCAAAACACTCATTACGACCCTTACCATGCGTCCTCAGAACAGCACCAGGAGTGCAAAGCAGAAGTAGGTCACAATGCACATGAAGGCAATGAGTGCTCGCACATCGTCTGCTTGTGGGACAATCGCCACCAGGAGGGATGCTGCTGTTCGCGTGCACCACACTATGGCCACTGCTGCTGCCACTGCTGTTAGAATCCCCCTGCAACAGCAAGCACCACAAGGCACATAGACAAGTGAGATAGAAACAGGTGGGTGGGCTGGCCTGTGGGACTATGGCCACCAGGAGAGACGCTGCTGTTCGCATGCACCACACTATGGCCACCGCTGCTGCCACTGCTGTGAGCACTCCTCTGTAAAAAAGCATGGGAAGGCACATACGGGTAGACAAACAAGGACAAACTAGTCAGGCATAGGTGAGTGGGTTGGCTTGGGGGACTACATCCATTAATGTGCTACTTACTGAGAAGAAACTAATGTGGTATTAAGAAGTTACACACCTGCAGGGGAGAAGACTGAGACAGCCGAGTAGAGCACCATGGGCAACAGCCCATACACGTGCTACTTTGTATGAATCATTGATCACATGTGCATACTTACTGATGTGTCGCATACCTCCGAGGGAAGAAGACTGAAACAGCCGAGTAGAGCACCATGGGCAGCAGCCCAACAATGTGTTACCTTCACTTTTATGAAACATTGATCATGTGGGTTATACGTCCTGATGTGTCGCATACCTCCGGGGGAAGAAGACTGAAACAGCCGAGTAGAGCACCATGGGCAGCAACCCATAGCCAAAGATGGAGCAGCAGCGGTACAGATCCAAACCTGCCTGCGCTGATCTGTAGCATGGTGTCATGCATATGAGAGGTATGGGGAGAGAGAGGAGGGAGGGACAGGAGGGATGAAGAAAAGTGAGGGAGAATGGGGAAGGACCTTTCAGTTGATCCGAAGATGGAGCAGCAGTGGTACATGTCCACCCCTGCTTTTGACCTGTGAAGTGGTGTCATGCATATGCGAGGTGGGGAGAGGGAGGAGGGAAGGAGAGTGGGGAATGGACTTTCTAGTCGATTTGAAGATGGAGCAGCAGCGGTACAGGTCCAGCCCTGCCTGTGCTGACCTGCGTGAGGGTAGAAAAGGGAGGAGAGGGAGAATGAGGGAGACTGGAGGAAGAACTAGGATGGATTAGCATCGGGACAGGTACCACTCACTACCCACCTCCCTCCCACTCATGACCCACCTCACCCCTACTCAGTGCACCTCGCCCCCACGCAATGCGCACCTTGCTCCGACGAGAAGGTTGAAAACGGTGTAGATGAACGTTGATGCCACCACATATGATTTCTGAGAAGCATCAGAACTCTCCCAACACTAACACTCGTGCCACTCATTGCACTAAAGGCGCACCTGGCTCCAACGAGCGGGTTGAAAACGGTGTAGATGAACGTTGATGCCACCACGGACCATCAATTTAGGCCCCTAAAAAACATCCCACGCACTATCCCTCGTGCCACTCGCCACACAACACACCTTGCTCCCACGAGAAGGTTGAAAACGGTGTAGATAAATGTTGATGCCACCACGGACCACCCGAGCACCACCCCAAAATGCACCTTGGCGTGCTGCAACAGTGAGAAGAAACAGTTGTAAGCCAGGCAAACAAGAATTTTGAAGTGCCTTAGAAGTATGAAAAAGTTTATGCCACCACGGACCACCCGAGAACCATCCCAAAATGCACCTTGGCATGCTGCGATGAGAGCAAGGTAAAGCGGTGCAGCGGTGACACACAAACACACAGAAGAGCACACAGAAGATGAGCAGGCTGGACAGACAGGTGCAGCTTGCTGAGCTGTACGGCTGAACTGAACCACACATCGTATCGGGCCACACCACACCACACCACACCACACCACACCACACCACACCACACCACACCACACCACACCACACCACACCACACCACACCACACCGCACCACACCACACAACGTACCATGAGCTGGCAGAGGCCGAAGAGCACGCAGAAGATGAGCGGGCCGGAGAGGTCCCCGTCATCATAGAGGTCGACGTTGATTCGGATGGGGTTCAGAGCTGACGCTGTCTTTCTCAGGATCTGAGGAATGTTGATTCCCAGCTCTGATGGGGGCAGGAAGGAAGTGAAGGGAGGGAGGAGACATAAAGACCAACAAAGGAGCACGCAGAAGATGAGCGGGCCGGAGAGGTCCCCATCATCATACAGGTCGACGTTAATTCGGATGGGGTTTAAAGCCGAAGCTGTCTTTCTGAGGATCTGAGGGATGTTGATTCCGAGCTCTGTTGGGATTTGGAAGAGGTGAAGGAAGAGAAGGTGAATTGAGAGGGCGCATGTCATGAAGGCCCCATCACATAGTTGTAGAGGTCAAAGTTGAATAGAATCAGTTGACTTTTGAGTAGCCATACTGCTATTTGCCTATTGAGACCCAATGGGAGGACTTAATGGTAAAGAAAGCCTTATAACGAGTAACCTTCCAGCAGAGGCAGCTCGTCCTCAAACGAGTTCTGGCCAAACAGCCCGCCAGACCTGTCATGCTGCCAAACAAATCACCTTATGACGAGTTGTTACCTTCCAATAGAGACAGCTCGTCTTCAAACGAGTTCTGGCCGAACAGCCCGCCAGACCTGTCGTCGGACTGCCAAAGCCGCATCATCTTATAACGAGTTATTACCTTCCAGCAGAGGCAGCTCGTCTTCAAACGAGTTCTGGCCGAACAGCCCGCCAGAGCCGTCGTATTGCGATTGGCCTCCGAATCGCGGGCCCGCCTGCGGGGGAGGCGCCAATGCACCTGCGAGACGCGGGTTGGGGAAAACGAATTCCGAACAACGAGTTGTAAAGAAACGATGAGAAGCCGGAAACCGATAACGAAAATCGCACCGTTACGAGCATGGGTAAGAGTAATGAGTGTATTACCCCCCAAAGCTCCTAGGATTTCAGTTATTGACCATATCGCCGCTACAACTAGCACCACCCCTTTATAATCACAAATCTTCCACTTATACACTCACTCGGCTTGCTCATATCGAAGGACATAAACGCCATGTTGCCGCCTGGTGGACCACCAGCTGCCGGGCCAAAGCCCGAACCTGGACCCGAACCAAGGCCTGGGCCGAAGCCCGGGCCCGAACCTAGCCCCGGACCTGGACCCATTCCTGGCTGCGGCGGGAACGGCATCGGCTGCTGCTGATGGGCTCCTTGTGGCCGTCGATGCTGCGGGAAGGTGAGATTGGGGTTCGTATCGAACGACAGAGAGACGTCGTCTTGAGGACCCATAGTGGAAGACGCTACTGTTTCGAAAGGTCACTGGAGATTATTGAATCGAGAGCTGGAGTTGAGTGGGATCGAGAATCGCGTGTGAGTCCTCTTCCTTGGTTGGATCTGCTAAACGAAAGGGTAGAGGTGACCGCGCCGCGAGACTCGCTGGTAAACGGTAGATGTTGATTAAGAAACGCCCAGTCTCGCCTAATTGTGCCGCGACGACCAACTTATCAGTACGTTCAAAGCCCGAACGAGAAAAAATCTACGGGTTAGTAATGGAAGTGAGGCAAAGACGCCGCTGGCTGGAGAAGCCTGATAAGCCAGGCAGCTTCAAGTGTTTCGGCTACTTCCACCACTGCCTTGGCCAACACTGTTTTTGGCGGTGAGTGACGCTACTCTTGTCAGCGAAACGGAATCTGGGGACGACAGAGCGGAACGTTGGAAACTCTACCAGACCCTTCAGGAATGCAGCCAAACCGCTTCAAGTCTTATTAAACCGTAACCAAGTCACCTGTGAAAAATGGTCAAAAAGCTTGCAGATTCTGTGGTCAGATCAGTGGCGGGTCGACTAGGAGGATGCCTACGAACTACACAATGTAACTGTTGTAGTGTACAAGCGTAAACATAAAACGGAACAGACATTCCTAATACAGAGTATACATTGAACGGAACCAAAACGTCTTTCATTCACTGCACTTACGTTTAACTTCCAGCCAAGCATCCCATACCGCGTATCGCTAATTTTCTGCGAAACCGCTTCTGGTTTGTGGAACCGTCGAGAAGCATGCGTCGCTCAGCGACGAGCCTTCTCGTCGCAGAAAGCTTACCCTCCCTCTGATTGGCTCACAGCCGTAGTAGGCTCCCCAATTTATCGGGTAACCGGCAGTCGTGAAATCGTAAACTCATGAAATCGTCATAACGTCATTCTCCAAACCGTCTGCATGTCTGTTGCCTGGAAGTTGCGAATGGCAAGTCGTCAAGCCGCCTTCCAGCCCCTAGGAGCTTCTTCTGCTTCTTCAGAAATTCCCATAGCAATTAGGCACACTCTGAAGCTGAAGCTTATAAATGCCGCCCCTGGCTTCGAGGTTATCACGGATTTCGGTAAGTGCTCGTTTTTCTCAACTTTTCCTGCCTCCCTGATTGGAATTCTTTATCTGTCGTGCGTACCGTGACAAGTTCATACCATGGCGTCAAAAACCATTCTGATTACCGCCTCTAGCGGATCGATTGGCAAGGCGACAATCAAGGTATGGTTACCTTTTCCGCATCGCCATCCTATATTTGACGGAGTCTGTTTTATTTTAGTAGTCACTCTTTTTCTAGCTTCGTGATTTGTTTGGGTGCCACCAATCCGTTAATCTCCTTTTGTTCCAGGCGCTCGGCAAGACACCTGACAGCTTCACCGTGAAAGCCGGCGTACGCGACCCCACGAAATCCGCCGACCTCGCCGCACTCGCCACCAACGCTTCTCCCGTCGCTGCGGACCCGCTGAAAGAGGCGGAAATCGCGGCAGCGCTTCAGGGAGTGGATTACGTGTTCGTGATTGCTCCTGGCCACGCCGACCGTCAGAAGATTGCCATTGCCGCCATTGACGCTGCTAAGGCTGCAGGCGCGAAGGTGAGTTGATAGTGAATATGGTGTTATCATTCAGTTGCTTTGAGCCCGTTCGTGTTTCTGCTGTTGTCATTGCCTTTTTCTTCGCTCAACTTCTCCCTTCCACCCCCCCAAGCTCCCCACTCCCCCCCTCCTCCTTCCCCCCCTCAACCCCCCTCCATCTCTTCCCCCTCACACCCCTTTTGTATCTCCCACTTCCTCCTGTTTTCCCCTCGTTTCCTCCACGCTCCGTTGTTGTCCGCTCCTGGCCCTGCAGTTCATCCTAGTCCTCTCAGTCTCCACTGCTGACCTCACCGACACGATCTTTGGCGGGCAGTTTGCGCCTGTGGAGGCACACACTAAGGCGTCTGGCGTGCCGTTCACCATCATCCGTCTGCCACTGTTCATGGAGAATAACTACGGCTTTGCGGGAAGCATCAAGGACGCGAGCGCCATTTATTCGTCGTACGAGCCTGACAAGCCGTTCACTGCAGTTTCTGTGGACGGTACGTGTTTTCAGGGCATGCGGTATGTGGTTTCAGTGCATGCAGGGCGGTGCATTGCAGCTAGGTGCAGCAAGGTACGGCATGGTGTATTCAGAAATGTCAGACTGTATTTTCTTCCTGCACCTACCGTATTCCTTTTGTTCTTTTTTGCAGATGTGGGGGAAGCTGCAGCAAAAATCTTTGCTGATCCGGAGGCACACAAGGGAAAGACTTACAACCTGGCTGGGCCGTCTGCTACTGCCACTGATATCGCACAGGCCTTTTCCAGTGCTCTCGGCAAAACTGTCTCATACAACTTCGTAAGTCCCTCCTCCCAGCACCAAAGCTCCAGTGCTGATTCTGCAGCTCAGGTAGCATGGTCTGAAGTTACTAACACGTTTGATGGATTTTTCCCTCGTTGCTGCAGGTTCCTTACGAGGCAAGCAAGGACTGGTTGACGAACAATGGTTTTCCGGAGTGGCAAGCTGATGGGGTGATTGAGCTCTTCAAATCCATCAATGCAGGGGCTGTACAAACCAATGATCCTGCTAATGGGAAGACTCTGGAGAACATTCTGGGACATCCCCCAACTTCTGTGAATGCTTGGGTAGATGCGCATGCTGCAGCTTTCAAGTAGAACACATACCCTCAAAAAGTAGTATGGAATGGGTATATATTGGTTAGTGTGTATACGATGGTGCTGAGTACCTACTTGAAGATGGAGAGGGTTGGGTCCCCAAAACTGTGTATGTATATGGTTGTGCAAAAAAGGCTGGTGTGGCTAGAAATTGGCAGATGCGTACTAGGTAATCTGTGTTATATTTTTTGTTATGACACATTCTGTGATGGAGTGAAAGTGCTCAGGACCGTAAAACAGAGGGCAAAACCATACTAAACCGTACAAGATTTTTCAACTGGGCTATATCCTGCCGCAAAAACCAAGTACCCTGATTCTGCTGTGCCTGCCAGACTTCAGGGTGCAAGCCTGGTCAGGTGTCCCAGCCACACCCTAACCAGACCAGCTTGCGCACCAGCCTAAATTAGCGTCTCAAAGATTGACAGGTCGGCAAAAAGCAAACTCCGATGAGTCATTGTTGTATTCCCATTCGTCTAAATGATCGCGTCGCACTTCAGTCAACTTTCGAGTTCGGCTCGGTGACGCCTAGGCCACTCGTAAGGGTTCTTGAGGGTGTCGGATAGGTTCGCGATGCCGTACCTCCTTCCAGAATGCACACGAAACCCGCTTCGTTTGATACACAAACCAACTATTGTGCTTCAGCGAAGTGGCTTTCGTCGCTAACTCTCTTCGTAGAGAACCTGGTTACTCGATTTTGATAATGTCTTGATGGCGTTCGGGGGTCGCAAACTTTTCTTGGGATTCCATATTCACCTCGAAATTTGATTGGTTTGGTTCGGTTTGGGCTATCCCGTGTCACTACACTTTCTGCCAAGTGTTCTCCTCCTGCCATCATCACCTCCTGCCTTTGGTTTCCCTCTTTGCCCTTGCTTCCTGCTCTACTACGCCTTGGGGTTGTGTTTCAAAAAGGAGAAAGTTCGAATAATTCAACCTCTTTCCACGCAGTGGCTACTGCAACGGAGTCTTGCACCAGTGACGCTTATCTCGTGTGCTCTGTTCAATTCGAAGCTCTTGGCTGTAATTCGACAGGTCTAGGTACGTGGATTTAGATCGCTCATCGACGCGGCTTCATCTTGGTAATTACAGGAATAGTCGTAGCAGGAATCGCTAGGTAGTTAAATCAGGGGTCTGGGGTTTAATAATAGAGTTCGTCGATTTCTCCACACCCATTCTTTCCTGCTGATAGAAGGAATCCTGGGACTGGATTAGGTTAGGAGTGAGATCCTCTCATGTCTACCGAAGTTGACAAGCCCGCTCCCGTCGAGGGAGATGCTTCGAAGGTCCCTGCACCTTCCGCTGCCGAACCTGGAAAAGCTCCCGAGCCTGAAAAGCCTGTCGAAGCTGAAAAGGCGTCCGAACCTAAAAAAGCTCCTGACGCCGACGCGTCAGCCGACAAGGGGGACGGCTGGCAGACGGTGACGTCACGCGAGAGACGAGACAGCAACAGGGGGCATTGGAGGGGTCGAGGTCGCGGAGGCAGGGATTCGCACCACCATCACGGCGGAAATCGCAATGCAGGTGGTTACAGACGTTCGCACGGCCATGGAGGACAATCCGGAGCATCCGGGGGATCCGGCGACAAATCGGGCGGTGGGGGTAGAGGCGGTGTTGCCGGCAAAGGCGGCGCGGTCGCCGCCGCCAAATCCGGCGGCGCTGCTGGTGCTGCTGCTGCGGCAGCTCCCCCTGCTGGAGCTGCTTCGGCGGAGGCCAACGCCGCCGCCGGAGCGGCCGGAGCTTCTGGCGCAGCGGAAGGCACTGGGAAGGCCGGGGATGGCGGAGATGGCGGAAGCGCGACGGCTGGCGCAACGGGTCAGAAAGCCGGAAATGATTCCAACGAGGGAAAAGGCGCAAGCGGAGGGGGCACAGGGGGAAATGCGCATGGGCACGGGCACGGACATGCGCACGGGCATGGGCATGGGCATGGGCATGGGCACGGGCATGGGGCGGCTGGCAAAGGCTCGGTGTGGCAGGTTAAAGGGAAGCCTGGAAAAGGGGTATGGGCGCAGGTGGTTAAGAGTGAGCCAGGCAAGGCTCGAACGCACCCCGGGCCTGATGAGGGGTTAGCGTCGCTCGTGCGAGGTTCGGACGCAGTTGGAGAGGCGCCCGCGAGTGCCGAGCCTGCGAAGCAGGCTGGGGGAAAGGCTGGCGGAGCGGAGGCCAAGCCGGGATCGGAATCAGCGAAACAGGGTGGGGGGAGGGGCGGGAATGCAGGGTCTGGGGGGCAGAAGGGTGGTGGAGGGAGGGGGGAAGGGGGAGGGAAGGGAGGCAAAGGCGGCAAGGCATGGCATAAGGATAAGGACAAAAAGGAGGAGAAGAAGGAGGAGAAGAGAGACGAGAAGGAGGATTCTGAGAAGAATAAGGAGAAGGAAAAAGGGAGCGAGGACAAGGAGAGTGCTAGTGGCAGTGCGAAGGAGGGCGGGGAGGGTAAGGGCTCGAAAGGAGGGGGACACGGAAAGAAGGACGGGAAGTCGGATCAGAAGGAGCAGAAGGATCAGAAAGAGGGGAAGGATCAGAAAGAGGGGAAAGAGCCAAAGGAGCACAAGCCTCCGAAGCAGGCGTGGCGCAAGCACAACAGGGACGGCGAGAAGGGCGGGGCGGTGGCGGCCGCGGCGGTGGTGATGGGCGCAGGCGCGACGGCGTGGCCTGCGCTCTCCGAGGCGGATGCTGCTGCTGCGCGCGCGGCGGAAAACGGCAAGGGGGATGAAAAGGTGCGTGGGCTTTTGAGTCGACTCAAAAGCAGACTCATTACACACGACAGCGTGGCCTGCACTCTCGAGGCGGATGCTGCTGCTGTACGCAAGGCGGAGAATGGCAAGGGGGGGGGGGGGATGATAAGGTGCGCGGGGCTAAATCTGGAATTTTCTCAGAATTGTGTGACTGGTCGGTCTGATTAGATGAGACAGAGCGGTGTTGATTTTAAAAATCCTCCCACTGTTTGTTTTGATCTTCTTCCTATTGCCTTTCGTAATCCTCCCCCTATCGTCTCTCCTGTTCCTCCTCTCAGTTCCCCTCCCTCCTGCCCTATCGTTCCGTCTCACTGTATTTGATATCCTGGTTAAGCCATAAACAGGAAATAAGCATAGATTCTTACGTTCCTAACCCACAGCACCCGTCCCCACCCCTTCCCGGCGTCCCTCCCCCTCTTTTCCCCTCCTCCCTCTCCCCTATCACCTCCCCATTCCTCTCCGTTTCCCGCCCTCCCCTCTACCCAACCTTGCAGGCAAAGCCTGCTGCTGGTCTCGCTAAATTCGCAAACGACTTTTGAGGTGCCTCAAAAGCCCCCTCTTCTCTCCCTTCCCTTCCGCCTCTCCCTCCCCCCACCTTCCCCTTCCTCTTCCGTTTCCGGCCCTTCTATTCCAACCCTCCAGGCAAAGCCTGCTGCTGGTCTCGCTATAATCGCAAACGAGGGCGACAAATCGTCTGCTGCCACGTCAGACAAGCAGAGTGGCGCAGCGGCGGTCACAGCAGCAGACGCAGCCAGAAAGGCTGGCGCTGCTGACGTGGCAGTTGTGAGCGTGCGTGAGGTGGCTGGGGGGCAGTACAAGCGCGGGGGGCATCAGGGGGGAGGGGGGCCGCACCATGGCGGAAGGGGGGGAGGCGTGGGGGGAGGGGGATACCAGAGGCGCGCGCATGTGAGCCCCGCACAGGGGGGCAACGGCGAGGGGAAGCCTCAGGGTGGGGCTGGGCGCGGGCAGGGGGGGCAGCAGGGGCAGGCGCAGCAGCGGAAACAGCAGCCTGGGGGACAGGCGCAGCAGCAGCAGGCGCAGGGGCAAGGGCAGCAGGCGCAGGGACAGGGGCAGGGGCAGGCGCCGGGGCAGGTGCAGGGCCAGGGGCAGAAGCCGCACGGGCAGGGGGGGCATGGGGGGATGGGCGGGGGCGGGCGCGGGGGGCACATGCGCGGACAGGGGAGGGTGGTGGTGGGGGCGGACGATCCCCCCCTGACGGAATTCGTTGCTGCTGGGCCCAGGCGGTCCGCAGCTGCCATGGCCAATGGCATGGGGGGGAGCTATGGCTACCCCATGGTCGTGGGAGGTAAGCATTGGATTCCGAGGCTCCTCAAAGGTAAGCATTAAAGCTTGACATTTGAGGTCTCAAAAGGCTGCTGGCCCCAGGAGGTCCGCTGCTGCCATGGCCAACGGCATGGGGGGCAGCTATGGCTACCCCATGGTCGTGGGAGGTGAGCAACGGTAGAGGCACTGTGAATACCCCATGGTTGTGGGAGGTGAGCAACGGTAGAGGCACTGTGAATACCCCATGGTTGTGGGAGGTGAGCAACGGTAGAGGCACTGTGAATACCCCATGGTTGTGGGAGGTGAGCAACGGTAGAGGCACTGTGAATACCCCATGGTTGTGGGAGGTGAGCAACGGTAGAGGCACTGTGAATACCCCATGGTTGTGGGAGGTGAGCAACGGTAGAGGCACTGTGAATACCCCATGGTTGTGGGAGGTGAGCAACGGTAGAGGCACTGTGAATACCCCATGGTTGTGGGAGGTGAGCAACGGTAGAGGCACCGTGAATACCCCATGGTTGTGGGAGGTGAGCAACGGTAGAGGCACTGTGAATACCCCATGGTTGTGGGAGGTGAGCAACGGTAGAGGCACTGTGAATACCCCATGGTGGTGGGAGGTAAGCAGCGCGCGCAGTAGCAATGCTTACTCCCCCTGACGGAATTCGTAGCTGCTGGGCCCAGGAGGTCCGCTGCTGCCATGGCCAATGGCATGGGGGGCAGCTATGGCTACCCCATGGTCGTGGGAGGTGAGTGCAGTGGCAGGGGGCATGGGACGGGTGTGGGCGCCAGCTATGGGTACTTGATGGTCGTGGGAGGAATGCAGTGTGTGCACTAGCATGGAGTGTGAGGGGGTTGTGGCATGGGCGCCAGCTGTGGCATGGTTCTGGGAGATAAGCATGCAAGGGAGCTGTGCCCACTGTCCATGCATGACTCCACATGACCCGCTTGACTCCATGCCTCATGGTCACATCAGGCTCAGTTACGATTTTTCTTCTTCTGTTTCTCCTGCTCCCCCCCCCCCCCTACTTTCCTCCCAACCAGTGCATGCCGCCAAAAGCCCCTACTACATGCCGCACCGCATGGTTGCACCTGTCCCGTTTGATTCCATGTCTCATGGGTCTGTCAGGCTCAGTTACATTTCTTCTCCTTCTGTTTCTCCTACCACCCCCACCCCTCCTCCCCCCTCTTCCCCGTTTATCACCCATACGTACAGCCAACGGCCCTTACTACATGCCGTACCGCATGCCGCCTGTCCCAGTTGACCCGATGTCAGGCCTCCGAACTGCACTTACGAAGCAGATCGAGTACTATTTTAGGTCAGTTGCCCTTACACTAACTTGTAGTCGCCCCTCCAGATCGTAGCTTGTCTGTTCTGTTACCCTCTTGTTGCCAGTCGTGTTGTGCTTGAGTCGCTAGTGTTGTGTCCCGGTTGACCCCATGTCGGGCCTTAGCACGGCTCTCACCTAGCAGATCGAGTACCACTTCAGCTTGGTTGCTGCTGCCCCTGTTGACCTTCCAAACATCACTTGCTGTTGCCCTTGTTGCCAGTCGTGTTGTGCTTGAGTCAGTAGTGTTGTGACCTGGTTGACCCCATGTCGGGCCTCCATACTGCGCTCACAAAGCAGATCGAGTACCACTTCAGGTGGGTAGCTGCTGCCCCTTCACCCTGTTGCCCCCCCAAACATCATTTGCTTGTTGTTTCCCTTGTTACCAGTCATATCAGTAGTGTTGTGCCCCAATTGATCGATCCCATGTGAGCCTCCGAAGGGCGCTCACGAACCAGCCCCCATTCCCATCCTCCATCTTCCCATTCCCCCATATCTCCCCCCCCCACCCACCTTCCCCATCCCCCGCCTCCCAACCCCCGTTCAGCATTGAGAATCTGTGGCGCGACCTCTTCCTCTGCTCCTCCATCTTCCCATCCCCCATCTCCCCCATCTCCCTCATCTTCCTTCCGCCCCACCCTCCATCTGCCCCACCCCTCTTCATCCAGCATTGAGAATCTGTGCCGTGACCTCTTTCTTCGGTCTAAGATGGACGCCGAGGGGTTCATTCACGTGGATGTTATTGCGGCCTTCAACAGGGTAAGGCTGAGTGCGGCTAGGTTGAGTGCGGTGACAGCGAGTTGGTTGTGGTTGAGTGCGGTAAGGTCGATTGAGTAATTACTTCCTTTGGTCTAAGATGTTCGCTGAGGGGTTGATTCACGTGAATGTTAGTCTGGCCTGCAACAGGGTAAGGCTGAGTGCGGCTAGGTTGAGTGCGGTGACATCGAGATGTTCGCTGAGGGGTTGATTCACGTGAATGTTAGTCTGGCCTCATTCTCAGCTGAGAATTAACAGGGTAACACTGAGGTTGCAGTAAGATTGAGTCCGTATGCTCACACTCCACAAGGCATTCATTTTCAATTGCCCCTATCTCTCACCCTCCTCCACTTTCTTCCCTATGTTCCCCCCTCCTCTCCCCCTCTCCCGCAGGTGCGCATGCTCACACTAGACAAGGCCTTCATTCTCAGCTGCCTTGCCAACTCCACTTCAGTCGAAGTGCAGGTATGCGGTTGCCCCTTTGCTTTCAAGGCCTCTCAATTTAAGCTCCAATAGCTTGTATGCTAGAAGTTCCCGAAATCATTTTCTGCTAAGGGAGCATATTGTGACTGAACTGGAGTGGAGGCAAGTGTTTCACTTGCCTCCTGAACTTTGAGACGAATCACTTGCCTCAAAGTTCATTCACGAGAAGCGCGAAGGAACGCTCAGGAGGCTGGTTCTTCAGCACGAGTTGCACGAGTTGCACGAGAGGGAGGGAAAGAGGGAGACAGACTGGTTCTTCAGTCTCACTCCTCTCCCCTCCTCTCTCACCCTACTCTATTTTGCCCTCACCTCGTCTCTTTCTCCCTACCCCCTCTCAGGGTGAGAAGCTGAGGCGGCGCAATGACTGGAGCAACTGGCTGCTGCCCACAGGGCACATGGAGGCTGTCGTTCCACACTCAGAGGAGGCACCCAATCAGGAGGGAGGCAAGGGAGGAGAGGGAGGAGAGGGAGGGAAGAAGGGAGGAGAGCAGGGGGAGGGGGAGAAGGAGGCTGATGGTACCATTGCTGATAAAGCGGCGGGTGCTGATGCTGACAAGGACGGGCAGGGAAAAGATTCTGAAGGCGAGAAGAAAGAAACTTCTGACGCCGCGGCTGCTACTGCTGCCGCTGCCGCCGCCACTGGTGCTGCTACTGCTGCTGCTGGTGCTGCTGAGGCAGCTCCCTCGTCCCCTGCTGCTACGCTCCTATTCGCCCCTCGATCCATCCCCTCAGCTGCAGACGGGGAGGCGGATGATGAAGGGGAGGAGGAGGGGGGAGGGCAGCGGGCAAATCGCGAAGGCACTCCTGCAAGGAGTGTCGGGAAGAGGCGCGGCAGCAGCGTGAAACGAGCTTCTTCCGGACGTTTCTCAGCTAGCAAGTCCGGAGGGCTTTCGGCTGCGTTTGCCGCCGAAGCTGCAGGTTCGGGAGGCCGAACCGAGGGGCTAGGCTCGCTGCCAGGCCTGGCCGGGAAGGTTGCAGCTGCGATTGAGGAGGCAGGAGGGGTGAAGGGCGGGGAAGAAGGGAAGAGTAATGAGGAGAGGGAGAGGGAGAAGGGGAAGAGGGCGGCAGAGGAGAGTGAGGCGTTGACTGAGGCGAGTGAGGCAGAGGACACGTTTCAATTCAGTGGGGACGAGCTTGGGGAGGGGAAGAAGAGGGCTGGCAAGCCCAGGAGGAAGCAGCGTGCCAGGTAGGCCACTTACCGTGTCAGGGCTGGGGATGGGAAAGGAAAATGAGGGTTTAGGGTCAGAACTTGGAGTTTAGTGTCAGGACTTGGAGTTTAGGGTTGGGGACGAGTTTGGGGAGGAGAAGAAGAGGGCCGGCAAGCCCAGGAGAAAACAGCGTGCCAGGTAGGTTGTTTTTATTGTGATTGTTTTGATGATAACGAAAAGAAAGGAATTAGGGTTAGGGGTATAGGGGTTAGTGCTGGCCCTTCACTTACTCTCGTTCACACACGCTGCTCATGCACACTGGTTGGACGGAGGACACGCGTATGCATGGGCCACACACTTGAGTTTGTATGTCTGTGTTTGTGGTTCATGTGCGCACACTCACTCTCATTCACACACACTACTCACTCACATTCACTCTCATTTCCACACACTACTCATCCACACACACACCACACACACACTACCCACACTCACAGGTCGGAGGAGGATACCACAGACGACTCTGATTTCAACGACGTGAATCCAAGCCTCAAGAACCTCGTTATTGTCACACAGGTAAGGATTTCGTTATTGTCACACAGGTAAGGATTTCGTTATTATTACACAGGTAACGCCTCGCCTGTAGTCACGTGCTTCCTCTTCCTTATTCATCCCACCACCTCTGCTATCCGGTTCCCCAATCCTTCTATTTTGCTTTCAGAGGCGCCCGGGTCAGGGCAGTGCATTTCAGCAGCAGCAGCGGGGTGGTGTGAGGCGCAACCAGGGCAACGAGATGCAATCGCCCATGCTCACTTGTTTACCCACCCTCCCTCTCATTCCCGTCCTATCAGAGGCGCCCGGGCCAGGGGAGTGCGTTTCAGCAGCAGCAGCGGGGTGGTGTGAGGCGCAACCAGGGCAACGAGATGCAATCGCCCATGCTCACTTGTTTACCCACCCTCCCTCTCATTCCCTTCCTATCAGAGGCGCCCGGGCCAGGGGAGTGCGTTTCAGCAGCAGCAGCGGGGTGGTGTGAGGCGCAACCAGGGCAACGAGATGCAATCGCCCATGCTCACTTGTTTACCCACCCTCCCTCTCATTCCCTTCCTATCAGAGGCGCCCGGGCCAGGGGAGTGCGTTTCAGCAGCAGCAGCGGGGTGGTGTGAGGCGCAACCAGGGCAACGAGATGCAATCGCCCATGCTCACTTGTTTACCCACCCTCCCTCTCATTCCCGTCCTATCAGAGGCGCCCGGGCCAGGGGAGTGCGTTTCAGCAGCAGCAGCGTGGTGGTGGGGTGAGGCGTAGCCAGGGTCGAGAGGACGGGGCGAGCGGCAGCAGCTATGAGGGCGGGTCTTCCCTGGTGAGGATGCTTGCCATGTATGGAGTGCTTGGGTGAGGGAGTGAGTGCGAGAGCGAGTAGGTGAGCGAGGGGGCGGTGTGAGGTGCAATTTGTGCAGGGAGGATGGGGCGAGTGGCAGCAGCTACGAGGGCGGGTCTTCCCTGGTGAGATGGTTGATTGTGTGGGAAGGGGAGGGTGGGTGAGAGTGAGTGTGAGTGAGGGTGCTTGAGTAGTGGTGTGAGGCGCAGCCAGGGCAGGGAGGATGGGGCGAGTGGCAGCAGCTATGAAGGGGGGTCTTCCCTGGTGAGAGGGAGGAATGGGGGTTTGATTGTGTGGGGAGAGTGTGGGTGCTTTAGTGAGTGTACCTGGATGTGAGGCGCAGCCAGGGCAGGGAGGACGGAGCGAGTGGGAGCAGCTACGAGGGCGGGTCTTTCCTGGTGAGAAAGGAGAGGTTGTTTTCTTTTGTGAGTGTGAGGGGATGTGAGATGCAGCCAGGGCAGGGAGGATGGGGCAAGTGGCAGCAGCTATGAAGGGGGGCCTTCCCTGGTGAGATGGGAGAGCTTGGGTGTTTTCGTGAGTGTGAGGGGGTGTGAGGCGCAACCAGGGCCGTGAGGATGGGGCGAGTGGCAGCAGCTATGAGGGCGGGTCTTCCCTGGTGAGTGGGAAGACGTTTGATGTGTCGGAAAGGGAGAGTGAGTGAGAGCGAGTGTGAGTGAGTGTATGAAGGTGAGATGTAACCAGGGCAGCCAGGGCCGTGAGGATGGGGCGAGTGGCAGCAGCTATGAGGGCGGGTCTTCCCTGGTGAGATGCTTGCAAGATGCTTGATGTGTTGGGGAGTGAGTGAGTGTGAGGGAGGGAGTCTGAGGGATAACATTAGCAGCCAGGGCAGGAAGGACGGGGCGAGTGGAAGCAGCTACGAAGGGGGTCTTCCCTGATTAGGCACTTGATCAGGGGTCAGATTGCTGTGTGTGTGCAAGTGGGTGTAAGCGGGTTTGAGTGGGTTTGAGTGAGTTGGTGTGTGGATGTGAGGTGCAACCAGAGAAAGCAGGGCAGGGAGGTTGGAGTGAGAGCAGAGCAGCTATGAGGGCGGGTCTTCCGTGGTGAGTCGCTTGATTGTGAGGGACGGGAGAATGGGGTTGCTCAGGGCTGTGAGCTGAAGGGTTGTCTAGGTGCCGTGGAGGTTTGAGTTGTCTCTGAATATTGTCATCCCAATAATCTCTCCAGCAGGCTGTTTGCTGAAAGGGTGTCTGCTGAAAGGCTGTCTGCTGAAAGGCTGTCTTGGTGCCATCTTCCCCCCCCCCTTCATTCTCCCCTCTCTTCTTTCCACCCTCCTCTTCCTCTCCTCTTGCCCTTCCTCCATTTCCACCCGTCCCCCCCTTTCCTCCCCCCCCAGGGTCCTAACTACCGTGCCAGCAGGCTTTTGAGTCGACTCAAAAGCAGTCTCCTCCTGCCCTTCCTCCATTTCCACCCGTCCCCCGCTTTCCTCTCCCCCCAGGGTCCCAATTACCGTGCCAGCAGGCTGTCTGCAGAGAGGGGCGAGCAGTCAGGGACGGACGGGGAGGGGCATGGTACCCCACCACACCTTACCACACGCCCTTTCTCCTTGCACCCCTCCCACCTCCCCCCCCCGCCCCCCATCCCCAGGGTCCTAACTACCGTGCCAGCAGGCTGTCTGCAGAGAGGGGCGAGCAATCAGGGACGGATGGGGAGGGGCCTGGCAGGTGAGCGTGGGGGAAGGGGGGATGCAAAGAAGGGAGGGGAGGAAAGGGAGAGTTGGAGTGGCAGGGGGATGGGGAAGGGAAGGGAAGGAGATAAGGGGAATTGGGAGTGGAAGAGGAAGAAGTGGGGGAGGGGGTAGGTGAGGAGTCCGGTGTTAGAATCTATCTTCTTGTGTAACCTGCATAGATGTTATAGGTTAGGCTAGAGTTAAGCACCCAAACTCAGTTTGGGTGTACAAACAAGGGTCACCCAGTTTGTAGGTTGGAAACCCAACCTTGGTCCAATTATTGGACCCCAAAGGTTGGGTTGGGTAGAATTATTGGTTCACTCCAATAATGTTGGCCCAACTCCAACTTGGCCAACATTATTGGACCCCACCAATAATCCCCCAACCCAACTTCTTGGTTGGGGTCCAATAATGCTCACCTAGGCTAGGATCCAACCCACTCCCTATGTAAACCCCCAATCTCCTCAATTCAATCATCAACTTCTCTTCAAACTATTGTTCTCACATGGTATAGAGCTCTTAATTCCTAGGCCTACTGTATTAAGTTTTCAAAGGCCACTACAACCCCGGCCTTCTTCCTCATTTTTTTTTTTTTCGCGGCCATCTTGCCGCCCTTCCCCTCTCATCAAGCGCTCCCTTCCCCGCAGCCCCGCGGCCTCCCACGCCGCCTAGGCTCGCACCACTCCCCCCCCCTCCCCCCCTTCCGCGGCCCCATCACCGCTTCCGCGCTCGCTCGTCGCGTCGTCCCGCCGACCGCTGCCGCTCGCGCCTCTCTGCGGCCTCGACGCCGCCTCCGCGCCGACTCCGCCGCGGCTCCACCAGCCGCCGCCGTCCGCGCCGCTCCCTTCCGCGGCCTCGTCGCCGCCTCCGCGCCGACTCCGCCGCGGCCTCGCCAGCCGCTGCCGTCCGCGCCACTCCCTCCCACGGCCTCATCGCCGCCTCCGCGCCGACTCCGCCGCGGCCTCGCCAGCCGCTGCCGTCCGCGCCGCTCCCTTCCGCGGCCTCGTCGCCGCTTCCGCGCCGACTCCGCCGCGGCCTCGCCAGCCGCTGCCGTCCACGCCGCTCCCTCCCGCGGCCTCGACGCCGCCTCCGCGCCGACACCGCCGCGGCCTCGCCAGCCGCTGCCGTCCGCGCCGCTCCCTCCCGCGGCCTCGTCGCCGCCTCCGCGCCGACTCCGCCGCGGCCTCCGCCGCTGCCGTCCGCGCCACTCCCTTCCGCGGCCTCTTCGCCGCCTCCGCGCCGACACCGCCGCGGCCTCGCCAGCCGCTGCCGTCCGCGCCGCTCCCTCCCGCGGCCTCGTCGCCGCCTCCGCGCCGACTCCGCCGCGGCCTCCGCCGCTGCCGTCCGCGCCGCTCCCTTCCGCGGCCTCGTCGCCGCCTCCGCGCCGACTCCGCCGCGGCCTCGCCAGCCGCTGCCGTCCGCGCCGCTTCCTCCCGCGGCCTCGTCGCCGCCTCCGCGCCGACTCCGCCGCGGCCTCAGCCGCTGCCGTCCGCGCCACTCCCTTCCGCGGCCTCGTCGCCGCCTCCGCGCCGACTCCGCCGCGGCCTCGCCAGCCGCTGCCGTCCGCGCCGCTCCCTCCCGCGGCCTCGTCGCCGCCTCCGCGCCGACTCCGCCGCGGCCTCAGCCGCTGCCCGCCGCGGCCTCTCCCTCCCGCGGCCTCGTCGCCGCCTCACCTCCCCCCGTGACCACTGCAGGCCCACCCGCAGCCGTCCTCCATGGCTACCGCCACACCCTCCCCCGTCCCCCTCCCTCCACCTATTGACACCTCCTCCGTCGATAAGCTGCAGCTCGCCGCAGACAAATCCGCCATTAATTGGCACTCCTTCGTCGGCAGCATCCGACGGGTCCTCTCCGATGCGTGGGTTCCCCCCTACCGTGTCCTTGATGTCCTCCTCCGCCGTCCCCATGCACTCCCCCCCACCGAACCTGACCACCCGGGCGAGACTCCCCCTCTCCCTCCCTCTCCCGGAGATCCTCCTCTTGAACCCGACCTCCAACTCACCGCCGACCAAGCCACGGCCGATACAGACTTCATCCTACGCCGCCATGCGTACCTTATCAAGAAAGCAGAGTACGATGCAGCAGTCGAAGCCTATGACCAGGCAGTTACCGGCCGCAACGCTCACCTCGCCGTCGTCGCCAAATACCAAGCCGACATGGCCACCTACACCCCGAAACTTATCGCCTGGACAACTGCTGACACTCGTGCCTGCACCGTTCTCCTTGGGGCTCTCCCTGACTCTCTCATGCGCCGCTTCCAGGCTCGAGAGCTCCGGGCCTCGGTCATCTGGGCAGAGCTCCATGCGATGTTCGAACGCCGCGACATCAGCTCGGTCGGCATTCTGTTTCAAGAATACTTCTCAATCACCCTTGCTACCTGTGACGGAGCGGTCGACTACATCGGCCGCATGCGGGAGGTAGCTGACCGCCTCGAAGCCCGCCAAGCCGGCCTCTCCGAACCCCTCCAAATCCATCGCCTCCTGTTTAACCTCACTCCCGACTATGAATCCCGCCTTCACGCCTTTACTGAAGCCAATCCCATGGCTGACCTCGCCTCCGTTGAACAGTGGATCATAGACACCGAAGTCAAACTTCGCACCCCCGTCGTCAACCTCGCCTCCTCCCAACCCTCCTCCTCCTCCCTCAACGCTACTCAGCCCCGCAAGCAGGGCAAGCACAACGGCAAGGGGGGCGGTGGAGGCAAGGGAGGTAGCGGTCCCGGCGGCAGCAGCGCGAGCAGACGTGGCGGTACCACTGGGGATGAGCACGGCACCACCACCACAGGCGGAGCTCCTGCAAGCAGCGGCGGTCGCCCCGGTACTCTTCCGCCCTGCACCTATGTTCGCCGCTATGGCCCCCGGGCTGGAACACCCTGCGGACAGACCAACCATCCCCCTGCCACCTGCTTCAAGGCCCTCGATGATGCTTGGTACGCACGAGGTAACGTTGGCAATCCTCCAAAGTGGGGAACGATCTCCCCACGTCCCTCCCCCACTGACATCCAAACCAACCCCGCTTACCTCCCTGCCCACCTCCGCCTCCTTGCTCCCCCCACACCTTTTCTCAACCTCCAGCAGCAGCACCTCCTACAGCAGCAGCAGCAGCAGCAGCAGCAGCACCAGCAACTACAGCAGCTGTTTTATCCACAGCCGCAGCAGCAGCAGCAGCCGCAGCCGCAGCAGCACCCATGGGGATCAGGACCCCAGCCCCAGTGGGGACCTAGCCCTCCTCCCTGGCAGCAGCAGCAGCTAAACTTCGGCACCGCAGCCATGGCCGCTCAGGCCTCACCGGCTCCCCTTTGGGGTACTCCACCCCCCCCCAGTGGCACTGCCACCGCTCTCACTCAGGAGAACTTTCTTGGCAACATTGCTATCTCACCCTCTCTTCCTTCCATGTACCCGTCCACCATTAATGAAACCACTTTCCAGTACTCCGTGCCTTCCTCCTCCTCACCCACTCTGGACTTTGTCCTGGACAGTGGGGCCACTGAAACTGCTCTCAAAGACGCTGGTACACTCACACCCCTCTCTCCTCCCACTCAGGTTCACGGCGCTGACAGCAGCTTCACTATTCCATGCACACACCTCTCCACTCTCCCCTGCTCACTCTTCCCCTCTGGTAAGGTAACTGGTCTCCACATCCCCACTCTCCGAAACAACCTCCTCTCCCACCGTGAAATACAAAGTGCAGGTATCACTGCGGTCTACCCTGGTAATGCCACCTACTGTGACCTTTACCACACTGCCTCCGGCCGCTTCCTCCTCCGCATACCCCTCTGCCCCCGCACTCGCCTCTACACTCTCCGCACTCCGTGGCCATCCTCCTGTCATGTCACCACTCGTGCGGGTACCTCCACTAGCCCTCCCCATCTCCCTCCCTCCCTCCCCCCCCACTCCACCATCCCCCCACTCCTTCATCCCGCCCTCCCTCGTTCCAATCCCCTCCACCTCCGACCATCTCTCCCACCCCGCTGTTCTCCTACATCACCGACTCGGCCATCCCAATTTCGCCGCTCTCCGCACTGCTGTCACCTCACGACTCCTTCACAGCCTCCCTCCCACCCTTCCTCCCCTTCCCTCCTCCCCGGCCCCCCCATGCCCCTCCTGCATCCACGGCAAACTCAAACAATCTCCTCACCACAGCCACCCATCCTTTGCTCCTGCACCAATTGACCTTGTCCATATGGACCTTTGGGGGCCCTCTCCCACCCGCTCCCGCCAAGGCCATCGCTAGATGCTGGTTCTGGTTGACGATCACAGCCGCTACTCCTCCGTTTTCCTCCTCCACACGAAAGCCCAGGCGCCGACCATGATCATTCACTGGGCAGAACAATGCCGCACCCACTTCAAACGTCCCATCGGCCGCCTCCACTCTGATGGGGGAGGCGAATTCCTCAATCGCGCACTCACTCACTACTGCACCACTCATGGCATCCAACAGACCCACACTCTTCCCCACTCCCCACAGCAGAACGGCGTCGCAGAGAGCCGCATTCGCGAAATCACTAAGATCGCCCGCTGTCTCCTCGCTCACGCCTCCACCCCTCCTTCTCTTTGGGGCTATGCACTCCTTCATGCTACCCTCCTCCTCAACCTTCGCTCCCATCCCTGCCACACCGCCACTACCCCCACGGAGCTCTGGTCAGGGACCAAACCTGACGCTGCCGGACTTCGTGTTTGGGGTTGCAAGGCATATGTGCTCATCCCTCCACCTGAACGCACCCACGGCAAGCTCGCTTCTCGTGCCCTCGAGTGTGTCTACCTCGGCCACAACCGCGACTCGCCCGGTTACCTTTTCCTTCACCCTCCCTCTGGTCGCCTCATCCGCAGCATTGACGTTGTGTTTGATGAGACCACCCCATATTATTCCTCTCCACCACCAGACCCCCTCCCTCCTCCCACCCGTCCTCTCGCTTGGACCGACACCGTCCTCCCTCCCCTCCTCCCTCCAGCACCCCTTCTCCCACCCCTCCCCACTCCGCTTCCGCCACCCTCATCTGCCGATATCTATGATCCCACTGCTCCAGCACCCCCTGCACACTCCGCGGCTCCCTCTCCCTCCTCTCCTTCCTACTCTCCTTCTCATCCATCCCAACAGCCGCAGCAGCAGCCACAGGGGCAGCAGCAGCAGCAGCAGCAGCCGCAGCAGCAGCCGCAGCAGCAGCAGCACCCACAGCAGCAGCAGCAGCAGGGGCAGCCGCAGCAGCAGCCGCAGGGGCAGCAGCAGCAGCCACAGCAGCAGCAGCAGCAGGGGCAGCCGCAGCAGCAGCCGCACCAACAGCAGCAGGGGCAGCAGCAGTGGCCGCCGCAACAACCACAGGGGCAGCCGCAGCAGCAGCAACAACAGCCGCAGCAGCGGCCGCAGCAGCAACAGGGGGTCCAGCAGCAGCAGCAGCAGCAGCAGCGGCGGAGGGCGTCTGCCCGCTCCTCACCCTTCCTCCTCCCTCGCATGCACACCCGCTCTCTTGATCCCATCCTTGGCACACCGCCACCTTCCTCCCTCCACCAGCTCGAGGATTCCCATGAGGAGTTCGCCATGGTCCGGCACCACACTCCCTCTATCTTCACACTTTACCCTGACCTCTTCGGCGCTCTGATCCTTAGCGCGATCTCCGCTCCCACCATCTTCGTCCCCACCACCTTCCAGGAGGCTATCACCTGCCCTGACGCTGACAAGTGGTTAGCCGCTATCTTCCTGGAGTGTGAGGCTTTCATTCGCAACGACTCCTTTATCGACGTTCCCCTTCCCCCTGACGCCAACCTTGTCGAGGGCAAGTGGATCTTTCGAGTCAAACAGCTGCCGGGAGAGGAGCCAGTCTACAAAGCCCGCTATGTTGCCAAGGGGTTCACCCAGACCTGGGCTGAGGACTACTGGTTCACATTTGCCCCCACCCTCAGGCAAGTCACCCTACGCACCCTTATGGACATCGGTGCGCGTGACGACATGGAGATTGACTCCATGGACGTCTCCAACGCGTTCCTGCAAGGCGAACTGCACGAGCGCATCTTCCTCCGCCGACCTCCTGGGTTTCATGCGGCTTTCCCCGAAAACACCGTCTGGCAACTAAAGCGCCCGGTTTACGGCCTGAAGCAGGCACCACGAGAATGGCATGCGAAGCTGTCTGCTACTCTCCAGTCCCTTGGCTTCTCCCCCTCCCACTCCGATGCCAGCCTCTTCATCCGCTCCTCCCCCAGTCGCTTCTTCATCTCCGTCTACGTCGACGACATGATCCTGCTCGCCGACACCAGGGCTGACATGGATCATGTGAAGCGGTCACTTCAGGAACGTCTCAAGTGCAAGGACCTTGGTCCGCTTCAGAACTACCTCGGCATGGCTATCACCCGTGATCGATCCGCCCGCACCATCACCCTCTCCCAGTCCCACTACATCGGCCAGGTCCTGGAGAAGTTCGAGATGGCACAAGCCAAACCGGTCTCCACCCCTCTCCCCTTCGGCCACCAGCTTGCGCCACCCACCTCCCCCTCCACCTCCTCCCGGCCCTACGCCGAGCTTGTTGGGTCGCTGATGTACGCGATGATGTGCACTCGTCCCGACCTCGCCTACCCTGTCAGTGTCCTTGCTCGGTTCGTCGGCCCCGGCCGCCACACTGAGGAACACTGGACTGCCGCCAAGCGGGTCCTCCGCTATCTCCGTGGCACCAGAGACCACGCTCTCACGCTGGGTGGATCTTCCCCCCCCCTTCTCTCTGGCTTCAGCGACTCCTCCTGGGCAGACTGCCAGCCAGACCGCCGCTCCTCCCAAGGCTATGGCTTCACCCTCGGCAGCGGCCTCATCAGCTGGCGCTCTACCCGCTCCTCTGCCATCGCCCTCTCCTCCTGTGAAGCTGAGCTCTATGCTGGCACCATGGCCGCCCAGGAGTCCCGCTGGCTCTGCTTCCTCCTGGCTGAGCTTGGTGTTCCCCAGCGCTGCCCCACGCTCTGGTGTGACAATGCCAGCACCATCCATCTCACCCAAGACCCCGTGTTCCACGGTCGCTCCAAACACATTGAGCTCCGCTATTTCTTCATCCGTGAACTCGTCCAACAGAATCTCATTGCCGTTCGTAAGATCGCCGCTGAAGCCAACTTGGCAGATATCTTCACCAAAGCACTCCTTCGCCCTGCGCACTCTGCTCTTCTCCGCCTCATCGGCCTCGCTCCCCCAGGCGCGCCTTGATTCAGGGGTTGCTTCACTCAAGCCTTTCCGCATCTCTGCAGGTTAAGGGGTTGTGTTAGAATCTATCTTCTTGTGTAACCTGCATAGATGTTATAGGTTAGGCTAGAGTTAAGCACCCAAACTCAGTTTGGGTGTACAAACAAGGGTCACCCAGTTTGTAGGTTGGAAACCCAACCTTGGTCCAATTATTGGACCCCAAAGGTTGGGTTGGGTAGAATTATTGGTTCACTCCAATAATGTTGGCCCAACTCCAACTTGGCCAACATTATTGGACCCCACCAATAATCCCCCAACCCAACTTCTTGGTTGGGGTCCAATAATGCTCACCTAGGCTAGGATCCAACCCACTCCCTATGTAAACCCCCAATCTCCTCAATTCAATCATCAACTTCTCTTCAAACTATTGTTCTCACATCCGGGACACGTATGACCAACACCCACTTGTTGCATATCTCGTGTCATCTTTCCCCTCACCCACCGCCCCCCCACCCTTCCCCCCTCCTCGTGTGTCCTCCTTTTCCTCTCCCTCCGTCCCTCCCTCGCTTCCCTCCTCCACCCCTCTCTCCCCCCCCGTGACCAGGTTCCACGTGGGCAGTCAGGGCAGTAACGGCAGTCCAGACAACTTCAGCTCGCATGTGGCTCATGACATGGCCCCCTGGGATTGCACACATGACACACCCACTCTTCACATACCCCCGCTGCCTCTTTCCCGTCCCCTCCCACTCTTCATCCCCCCACCCCAGGTTCCACGTGGGCAGTCAGGGCAGTAACGGCAGCCCAGACTCCCACGTTGCCCGCGGCCCCAGAGCCCGCCACCCGCAGCAGCAGCGAGCCTCCTGGACCCCCGGGATCGCCCACATGACTGCAGCAGCTGCTGCTGCCGCCGCCGCAGCAGGAGGAGGAGCAGCAGGAGCGGTGGGAGGGGTGGGAGCGGTGGGGGTAGGAGGAGGGGTGGGAGCAGTGGGGGTGGGGGCAGGGAGGGCGCAGCCGGTGCCTGTGTGGCGGCCGGGGTTGGGGGGGCTGCCTGCGAATGCGGTGGAGTTGGGGGGCAGCAGTTGGAGGAGCACCAGCAGCTTCGGGTCGCCACAGCTCATGGCGTTCTATTTCGGAGCCACTCCCCCCGGCTCCTACAGGTGTGTCAGGTTGTGTGCGTGTGCCGTGCTGTGTTTGTTTAGAGTCCTGGGAAGGAGGGCGGGGATTTGGGCGGGTTGGTGGAGTTGGGGGGCAGCAGTTGGAGGAGCACCACCAGCTTCGGGTCGCCACAGCTCATGGCCTTCTATTTTGGGGCCACTCCCCCCGGCTCCTACAGGTGTGTGCGGTGGCAGGGGTGGGGATAAAACAGGGAGGGCGGGGGGGTTGGGGGGGGCGCCTGCGAATGCGGTGGAGTTGGGGGGCAGCAGTTGGAGGAGCACCACCAGCTTTGGGTCGCCACAGCTCATGGCCTTCTATTTTGGGGCCACTCCCCCCGGCTCCTACAGGTGTGTGCGGTGGCAGGGGTGGGGATAAAACAGGGAGGGCGGGGGGGTTGGGGGGGCTGCCTGCGAATGCGGTGGAGTTGGGGGGCAGCAGTTGGAGGAGCACCAGCAGCTTCGGGTCGCCACAGCTCATGGCCTTCTATTTCGGGGCCACTCCTCCTGGTTCCTACAGGTGTGTGCAGTGGCAGGGAGGGGTGGTGGTGGGAGCAGGGAGGGCGGCGGGACCGCGGGTTTTGGGAGGTTTGCCTGTTCGTGGCTTTCTTAGCCTGCTGCCCCCAGCTCGTAGTGGTTTGGCACTCGTTGCTCGTCTTTCTTAGCCCGTTGATAAGAGCGTTGTCACGTTCGTTGCTCATCTTTCTTAGCCCGCTGATAAGAGCGTTGACTTGACACGTCACAAAACAACACTGTTGTCACGCTGCCCCCAGCTCCTAGTGGTTTGGTGCTCGTTGCACCCCTTTTGACCCCTCTGCGCCCCTCTGTGTCCCTCTCCTTTCCCTACTGTGACTCTGCACCCTTCCCCCCTCTATCTTCTGGGGAATGCCTGCTGGGCTGGCCATGCTTCCACCTCTCGCTGTACCCTTCTTCACCACTATGTACCCTTCTATGTCCCTCTCCGCACCGCTTCTCACCCCTCTGCACCGTAGTGGCTCGGCTGCCTCCTCCCTCTCTAGCTCCTGGGGCATACCCGCTGGGCTGGCCATGCTTCCACCCCTCCTTCTACTCGTCTTCACCCCTCTTCACCCCTATGTCTCCCTCTTTGCTCCTCTTTGCACCGCTTCTCACCCCTCTGCACCGCAGTGGCTCGGCTGCCTCCTCCCTCTCTAGCTCCTGGGGCATGCCCGCTGGCCTGGCCATGCTGCACCAGCAGCAGCAGCAGGGGGAGAAGAAGGAGAAGGAGAAGGAGGAGGAACCGGGGAAACAGGCAGCAGGGGACGCAAAGGCAGGCGAGAAGAAAGACGGGGAGAAAGAGACAGAAGCAGGGAAGGAGGGTGCAAAGGAGAAGGACCAGAAGCAGCAGGAGCAGATGCAGGGCAGGGGGGGCAAGGGGGGAGGGCTCCTAAGCCCACCCAAGGGAGTCACCCCTCTCCCCTTCGCCCCTGGCTCTGCCCCTACGGGGAGTATGATGCATATGGCGGCAGCGGGGGGAAGGCACAGGGACAGGGGGAGGGGAGCGGTGGGTTCGGTGGGGAAGGGGGGCGCTGGGCTGCTGTCGGCTAGTCTGGGCTCGGGAGGGCAGCAGCACCAGCATGTTAGTCACGCGCTGCTGGAAGAAAATGGTTTCAAGCAGCAGAAGTGAGTATGAGTGGGTGGGCGTGGGGCGCATGGTACGTTGTGGAGTGAGGGAGGTATTGTCATCATTAGCATCATCAGCACCAGCATGTTAGTCACGTGTTGCTGGAGGAAAATGGGTTCAAGCAGCAGAAGTGAGTGTTGGGGCGCTGTGCCGTTTGGTTGTCAGTTGCATGGTATGGAATGGATGGAATGAGGGGAACTGTTGTCAGCAGCACCAGCATGTGAGTCACGCTCTGGTGGAGGAGAATGCGTTCAAGCAGCAAAAGTGAGTGTTGGTGGGTTCACGCGTCGCCTTCACTCCTCTCTCGTCCTTATTGTTCTTCTCACCCCGCTTGCCCCTCTTCCCCCTCTCCCTCCCTTTCCTGATGCCTCTCCTCCTACAAAAGGTTTCTCATGTGTCTACATAGGTGTTTCCCTCTGCTCTGCCTCGTCTCTAAGACCTCTCCTCGCTTGCGCCTTTCTCCCTCCTCTCCCTGCCTCCCTGTTCCTATCGCCCATCTCACCCCCATCCCAGGTACTCCTCATTCTACAAGAGGTGTCTCATTTGCCCAGCCTCTTGTCCGTTGCTATGTTGAGTTTACTTTTGAAAATTCTCTTGTCCAGCCTCTTGTCCGTTGCCCGCTTCTCATCCCCCTCCCACCCCTCTGGCTCCTCTTCACCATCTCACCCCCATCCCAGGTACTCCTCGTTCTACAAGAGGTGTCTCAAGGAGAGAAAGAAGCTTGGCAGCGGCCGCTCTGAGGTGAGTCACTTTAATTGAAGGTAGCCCTGCTTTGCAGGTGACGCAAGGGTAATCTTCTTGTCAAAAATCTTACCCTAGACCCTAAACAAGCAGGAGATGAAACGCCGTTCCGATCCTGTTGCTTTTTCTCTTCCGCGCAAGGAACTAGCATATGTAAACAGCGATTCCCCCTCCCCCTCTCTCCCCACACACCCGCCCTTCTTCTTCCTCCCCCTCCTCCTCCCTACCCGCCTTTTTCATATTTCCAGGAGATGAACACGCTGTTCTGCTTCTGGTGCTACTTCCTGCGCAACAACTTCAACCAGCAGATGTATGACGACTTCAAGAGGCTTGCTGCGGAGGACATGTGATGTGTGTGCACTGATCCTTGTTGTCTCATCCTCAACCCCCTCCACCTTTTTCCCTCCCCCTTTTTTTTCCCTTCCCCCTTTTTTTCCCTTCCCCCTTTTTTTCCCTTCCCCTTTTTTTTCCCTTCCCCTTTTTTTTTCCCCACCCCCACTCTACTCGACCTTCCTCCCTTCCCTGAACAAACAGGAAATGAACACTTTATTCCGCTTCTGGTGCTACTTCCTGCGCAAGAGCTTCAACCAGCAGATGTATGACGATTTCAAGAGGCTTGCCACGGAGGACGCGGCTTCCAAATACTACTACGGCATGGAGTGCCTCTTCCGCTTCTACAGGTGTGTACACTGCGCTTGTACAGGGTACTGTGCTGTGCTGTACCCCCTTAGCCAGATGTGCTGACACTTAGCCAGGCTACGCTTATTGTTTCCTATAATGCCGCATAACGCTCTGAGGACACGGCTTCCAAGTACAGGTAATGTGCTGTACCCGCTTAGTCAGATGTGCTGACTGTTGGGTCGACTCAACTCCAAGGTGAGCTTCAACCAGCAGATGTATGACGATTTCAAGAGGCTCGCCACGGAGGACGCGGCTTCCAAGTATTATTACGGCATGGAGTGCCTCTTCCGCTTCTACAGGTACACAATGCGGCAATGGTTTGCTAAATATCTATTGTCTCGTAACTTTCAAAGGACGCGGCTTCCAAGTACTATTACGGCATGGAGTGCCTCTTCCGCTTCTACAGGTACTGCCACTTGGCTAGGGGTTTCTTGAGTTGTCTTAAACGCTTTGATAGATTGTGGCTTGGCACTGAGGACGCAGCTTCCATAGTCCAAGTTCGAGGAGCTGATGTACACCAACTTCTAGCAACTCACTCTGGCATCCTGGTGAACCTTCCACCTCATTGAACTCCCGTCCACCCCTTTCCACCGTCTCCTCCCCCCCCCCCCTACCAGCTATGGCCTGGAGTCCAAGTTTGAAGAGCCCATGTACGCTGACTTTGAGCAGCTCACTCCGCCTTTTCACTCCCTTACCATTCCACTGCTTTCCACCACTTTCCACCCCATTGCACTGCTTTAAACCTTGTCTTTTTCTTCCCCTCACCAGCTACGGACTGGAGTCCAAGTTTGAAGAGCCCATGTACGCTGACTTTGAGCAGCTGACTCTGGACATGTACCAGCGGGATGGGAACCTGTACGGGCTGGAGAAGTACTGGTGAGTTGGGATGGGTTGGGATGGATTGGGTTGGGGTGGGATGGGGTGGGGTGGGGTGCGGTGGTCCAAGATGGTTCGAGCAGTTCACTCTGGACATGTACCAGCGGGATGGGAACCTCTACAGGCTCAAGAAGTACTGGTGAGTTGATTTCCCTCTCGTGGGATTTAGGATATATCTTCTTGTGAGAAATTCTCACAATTCCTGAGTTATCTTCACAACTTCTGAGTTTTTTTTTTTTTTTTTTCACAATTCCTGAGTTATTTTCACATGAGTTTTCTTCACATCTCCTGAGTTCTCTTCAAACCCTTTCCCCCCACAGGGCGTACCACTTCTACCGCAAGGACAAGGAGATCCGAGACGTCAAGAAGCACCCCGAGCTGGAGAAGATTCTCACCGAGAAGTTCTCCGAGGATGCGCAAGATCATAGCCTGAAGTTTTTTTCACGTCGCTCCCTTCCCCCCTTACAGGGCGTACCACTTTTACCGCAAGGACAAGGACACAAGGGACGTGAAGAAGCACCCCGAGCTGGAGAAGATTCTCACTGAGAAGTTCCGATCCATGGCTGGCCCTCCCTCCCCCTTTCCCTTTCCCTTTCCCTTTCTCCCTTCACCACAGGGCGTACCATTTCTACCGCAAGGACAAGGACACACGGGAGGTCAAGAAGCACCCCGAGCTGGAGAAGATTCTCACTGAGAAGTTCCGAACCATGGCTGACTTCAGGGTCGCCAAGGACGCGCAGAGGCATATCTGACCCTTCCTTTTCCCTTTCTTCCTGCATGTCTGTTCCCCACAGGGCGTATCATTTCTATCGCAAGGACAAGGACACACGGGAGGTCAAGAAGCACCCCGAGCTGGAGAAGATTCTCACTGAGAAGTTCCGAACCATGGCTGACTTCAGGGCTGCTAAGGACGCACAGAAACATAGCCTGAGCCTCCCTTTCCCCTTTCTCACTGCACTTCCTGTTCCCTTTCTCTCTCTCACACATGTATCCCTTCTTCCCCTCCCCCTCTCCCCCTCCTCCCCCCCCACACCACAGGGCGTACCATTTCTATCGCAAGGACAAGGACACTCGAGACGTGAAGAAGCACCCCGAGCTGGAGAAGATTCTCACTGAGAAGTTCCGAACCATGGCTGACTTCAGGGCCGCTAAGGATGCGCAGAAACGTGCCCTGGCTGAAGCACAGGCCAAGGCAAAGGCAGGCGGGGAGAAGGTGGGAGGGGAGAAGGGGGGAGGGGAGACCGGGGGAGGGGAGAAGGGGAAGGAGGAGAAGGTGGAGGAAGGGAAGGAGGGGAAGAAGGGAGAGGGGGAAGGTCCTGCTGTTCCAGAGGCAGGGGGTGGGGCTGTGGGGGGAGAAGCAAAGGGGGAGGATGGAGGGAAGGAGGCAGCTGTAGCGGATAAGGCAGAGGACAGCGGAGCAGCAGCACCAGCTGCAGCAGCAGAGACAACATCGTAGAGACAGGGCTGATAGCTAGCTTCCTTGTTATGTACTTTGTGCTTGCAGCCACTGCACCTGGTAACTGTAACGCAATGGTTACAGTTACAACCGCAACAGCAGCAGACACTGCAATGCTCACAGTGAACCTCCACCAAGCCAAGCCTCCATCCCACTTCTTATTTACAAATCTTGATCTTCCGAACCTGCCCCACTGCCTTTGCCGAACCGGCCTTGCTTCTTTTCTGACAAGCCTGCCACCCTTGATCGGTCTGTCGTCCGTGGGTGGCTATGCACTTCTCCGTGCGCCTTGGCTTCTTTTTTTTTATACCCCTTCCCTTCATCCTAGACTTGTGGATCTTTTTGCTTTCATTCATTGTCTTGGTTGCTTGTCTTGGTGTGTTTCTTTTATGCTTCTTGTATATTGACCCCCTCTGGCTCAAAACTGTAGTTCCAATCTAATAGGTATCTTTATGATCGTTTGAGACACGCTTCTAGGCAGGAGAGTTTCTATTTTCGAAGTGCAGCACCTTTGGACCTGGGGCTTACCGAAACCTCAACTGCGGACAAAGCAGGGGCAAGCATGCAGTACTCGTGTACAGTAATCTCATAACATGAAAGCTACAAGCGTGGATGTACAGCTTTGGTTCAAGTACAATTGATACTCACCCCATGCACGCGAATTTGCCTTGCGCCGGATGGATACGCTGCACCCGAGGTTGTTTCCCCAGCCTTATGCACCTACATTACAAGCGCGTCAAGCAGAAGAGACCGAAGTCAAGCAGAAGAGACTGAAGTCAAACTAGGTAACTAGGTAGCAGAGTCTTGTTTATAAGCACATGCGAGTTATTTTTAGCTAGCTGCGAATTGACGAAACTTATGCGAACTGCTCGTGACAGCTTATACGCCCCCTTCATAAGGCAACCGGGAGGGGCTCAAACAGGCATCAATTGTAGAGAACTTGCCGAAGCCGCACGGCGTTCGTTTCCAGCCGCGGTACCTTCTGCCCACAAATCCCCTGCCCTGAGAAGGGGTCTTCCATTGCCGTCTCTCCCTGGCCTTTTGACCAGATTGTACAGTACAGTATTTCCCTAAGAGCGTGTTACACATGCCCTAATCTCAAGAATCACGTAGCTAGGATCATCAACACACCAACCGTAGGATTACGAGTAGTAAAACAACATTGTTTTGGGGCACATCACGATCCTTGTTGGTGTACCATCTGCAAATTTGCAATGGTGATCCTCTGCGACCAGGCGACGTCGCCTGAAACGACGCGACAGTCGCGATCGTCGGATATTTTTGTTGACCACGTTGACTGCGTTACTGATCCGAAATCAACAGCCTTATTGGTTCGAACTTCATCAAAAGAATGCTCTGATTAGTCGCGATGCTGTTACAGCAGTTTGCGACAACAAAATTTCCGTCTTCAAGGATCACCCTCCCTTTGGTACAAAGATGCAAGGATCACCGAGAGATTGGCAGTCACCACGATCTCCCAGAAAACACCAAGATCGTGTTGTCACAATCTTTCGTGTTTTCGATCCTTCCTCTGTTGGTACATCACCTGACACAGTGATTACTGTAGGGGGTTTGTATGACACTGTTCTGTAAGGATCGCCTACGTGATCCTCCAAATGCGCAATCTTTGCTTCGGTGTAACATGCTCTAATGCAGGCGTGTCGCGTGCGGTCTGGTTTGGGTGAGAAGCATTCTGGTTCGGTAAGATTCGTCGCTCAACGGCCACAGGCGTGGCGAGATCATGTGGTCCAGGCGTGCCCTTGACATGTGCCGAGCCTGCATCATCAGGCTTGACAAACAAGGAAACTTTACTCAACTTGGGGAGGGCGTGTCGATGGAGCCAGGTTTGAATCTCTGGTTGGAGGTTTGAACACGACGTGCAAACCTCGAGTTCCAGGCAGCTCAACCGTGACCAACCACTCCGTGTCACACACCTCAGCAGAAGGCTTCTGGAACACCCACATCATCTCCGCTTTCACCCAATCCGAGAGGGGCAGGGCTGCCCATGTACTCTCCCCTTATCGAACTTTCAATCTAGGCTCTGTTCCCCCACGAAAGGTCACATCAGCATTTTTTTAACCCAGTTGTGCTGCCCTATTTTAAAAAGTGAGCGAGATACCGGAAAAGTGATTTGTTCACCAATCACGAAACCTAATCGCCTACGATTTCATACACTTCGGTGCCTCTTCTGGATTTTTTATTTAGCCATCACCTATAAACTCCGCCACGTTCATCAGGTGCAGCAGTGTTCGAAAGTTTTGCGGAACATGCCATTTTCCACCGCACGCGCTCATGACTTACCTCCACTGTGCTGCTGCCAGCGAAGCACCATCTCCCACCAACAGTTACCCTCACACAAGCACGCGACGAGGAGAGGAGAGGTTTTTCATGGCGGACGCAGCAGCACCATTCAATTCAAGCTTGCGCTTCTCTGGCATGACTCTTTGGCATCTCTTCTTCGGTCTACAACTTCCTCCTCACCTCACGTCACCTCCTCATCCTCTCTTCCTCCCGCGCTGCGTACCTTAGCAGCACCTGCATTGATTATGCTCACCTGTGATCAACAAGTTGTCATCATCCCCTATCCACCATCCTCTATCGCAGCTCACTTTACATCATACTTTGAAGTCAGATAAATGTAGAGTAATGGCGAGACGCTCGCCTTTCCACCTTCACAAGTGCTCCTGACCTAGCTCCTGGTACCGTCTCTGTTTTGCTACGCTCATCGTCTCGTTTCTCCTACACAAACCATCCTCTCAGCGTTCTCACCTATGTGGTCACTGCTTTGATTACGAACTCTTTGAACGATCATGGCGTCCTTTCGACGACGAATTCGACGTCAATCGTCGCCATTCCTCGCCATGTTGTCGGAAATCGCTTTCACGTCGTAATTAGGTCTGAGCAGTTTGTGAAAGGACAAGGCAGCATAATTACCAGTCGTGAAGACAAGGACTAATAAGTCACATTTGCACGTTTTCTTCGAGACTATTAGAATGCGAGTTCTAGGTTTTTTGTCGTTGAGTTAGCAGCACCAGTTTAGCGTTTCCGACCTGGATCTCAGGATCGCCCTTCGGGCTTTTTAGGGTTACCACAAAGTCACCGTGGTCGTAAGACCCAGGCGCCTGAGTGGATCAATATTTCAATCAAGCTGAAACTTTAATCACACTACAGGTATTGTTTTCCCCCGAGTTTCCAGTTACATTAAGTGTGTTATTTGTTTGGTTGCTGACCGTGCTTTCACGTCGTTAAGGTCGTTTTTAGGTTCCCCGTCGTCTTTCTTGTCGCTTTCCATCTCCAGGCGTTATTATGGTTTCCCCGGTCTCATCGTTAGGTCGTCCTTCCGCCACCACTCAACCCCCCGTTTAAAGGCACTGAGATTGCCAAATGTGTAGCATTAAACTCTCCTATTCCCCCATAAACTAATTATTTTCGCAGCGACAACGCCAATGACCGGCGGCGTGTACGGCTCCGCAAGAGGAACCCGCAATCCACGGCGGCCCAGAAACGGCGAGGAGGAGAACAGCAAAGGCAGCCATGGCAGCCAGCACTCATCCGGCGCCGGTAGCGGGGGTCGCGGTAGCGGCGGTCCCGGCAATGAGGGATCGCCGAGTGGAGGAGACGCTTCCGGGTCAACAGCGTGGGCGATAGATTTCTCAGAGGTATACGTCGGTCAGTTTAAACAGTCGCGGGAATCGCAGAAATCGCAGGCGCGAGTCGCGTGGCTGCGGGAGTCGCACGAGTCGCGTGCTCGCAAAGGCGACGTGTTCGCGACATGATCCTTGAGTTGGTGCACCTGGGCACGTGCCAAGGCACCCGCGTGACATTCAGATCCGACTCTCCCAATAGATTTTGACGGGCCTCCTAATTCTCCCTCGATTCCCACCTCTCTCCCCGAATGCCACTCACCCTCCCACGCACCCCACACCCACCCACCGACCCACGCACGCACTTACCGTGCCCCTCATTTTCAGGTCGAATTGGGTGAGCTGATTGCGACAGGGTCGTTCGGCGTGGTGCATTCGGGCACGTATCGGGGCACGCGGAAGCTCCTGCTCTTCCAGTGCGTTTAAACCTTACTCCCCCCTTGCTCTTCTCTAACCCTTCCCCTCATCGCGTCAGGTCGAATTGGGCGAGCTGATCGCAACAGGGTCGTTCGGCGTGGTGCATTCGGGCACGTATCGGGGCACGCGCGTCGCGATTAAGTTTCTGCTCTTCCCTGAAGCTTCTAGCGAGGATGAGTTGAACCGCGCGAAGCGGGGGTTCCGGCAAGAGGTGTCCGTGTGGCATAAACTCAACCACCCCAACGTCGTCCAGGTAAGACCCCAGCGTCCCCCAAATACAAATTGATTTTTTTCAAGGTTTTAGGAGCGTGAGTATGGAGGGTTCAGAGCGTGCGCTACGGTACGAGTCGACTCGAAAGCCACCAGGCGCGTAGGTAGGGTTTCCAGACCAAAAAAGAGGTGTCCGTCTGGCGTAAATGAAACCACCCAAACGTCATCCAGGTACGGATTTGTCAGCTCCGAACCTGTCAGGGACGTCGAAAGGGACCGCGAGTTCACTGATTGGTTGGGTACCTGTGAGGGCATTCGGTTCGGTTCGGACACTTTCCGTTTCCAGCTGTCGCTTCCCCTTCGCTTCGCTCACAGGCGCAGCGCAGCTTCCTCGCAACGTAATCGCGCTCGCAGTGCAATTGAAAACACGCTGAAAATGCGATCAAGTGCTCAATTTGTACACAAAAGAAAGGAGAAATAACTGCGGTTGTAAAACGTACAAAACGCAAGTGAAAATTATTGTCACTAAGGCCAGGCTGGCACGGGACAGTCAACGTTGATTGGCCCTGAAGCGTCAACAGCTGCTTTTTGCCTTGTCCCACCTCCTTCACACGTCAATCCGCTGTTACATCACCCGCCCGTCTTTCTTACCCTCCCACTCCCTCCCTCTCATCCCTCTACTCCCTCCCCTCCTCCCCTCCCATCCCTCATCAACCCACCCAAGGGATTTCTATCCTGCCCTTTCTCATTGTCGCCTCACCTACCAGCACCCCTCCGTCTTCACTCTCCCCCCTTTTCTCACCTGCCCCCTCAACGCCCACTCAAACCCCCTCTTTCCTTCCCCCACCTTCCCCGCCCACCCCCTTCAGTTCCTAGGGGCGTACATATACCGGCCCAAGTGGGCCATTGTAACAGAGTTCTTAGACGGCGGCACAGTCAAGGGCTTCCTGTCGCGCCCGTACCCTTCACATCCCCTCCTCCCTCCTTCTTGCCTCTCGCCCCCCTCAACCCCCTCGTCTCTCCCCTCGACGGCAGTTCCTAGGCGCGTATATCAATCCGCCCAAGTGGGCAATAGTAACGGAATTTCTCAACGGAGGCACAGTCAAGGGCTTCCTGTCGCGCATTATCTCCTTCCCCTCTCCACCCCTCCCTCTCCCTCTCCCTACCAGTTCCTAGGGGCGTACATCAACCCCCCCAAGTGGGCCATAGTGACAGAATTTCTCGACGGCGGCACAGTCAAGGGCTTCCTGTCCCGCCTGGGCAAGCGCCGCCTGTCACTCAAGCAGATCGCAGCTATGGCTCTGGACGTGGCGCGGGGTATGCAGTACCTGCACTCCAACAACATCATTCACAGGTGTGCGGCGTTACCGTCATCCATAGGTGCGTGGGGAGGGTACAAAATGGGCGGGGGGAGGGTACAAAATGGGCGGGGGGAGGGTACAAAATGGGCAGGGGGAGGGTACAAAATGGGCAGGGGGAGGGTACAAAATGTGCGGGGGGAGGGTGGGAGGGCAAGCACCGCCTGTCACTGAAGCAGATCGCGGCCATGGCCCTGGACGTGGCGCGAGGCATGCAGTACCTGCACTCCAACAACATCATTCATAGGTGCGTTGCACGGGTGGTGCGGGATGAAAAAGGGAGGGAGAAGGTGGGAGGGCAAGCGCCGCCTGTCGCTGAAGCAGATCGCAGCCATGGCTCTGGACGTGGCACGGGGCATGCAGTTTCTACACTCCAACAACATCATCCACAGGTGTGTTGAGGGTCGGGGGAGGGGGACAAAAGGTGGGGGCGAGGGGGGCTGGACAAGCGCCGCCTGTCGCTCAAGCAGATGAGATAGCGGCCATGGCTCTGGGCATGGCTACGACATGCAGTACCTGCACTCCAACAACATCGATCACAGGTGCGTTGGGGGAAGGAGGGGAAAAAGGGGGAAAGGGAGGTTTGGGAAGGTCGGTGTGTCGACTCAAAGCTCCCTCAAGCAGATAGCAGCCATGGCTCTCGACGTGGCACGAGGCATGCAGTACCTACACTCCAACAACATCATCCACAGGTGCGTGAATTAGTGTACTTTTTATTCAACAGGTGCGTGTCTGTACCATCATAATGCACTCGGCCGAAATGGAGGGGGTGACCCAACAGGGGACTCAGAAAATGTTTGGACGTGGCGCGAGGCATGCAGAACCTGTACCCCAACAATATCATCCACAGGATGGGTGTGTGACGGAACAACACCAACATCATCATACATAGGTGGGTGGCTCTCACTCAGCAGAAGCCGTTGGACGTGTCTTTGAGACGTCTCAAAACAAGGCATGGAATATTGGACCCAAATAACTGAATCCGGCAGGATTAACAATAGCGTGCAGAGCTGGTGAAGGTAGCGGATTCTGGTAGTTAATTGACCACCCTCCCCTCCCCATCCTCTCATCTGCCATCCCTTCCCCCATACCCTCCCACAGGGATCTCAAGTCGGCGAATCTGCTGCTGAACTCGACTGGGGTTGTGAAGGTGGCGGATTTCAGTAGTTACGGCACCATGCCGAACCGCATCCAACCTGTACTCACCTGCCTCGCTCCACTCTCCCCTCATCCAACCACAGGGATCTCAAGTCGGCGAATCTGCTGCTGAACTCGACTGGGGTTGTGAAGGTGGCGGATTTTGGGCTGGCGAGGACAGAGGCACAGGAGCCGGGCAACATGACTGCCGAGACGGGCACGATTAGATGGATGGCGCCTGAGGTGCGTGGGTTGGTGTGTGTGGGTAAGAAGTGCCGGGTGTGCCAGCATCTGCTTAAACGAGGGCAGAGGCACAGGAGCCGGGCAACATGACTGCCGAGACGGGCACCATCAGATGGATGGCGCCTGAGGTGAGGCAGTGGTGGGGTGAAAAGGAGTTATGGGCTGAGGGAGTGAGCTGGGGCTCGTCTGGATGTTGCCTGGTGTGCCTGTATCTGCACTGGAGGGGCACAGAGGCACAGGAGTCGGGCAACATGACGGCTGAGACGGGCACCATTAGATGGATGGCGCCCAAGGTGAGGGAGGAAAATGATGTGTGTGGAGGGGGTGGGTGGGTGGGTGGGTGTGCCTTGCAAGTACGCAGTCCTCTGCTCTGTTTCAGTCAGCTCGGCTTCCCTGTGTCACCGTCTCCTTGTGGGCACAGAGGCACAGGAGCCGGGCAACATGACGGCTGAGACGGGCACCATTAGATGGATGGCGCCCAAGGTGCGTTTGGTTGTGGTGTGAGCAGTGAGTTTAAGGGATAAGAGCTGTGAGGGAGAGGGAGAGGGGGGCGCACCTCACTGCTGGGCTGGCGAGGACAGAGGCACAGGAGCCGGGCAACATGACTGCCGAGACAGGCACCATCAGATGAATGGCACCTGAGGTGCGCAGTGGGTGGGGACACACACCACACAACCCCCCCTCCCCTGCCACGAGTGGAACTAATCATCTTCTCCGATTCAATCCCCGTGCTACCTGAACTTCCTCCCTGCACCAGACCACAAGCCGTACACCAGGAAGGTCGACGCGTACAGCTACGGCATCGTGCTGTGGGAGAAAAGTGTGAGATCAACACACCTGGTCTCTGATTCCCTCTTCTCCCGTCTCCCCGCCTCCCTGCACCAGATGATCGACCACAAGCCGTACACCAGGAAGGTCGGCGTGTACAGCTACGGCATCGTGCTGTGGGAGATGAGACGAGTGCGCTGATTAGAGTGACACCTTGAATCCGCTACCCCCTTTGCACCCCCTCTCTCCTCCCTGCACCAGATGATCGACCACAAGCCGTACACGAGCAAAGTGGATGTCTACAGCTACGGCATCGTGCTGTGGGAGAGGAGATGAGATGAGAAGGCCCTTGACGTGCAGTAGAGACTCGCTCTGATCTCCCCTTTCCCTGTCTCCCCTTTTCCCTAATCAGATGATCGACCACAAGCCATACACACGCAAGGTGGACGTGTACAGCTACGGCATCGTGTTGTGAGAGATCTGCCCTCTTAAGTCCCCTTACCTTTTCCTGCAACCCGTTCACCTCCAGATGATCGACCACAAGCCGTACACGCGAAAGGTGGACGTCTACAGCTACGGCATCGTGCTGTGGGAGATCTGCACGGCTCAGTGGCCCTTCGAGGGGCTCTCCTTTGTGCAACTCGCGCACGCCATTGTTGCTGATGTAAGTACTTTCCACATCAGATTGGCCCTTTGAGTGATTCTTGAGAATTCTCCTTTGTGCAGCTGGCGCCCGCCATCGTTGCAGACGATGGCATGTTCAGTTAAGCTTTTGAGTCGACTCAAAAGCAGACGATGGCATGTTTGGTTGACATGTTCCTGCTTGTGCTTTCATAGCTTCTTGAAGGGCTTCTTCACTCAACTCACGAAGCTCATCACGTGCTGCTGGGACAGGGATCATGACTACTAGCGGCACTGAGACTCGTGCCTTTTGCGTTTCCCCTCTCCTTCCCTCTCCTCCTCTCTTCTTTTTCTCCCTCACCTACTTTTCTCCCCTCACCTCTCCCCAACTACAAAACCTCCGGCCCCCCACCAAGGACTGCCCGAGCCAGATCACGCGCTGCTGGGACAGGGACCCTAACAAGCTGAAGCTCCCCAACCCTCCCCTCCTCTTTATTTTCCTCCATCCCACAATTCTCCTCCCCCCTCCTGCAACAGAACCTCCGTCCCCCCACCAAGGACTGCCCCAGTCAGATCACGAAGCTCATCACGCGCTGCTGGGACAGGGACCCTGACAAGCGGCCTGACTTCGACGAGATTGTGGCTTACCTGGAGAGAATCGGCGACGGGAGGAGCCGCAACAAGTGAGTTGAGGGGGGTGTGGTGGTGGGAGAACTTGCTGCTGTGACAAGCAGCCTGACTTTGACGAGATTGTGGCTTACCTGGAAAGAATCGGAGATGGGCGGAGCCGCAACAAGTGAGTTTGAGGAAAGAGAGGAGCGGAGATTTAGGGGGTTTGGGCTGGTGAGTGTTGCCAGTGCTGCTGGGACAGGCACCCCGGGAGCAGGCCTGACTTTGACGAGATTGTGGCTTACCTGGAGAGAATCGGGGATGGGAGGAGCTCCAACAAGTGAGTTGGAAAGCAAGGGTGCGGGGGAAGTGGGGGGGGTTGGGTTAGGAGGAAACGGACAGGAGTGGGGGGCAGGGGAAGCCGTTTGAGTGTTTGGGGAGAAGGATGGGCAGAATGGCACGGGGCAGACGGGTGGGGGATTTTGTCACACGCTGCTGGGACAGCGAAGGCAACACGAGAAGCGGCCTTATTTTGACGAAATTGTGGCTTACCTGGAGAGAATTGGCGATGGGCGGAGCCGCAACAAGTGAGTTGGTCAGGGGGATGGGGTTGGGAGGGGGGAAGGGAAGGGAAGAGTGAGTGTGTGGGGAGGAGGATGGGAAAAACGACATGGGGTGAAAGTGGGGATGGCTATGGCACACTGTGCTGGGTCAGGGACCCTGACAAGCAGCCTGACTTTGACGAGATTGTGGCTTATTTGGAGAGAATCGGCGATGGGAGGAGCCGCAACAAGTGAGTTGGAAAAGGGGGAGAAGGGTGGGTTGGTGAGTGTTGGGGGAAAGGTTGATGGGGAAAAAGGGACTGTTCAGGAAGATGGGGGGGGAGTGTGGTTGGGGTGGGAACGGGGGGATAACATAATTGCACCTGTTCCCAGACTTTTCGAGGCACCTGCAACATACCCCACCACCCCCACACCCCAACACCCCTCCCTTTCTTCCTCCCGCTTCTCTGTTCCACGGTTCACGGTATGGTCGTGCCTGTTCCAGGAGCGTTGGAGTCATTTGTTTCAAATTCTACTAGATTTACTCCAGCATAGACGATATGACCGTGCCTGTTCCGGGAGCGTTGGAGTCCTTTGTTTCAAATTCTACTAGATTTACTCCAGCATAGACGATATGATTGTGCCTGTTCCGGGAGCACACGTCTGGAGCAAACCTCCTTCCTAGGCACTTTTCCCCACTAGCAATCCCCCAAATCCACCCCGTCCTCCCCCCCACCCCACCCACTTCCTCTCCTATTCAAATCCAGGGTTGATGACTCCATCGTGCCTGTTCCTGGACTGGACTCCAGCAGCAAGCCTCCTCTTGGTCCGGGAGGGAAGCCGACGCATGGCGTGCCGCCACCTGGCACTGCAACAGGGGGGGGCGGAGGGGGGAACGACGGGTCTCAGGACGGGATAGCGTCGCGGCATGGGCCGAGAGAAGAACCTCAGATGGACAGCGGGTGGAAGAAAATTCAGGTGGAGCCGAAGAAAGAGGCGGGCGGGTGTGGGTGTGCCATTTTGTAGCGGAGTAGAAGAAGCTTTGGTGTGGCAGTGGCTGTGGCTGTGGGTGGTGGTCATGGTTGCATGGGTCAAGGGGAGAGCCTCAAATGGACAGCGGGTGGAAGACAATTCAGGTGGAGCCGAAGAAAGAGGCGAGCGGGTGTGGGTGCGTCATCTTGTAGCTGTGGCTGTGGCTGTGGCTGGTTGCAGTTGGTGTGACTGGTTGCATTTGCTCGGACCCGGGGGGGGGGGGGGGGGGGGGGAACGATGGCTCTCAGGACGGGGTAGCGTCATGGCATGGTCCGAGAGAAGAGCCTCAAATGGACAGTGGATGGAAGAAGATTCAGGTGGAACCAAGAAAATTCAGCGGGTGCAAGAAGATTCAAGAGGCGAGCGGGTGTGGGTGTGCCATCTTGTAGTGGGTTGTGGATTGTATTAGTTAGAAGTGACCTGCTGCAGTGCGGCATGGGCTGAGGGAGGAGGCTCAGATGGACAGCGGGTGGAAGAAAAGTCAGGTGGAGCCGGAGGCGAGCGGGTGTGGGTGTGCCATCTTGTAGCGGAATGGAAGTGGCTAATGGTGGGCTTGTGCTGACTGACTTGTGATGCAAAGATTTGCATCTGTTGTACGGGCCGAGGGAGGAGGAGCCTCGGATGGGCAGCGGGTGGAAGCGGAGACAGGCAAAGCTGAAGGTCTCGAAGAGACGCTGCGCGCGTGGGTTGCCTGCAAGAGATCAGCTACGATGCAAAGTTTTATTACTTCATCTTAGGAAGAGGCAGATTTTACGGGTGTGATAGGGCAGTGAGGTGAAATCACCCAACGTGTTGGCTAACTCGAGCCAACCCTACAGCTGATCTAGTGCTGTGGGGGGTGAATCTGGGTGGAGCTGGAGATGAAACTGGGTGAAGCTGGAGATGAAACTGGGTGGAGCTGGAGATGAAACTGGGTGAAGCTGGAGATGAAACTGGGTGAAGCTGGAGACCGATAGTATAAGCCGGGGAAGCTGGATGAAGCTGTGGTGGAAATCTGGAAGCTGAAAGCAGGAAAGTGAGAGTTCCATCAAACTCGGAAGCTGGATGAACAGGAGTCCTGCCAACTCCGCAACTCGCGCAGACCGTTGGAGGACATCACTAGTGAATGGCTGTTGGCTTGAAAGATTTGGCCTCTATTCGCGACAATGGTACTACCAGTTCGGAAGTTGCGTGGACGATGCTGAGCGAGAAGCGATCTCTACTGGAATAGACGATATGGGTGAAGGGAATGGGGTACATTAATCTTGGGAAAGCCTGGGTTGTTGCTAAATGAAAGGCATATCCAAAATGCATGACCATGTGGAGTGTGCTGTGCTATTGCAGCTGTGAGGAGGAATTTGGTCCATGTGGCCTTCTGGTGTACTGAGGCTGAAGTGCCTTGTTACAAGCTTAGACATCCAGGCCGCAGCAGTTTGATTTGATGTCTTGTTATAATTACCCTGTTTAATTGATTCCGTTTGTAGTTTAGATTTGTGATATAGGTGTCTCAGATGAAACCAAAACAGACCGTGTAGGAGTGGTATGGAAAGAATATGGAGGACACAGGCCATAAGTTCAGCAGGAAACACAATGTTGGATTTTCCTGGAGTGCAGGTGCAGTGTATCTGACTGGCAGGAGCAGGACACACCAATGGAAGGAGAGCGGCAGGTAGAGGCGCATGTTCCTGTGCTTGTGTGATGGCTGTTGGATGCCATGGCTGGTTCCGTAGTCGCATGTGTGGTGGCTGGTCGGGTGGTGACTGACTGATGCATGTAACCTGTTATGCATGGTGATGATGGTCACATGCTGCGTCTTGTTTAACAGCTGCAGGTGGTGACTGCATGCACCTCTTGATCCTGGTGTGGCTGGTGCAATTCTGCATGCCTGCATGGCACCAAGAGCAATGCAAGCAAGTGTATTTCCAACCCCCTGTTTCCCATCCATCCATCCATTGGGCTTCCAACATACCGTACTTCCAGCCAGAGCCATTACCATGGACATCACACCCACACGCAACAACCAAACAGCACAGAAGCCATGCATGCTGACTGTCGAAGAAGCAAGAAAGCAACATACACGGTATGCTCTGACAAATAGTGCCAGAAAATAAGATCAACACAAAAAAGAATCCGGAGACTACGGTATGTTAGCCAACAAATTGTTTACAAGAAAGAAGCCCTAACACTATGCAACAAGATCCTTAAGCTAAAAGAAGGCAACACAAAATTTCCAATGCAAATGATTAGAGGACGGTTGCTTCCCACATGTTTCCAACTACCTATAGCCTAGAAGTGTACAACAGGCCAGGCCACAACAATGCTTTCCCACAAATCAACCTAGCAACTCCATACTGAGAGTTCACTTTCCACACCAGCTTGGCCTAAAATATAGACCAACCATTAATTAGCATTCTGGCCAGCAATTTAAAACCCTATTGTTGCCGCCTGCTAATGTACTCCGTTGTAAAACCTAGTTGCAAAACACGATTTTCGTTCAGCGGGCTTGTTGGTTTCTAAGCCTGCTCGAGTACATTCCCTGTCCTCTTACGTTGTTACAATACGATGTCCTGGTTCTCCTCCAGCTTGAATTTTACCATCTATTCTGAATTCTTGCAGAAGCTTTCTTGAGTGACGTCATTCATGGATTGCACGAAACTGCTGATTCATCCAGCACATTATTCGTCTGTTATTGTTCTGGATTGGATATTGTACGCCCTTGATCCGTCACTGCAAGTCACAAATTTGATGTGTTAAACGCATCGCCCAGTAATGTTAGCAGGCCCTTTGTGAGAAATGCTTTCTTCAAATGCATGTGAGAACTTGCAAAAATTACCTTCTTGCGTCACGTTGCCAGAATTGTGTATTCCCAAAACAAAGACACATGGCATCTCACTGATGGTTGTGAAATTAAAACAGTTTATCCGAAAACTTACCAGAAAAGATCTCACCTTTTTTAATCCCCTGGCGGAGCAGATCGAAGCTCATCAGGGTTATGAGCGAAGTGGCAGCGAGATCCGAAGGTGCAGGTCCCACTCTCGAGCTTCTCGCACATCCTTGTCTTGTAATTGTGTGGACCGAGGCTGGACGGTCCCCTCCCTCCACCACCCCCCCGCGGGGGGCCGGAGCCAAATCCACCCCCCCCTCCTCCCGGGCCTTGATTAGCTCTTTCTGCCAAATGCTGTCGAACCATTCTTGTCGCGTACTCAATCTGCTCTAGCGATCCTTCCATTTCGACATTCCTGAGATTGGTATCCGATTCATGATCCCGAACAGCTACCCTCGCTCCTGACTGCCTCTGGATCTGCTTGATCACAGAACCCGCTTTTCCTATAATAGCACCGACGAGAGATGCGTCGATAGGAATCTTCGCACTTGTTGTAGATCCGAAATCAGAGGCGGGTCCCAACGGACCTCCTCCGCCTCTCCCAGGAGATACAGGTTCCATGGGTAAACCACCCCCTCCTTTATATCCACCAGGTCCTTCCCATTGGCCACCACCGAATCTGGAATCCGATCCATATCCGTCGCCAGGCATAAAATCTCTCCCTCCTGGACCACCCATACCCGAGCCAGGAGGTCGGGATCTGGCCAACGCATCAGGCTCTACATGCGAGAAATGGCAACGGTCACCGAAACGGCATCCTCCTGGTGCCGTAAAACGTCTGCAGATCTTGGAAGCGTCTCCGTCTTGTCCTCCTCCGAACCTGCCTGAACCTGGTCCTCTTCCCATGGGACTTCCGGCAGGCGGCCAAGGGCCTCCGGATCCGGGCATTCCAGGAGGCATGGGTCTTGGTGAAATTCCGAGAGCTGATATACCGCCAGGGACGTAATGCTGGAAATGACATTCTTCGCCATAGGGACAGCCTGAAGTGCTGTGACAATGAAGCAGGAAAACAATGTTAGTTAGGTTATATAAGGAGGACACTAAGCCCGCGATTTTGTTTAAATACTGTGGTCAACTAGAAAGCACCTGAAGAATTTTGTGCAAGGCTTCGCCTTCGAATCGGGGAACAAATCCCGTGAATCTGTTACGATTTATTGTAGCCATGCGAGCGGAAGAGCACGATTTAGAAACCTAGTAGGTTAAGAACATCAATTTCAAGCAGGAAAAAAAAAGTAGATTAAACTCATACCCTCAGCTCCATGGCGATAACGGCATCTGTCGCCGAAAGGGCAACCTTCAGGCGTCAAATATCGGCGACACTCAAAATCATCAGCGGACGCTGGCGGTTGTGGGTCACCTGATTTGAACCGTTTGGCTGGTTCCGACTCCATAAATCACAAAAACAGGAACTGTCTCTGGTAAAACAGGTAATGCGTAGGAAGGGAGAAAGAATAAGCACTACTGCGTATGTGAAGGGAGAGTAAAGATTATTACGAGCATGGCTCACTGAAGCTTCAGGAGCTAAGTACCCTGAACCTTGTTTGTGGAACCCTGCCAAAGCTGTTGGTTCGACCCAGACGTTTCGCGAAGACGAAATGCTGATTTGTTTCGTCAGCCTGTTTTCGGTAGAGGAGGTGTTTGTGCTGGTGCGAGTCCTATCTTTCGCGAAGGGACCCCCTCCCCGAACGGTCATTGCTGGTTACGGTGATGACGAGTGGATGTGATCGCCAATTTATTCGTAACCAATGCATTAGCTTCGTTGCGGGGTACTTCCCGCGCCCACATCCCAGATTCTCAGGTTTGTTTCCACAGTAGAACCCTTACCAGGGCAGTAGAAGAAACCCAAGTTCTCAAATCAGTTACTCGAGGGCCTAGTTGTCGGCCGAATCCATGAAGTTTAATTTACCCAAAAGCTCAGGGGTCATTGGGAGAGTTTCCGGCGTCGTGATTGGAGAAGCTCTAGCTGAATTGGCGTTTCTGACTCTTCTTCCCGGATGGCAGAGAAGCGACGACTAGGAACTACCTTCCTTGACCAAGAAGCCCAGACAGGGCAGTCAATTGAAGCGGACGTTCTGGTCCCTGCAGCAAGCACCGAGTTTTCACACCGTCGACAACCGTACGAGTTAGAGCCTTCGCAGCCTACATTTGATCAAGACAGAATAACGACGGGGAACGAGCGTGAACCGTTCGTAGATAGACGACATCATCCACATCAGCAGCATCAGCAGCAGCAAGACCAATCGCAGCCGATTAGATCGCACGGTCACGAAAAGCTCATCAGTCGTCAAGGTCCGGGTAGAGTCAGGCGAGGAAGCCGGCACAGCAGACAGCGAGTAGGGTCTTCAGATCAGATGGAGTCTCCGCATCAATCTCCTAATTCAAGAGCTTTTATCCCAAAACTTCGTCTACTTATCGCCACGACATCGCCATTCTCCAAATGCGTGTTCGTGTTCGGTGCGATTTTCTACTGTTTCGCGGCCGTGGGGTTCTGGCAGCTGTTCACCGCTTATTGGTTCTCGTACACCTTCTTCGAAGACGCGGACAGCATGCTGATTCAGCGAGCCATGGAGACCGAGCGGCAATTCATACCGCCAGTCAATCAACTGGTTCCTATCACCGAGTTACCAGCATCTTTACGCCTTCGCCACCATCAGATAGAGGGTCTGGAGGGTGGAGAGGAGGAGGAGGATTACGAGGAGCATTCACATCTCAGCCAGCTGTCAATTCAAGCTTTGGAGAGAAACGGAGACGCCAATAATAAGACATTTGCAGCTGTGGTTGAGAAGACGAAGCATCCCCCTACATTTACACCGTCAATGCTCCTGCCTAACGGGACGTTACCTAAAATCGCCTTCTTGTTTCTCACTCGAGGGCCTCTACCCTTCCAACCTCTCTGGGAGGAGTTTTTCCGTGGGAACATGGACCGTGCCACAATCTATGTCCATGCGGCAACAGAGGGCTGGGACGTGAATGCACATGTTGGAAAAGGCAGTGTATTCTGGGGGACTCAGATTCCAGGATTGAGGATTGTAAGGGGGATGCCATCAATGATTCAAGCTACCAGGCGTCTTCTTGCAGCAGGACTTGAGAATCCAGCCAATCAGCGGTTCGTGCTGCTGTCAGAGGCCTGCATTTCCATTCGGAGTTTTGATTTCATTTACGAGTACCTCTTTACAGGGGATAGAAGCTTCCTGGCTGTCCTTCCAGCGCTTCGCTGGTGGAGGTTTCCACGATATTTCTGGATATTCATGCCGCGGCAGATTATCCATCCATGGCAGATCAGGAAGGGTTCTCAGTGGTTTGTGCTGACCCGGCCGCATGCTGCTTTGGTGGTGGAAGATATGAAGTACTACGTGACCTTCGGCAGGGGCAGAGGGGAATATCCTGATGAGGGTTACATTCAGACAGTGGTCTGGGGATACGATCGGAGAGGTATAGAGCCTCACTCTGTCATGCATGTGGATTGGCCACATTACAAGGCTGAGCATCCGTTGATGTACAATGGGAGCAGTGTGACGGCAGCTTTGATACAGAGGATGCAGAGGCGTCATTTTGCAGTTTCAGAGAACGTTGGTCTTCTGGATGTTGCCTTTCCTGGTCCATGCAGAGTTGCTGGAGAGCGGGCTCCATGCTTTTTGTTTGCACGCAAGTTCGCCCCCTCTTCAGTCGGTGCTCTAATGTCACTGCGGGATACTTTGGGGTACTAAATTAATTTCATCACTAGTCAAAGCCCATTGTTGATGTATATGCTCCTAAAATTGGTAAAGAAGTTCCTCCGAAAGAGTACAAGCACCTCCCACACTTGTCACGCGATGAAAGGTGGTTCACATCGGCATCCGGGAAACACCAATTACAGTGGAGGGCCTGATCCCAGGCGCGCTGCGACTTTCTGTGCCACTCCAGCAGATGCCCAGCAATCCAGAACTAGCGGCAGGCACACACTGCCCACTTTGGTTCTGCCACGTCGACACTTCCTGACCGTAAGGCTCCTCCCCTCCCTCCCTCGCGGAATGCCTCCCAGCAATCTCCCTCAGCCACTTCTCAGAAAATTTCCGGGGCTGATGACGAACCGACAAGACGGCCTCGACAGCCAATGATGAGCCTCGATAGGTGTGGATGTATCAGGTAAGATGAGTTAAAGCTCTTACCGAACCTGGCTGTGTCTAGCCATGTGTGTAGGTTGCGGTTTGGCTTGCCCGAACCTCAACAACCCTCTGAACTTCAGCATTCCGCCAGGAAGAGACAAGCTGCCTGAAGAAAAGATCCATTTCTTGATCACTCTTGCTGAAACACTATTACCAGGCGTAATTTTGGATCCTTGTCACTTGCCCTTGAGACTTGTTCTGATTGACTCTCTGATTATCTCTTAGCATTTTCAGAGATAATTCAGAACAAGCTCACAATGGCCTCTGCCGTCCTCCGCAGCTCCTTCCTCGCGGCTCCTGTCGCCGTGGGCCTTCCGAAGCTCGAGGCAGCTCCGGCTAAGAGAAACCTTACTGTCCGCGCTGGGACCAAGGTCTTGAGAAATGTACGACTCCTTCAATAAGCCTTTTCCCCTCCCGAATGATTGCCTCACGCGACTTACTGTTGAAAAGTATAAGCACTCTGTTCCCTAATTCCTTGTCGTTGCACTTTCTGCACTTACCAGTGCATTCGTTTCCTTACGTTTTAATCGCAGGCCTGTTTTTCCCTTGAACCCCCACTGTTCATTGTGCCATAACAAGCACCAGCATATACACCATTCGCTCCGTCCTCCCCTATTCACCGCATGTTCTTACTTTCTTCACTGTGGAAAGATTGCACTGAAGAACATGCACTGTTTTCACGAACCTGATTTTAGTTTTAGACTCGGACATCTTTAACTTCAAGCGCTGTTGTTACGTCGAGTCAAGGGGTGACGATTCACCCCATCAGTGGATAATTGCCGTACGCCCGGCTTCCTTTAACCACATTCAAGAGAGCCAGCAGCGTAACTCGATTGAATGCGCGTTTGCAGAGAATATCAATATAATTATAAACCTAGTTCAATCACCTCTTCGTAAATCTCTCCCTTGTTAACATCTCCCTCATGCCTGCAGGTCAAGGTCGTTGAGCTCTTCGGCGAGGACAAGAGCGGGGGCATCCGTGGCAAGGTCGTAGGCTCGGACCCAGAAATCCGCCTGCTTTCACGCGTGGAGGATCTCCGGTTGCTCTCCAAGGCCGAGCAAGCAGGCCTCCTCTCACTCGCAGAGTCCTTCGGCCTCTCATTGACAGCCATTGAGGAGCTCGGCCTTCTCTCCAAGGCTGAGGAGTTCGGTATCCTTTCTGCTGCCACTGACCGGTCCACACCTGGCACTCTTCAAGCCCTCGCCTTCGTCCTGCTCCTTGCTGGCCCTGCCTTCGTGTACCTCGTGCCTGATGACAGCACTGGGTTGATTGCCCTTCAGGTTGTCGTTTCGCTGTTGTGTGCGTTCGGCGGAGCTGCTGCTTTCGGTGCTGGCCAGCTGCTTGCCTCTCTGCAGAAGAAGTAAGGAGTATATCCTGTACTGTAGAATATACTTACTGTATTAAAAATAAGTCTGCCTGTCAGCCTGTCAGTCAGGATTGCGCCCGACCTCAGACAACCTTGTTGGTGTCAGTGACATGGGTACGATGGCCTGGGCAATGCCTACCTGCTCTTGTGTCAGTAACATGGGTACGGTGTGAACTGCAAAAGACGTCGTGAAACTTGTAGATGACTAAAGCCCATCACACATGTCAAAAATATTTCAACGGCCTTGAGACTACGTTCTCAAGCCTAAAACGCTACCCTTCACAGGATGCTGACTGCAGCTTGTGCAACAGAACATACAGATCGGTGTGTAGGGTACCCAGGCCAGAGAGCTGGGCTAGGAAGGTGCAACATACCCTTGCACCCAACAGCGTACCTTGTCCTAATAAACAGTATTTTTACTCAATATGCGGCCTCTCACCACCCGATGCAGCTACACCTGAATTGCGCCGTGCTGCAGACGCTGCACCAGCACCACGGGCGACCGAGCTTGAGCCTTGCTGTGTGTTTGTCCTCTTGGGAGAGCGCAGGAGCTCCAGCAGCAGGTGGAAGAGGCCAGAGAGCTGGGCTAGGAAGGTGTGAGCAAAGAACATGCGCACCAGAGCCTGTTGGAATGGCACTGCGTTGGGTGCGAGGGGGTACTGTGCATGTGGGGGGAGAGGGGGAAGAGGGGGAAGCGAGGGGCAAGGCGAAATGACGGGTCGGGAAATGACAGATGCTGAAACCCGCAGCATCAGAACGAGCACCAGCACCATGGACAGCCGGGCTTGGGTCGTGCTGTGTGCTTCTCCCCTTGGGAGAGCGCAGGAGCTCCAGCAGCAGGTGGAAGAGGCCTGAGAGCTGGGCTAGGAAGGTGTGGGCAAAGAACATGCGCACCAGAGCCTGCTGGAATGGCACTGCGTTGGGTGCCAGGGGGTACTGTGTGTGTTGGGAAGGACGGGAAGGGAGAGAGGGAGGGAGGTAAGAGGAACAACACAGTCAGACAGATCAGGATACTTCAGAAAGAACTGCCAGCAGGGTGTGAGCAAAGAACATGCGCACCAGAGCCTGCTGGAATGGCACTGCACTGGGTGCCAGGGGGTACTGTGCACATGAGGAAGTGGGGGAGGCGGGGGGGGGATGGGAGGGAGTGAGGGAATTTTTGGAGCCGAGGGGAATACGAGGGTGCACGCACAGCACACATCTGGAGAGGAGCATTAGACAGTTCCGAAACAGTACTGTAGTAGCCAAGATCAAGCTTGCACAGCACGCACCAAACACAAACACTGACTCATAAACACTCGAGCGGTTATTTCAGACGACACGAACATGAAAGTGGAAAGCATGTGAGATTTCATTAAGACTACTCTGAAGCAGGCACAAGAGGCAATGAGGCAGGGAAGCACAGAGATTAGAGCAAGAAGGGCATGTACCTGGAGAGGAGGAGGAATGCTGGTTTTGACCAAAGAGAAGAACCTGTCCTCCACAATAGCCTTCTCGTTACAGCACCCCCTCAGCCCCTCCACCCCTGCAAACCGGCCGAAACCGCTCTCCTTCACCCCACCAAACGGCAGCGACTGGCACATGTAGGTGCTGCCAAAATCGTTTATAGCCACCATACCGCACTGCACCGCTGCCCCGATAGCAACCGCCCGCCTCCTATCCCCCGAGAACACTGAACACCCGAGCCCAAACGGACAGTCATTCGCCGCCGCCACCACCTCTTGGTCATTTTCGAATTTCACGATGCACATTATAGGGCCGAACACCTCCTCGTGCAGTATGCGCATAGTGGAGCGCACATTAACGAGTACGGTGGGCGGGTAAAACTGGCCTCCTAGGGATGGGCGGCAGGAGGAAGAGGCGAAAGGGAGGGCCCCTTCAGAAGCTGTTCCTGCCCCTGCTGCTGGTGTTGCGGCTCCTGCTGCTGGAGCTGCCGTTCCCGCTGCTGCTGCTGTTCCTGCTGCCGTTCCTGCTGCTGCTACTGTTGCTGCATCTCCCAAACCTCCTCTTCCGGGCTCACTCCCTCTAGGGCTACAACTAAGATCTTCACAGCTTCCCAGAGGTATTTTCCCCCCCACCACCACCCGTGCGCCCTGCCCCACCGCCTCATCCACCAATCGCTGAAGCCGCTGCACGTGATGTGGCATGCAGATCGCGCCCATGTCAGCAACCCCCCCTGCTGACGTGGACCTGAACTCTCCCCGTCTCTCCCCCCCTTGCACCCCCCCTCCTCCACCACTACTTCCTCCTCTCTCTCCCTTTTCCTGAACTGTTTCCATCTCCTTTCCACCTATTCCCACTTCTCCACCTCCCGCCCCTTCATGCTGGCAAGCAGGAACAGCTGATTTTTCCCTTCCTCCATTCATCCCATCTCGCTCTCCTTCCCCCAATTCATCTGCCAAAGGGTAGCCCTGAAAGACATGGAAGGCAATGGGGAAACGAGATCAAAGGAAGGCAAAGCGGAGGACTGTTGAGACGCCTTAAACGTTGCTACACCTCCCCTCCTCGGTTCATCCCATCTCGCTCTCCGTCCCCCAATCCATCTGCCAAAGGGTAGCCCTGGAGCATGGAAGGCAAAGGGGAAAGAAAGTGAGGAGAGGGGAAAGAACGACACTCCTGAGCCGATGGAGAAGTGAGCTGACTAACTTTTGTAAGTTACACCTTAATCAGGATACCAACGTCCTTATCACAGGCGCCTTACCTGAAAGGGAAATTGGTGTCAGGTGCCTGTGCATTCTAAATCTCAAACAAGACACTATTTCTAAAACGCACCCAGACTCCCCGTTTCCCAGCAAGTCAAATACCACCTACCCGCTCGTCTCGACTCGTCTGCTGCACAACAGGTACCACCTCCCCCACAAGAACCCGCTTTCCGAGAACGCTCTAAGCCAGTTACCACCCAACATGGATCCCTCTCATCTAGAGCCTCGTCTGCTGCTCGTTTTCTGCTCCGCTCCACAGACACCACCTCCCCCACAACAACCTGCTGCTGCCAAGGTACCACAACCTACCAGTCTCATTTGCTGCGCCACAGATACCACCTCCCCCACAAACTGGTCGTAGATGCCGGCCTGTACAAAGAACCGCTCTGCCCCAATGCAGTTCTGCCCGCTGCACTGAAACACAGCCCTCAGAGCGATGGGGACAACCTGAGATGGAATGGCAGAGGGGGGCAGAAGAGGGAAGGGAGGGGGTGGGGGTGAGAAGGGACTACACCCAAGGCACACTGTCAGAAGAACCGCTCCGTCCCAATGCGGTTCTGCCCGCTGCTCTGAAAGACGGCTCTCAGGGCGACGGGGACCAGCAGCATTAGGCGTGCATGCAGAGAAGCGAACCGCTCCGCCCCAATGCTGTTCTGCTCGCTGCACTGGAAGACTGCCCTCAGAGCAATGGGGACGACCTGCGAGCGGGGATTATGGGGGAAATGAGAAGGAATTTTCCATTAGGCATGCAGTAAAGAGAACCGCTCTGGTGCCCCGATGCAGTTCTGCCCGCTGCACTGAAACACAGCCCTCAGAGCGATGGGAACGACCTGAGATGACAAGGTCGCAAGGGGAAAAAGACAGGAGCGGGGGAAGGTGGTACTTTGAGACGTCTCAAAATGCAGTTCTGCCCACTGCTCTGAAAGACAGCCCTCAGAGCGATGGGGACGACCTGAAAGGAGACAGCAGAGTGGCGCATCATCACAATGGAAGTGTCCTTGCCTCCCAGCTCCAGCACAGTGGGCGTGAGACTAGGTTGTTGTGGAGAATGTACCACATCACATCACTCACATCAACTCACCTGCTCGTGATTTTTGAGAATTCTCAAAAATCACGCGCGAGAATTCTCAAAAATCACGCGCAAGGACTAGGTTGTTGTGGAGAATGTACCACATCACATCACTCACATCAACTCACCTGCTCCAAGTCCGCATCATCACAATGATAGCGTCCTTGCCTCCCAGCTCCAGCACCATGGGCGTGAGGTGAGATTGCGAATAAAGTGTACCTCAAAAGCCCACTGCACAGTAATCCACCTCCTTACCTGCTTCAAGTCTGCGTCATCACACACTATAAACGCGTCCTTGCCTCCCAGCTCCCTAAGTAACGAGGGGGGCACGCTTCAAGTCCGCGTCATCACACACTATAAACGCGTCCTTCCCTCCCAGCTCCAGCACCGTGGGCATGAGGTTCACTGCAGAGGCCTCTAGCACCTGCGGATGAAAGGAAATCCGGGAGAGAAGAATATGTGCAAAGAAAGGAAGAAGAAGCCTGAGACGCCTGTGGGACGAGCAGCACTTGGCGTGAGGGTCACTGCAGAGGCCTCTAGCACCTGCGGATGAAAGGAAAGCCGGGAGAGAAGAATATGTGCAAAGAAAGGAAGAAGAAGCCTGAGACGCCTGTGGGACGAGCAGCACTGGGCGTGAGGGTCACTGCAGAGGCCTCTAGCACCTGCGGATGAAAGGAAAGCCGGGAGAGAAGAATATGTGCAAAGAAAGGAAGAAGAAGCCTGAGACGCCTGTGGGACGAGCAGCACTGGGCGTGAGGGTCACTGCAGAGGCCTCTAGCACCTGCGGATGAAAGGAAAGCCGGGAGAGAAGAATATGTGCAAAGAAAGGAAGAAGAAGCCTGAGACGCCTGTGGGACGAGCAGCACTGGGCGTGAGGGTCACTGCAGAGGCCTCTAGCACCTGCGGATGAAAGGAAAGCCAGGAGAGAAGAATATGTGCAAAGAAAGGAAGAAGAAGCCTGAGACGCCTGTGGGACGAGCAGCACTGGGCGTGAGGGTCACTGCAGAGGCCTCTAGCACCTGCGGAGAAGCAGAGTCAGAGGACAAGAGAGAAGCAGAGGAGGGTTGCACAACCTTCTCTCAAGAGCGAGTGTGCCAATGCAAGGAAGAACTCTTGACAGCTACTCGTGCCTTTCAAAAATGAAAAAAGAGGGATTAGCAACGCCCTTGCACTCTCACCTTTATACCCTCCTACTCACCTTCCTGCCCACAGCAGTTGGCCCAACAAAGATCAACCGATCCACACCTGACTGCACCAGAGCTGACCCCGTGGGGCAAACCCTCCTTGAGGGAAGTGCTTGTTTGCTCCTGTCGCCAGCATTCCGTTCCAACCCCCTTTGCTCCCTGCCTCTTACTCACCTTCCTGCCCACAGCAGTGGACCCGACAAAGATCAACCGATCCAAACCAGACTGCACCAGAGCTGACCCCGTGGGGCCAAACCTGCCAGCACAGAGCGACACATGAACAACACAACCCCCGGAACACACGGGGTTTAGGCATACACAAACGCACAGAGTCACAGGTGACTTTTCAGGCGCCTCAAAAATTGTCTCACAAACGCACAAAGCCACACAGGTAGGTAGGTGACTGGAAAACAGGCGGAGGGACGGAGGGGAACACATGTCTTGAGTATGAGATCCAAGTTTGAGACACATGTGTCTCAAAACAAAACACAGACAGGCAAGCATGGATCAACTCACCCCGTGATCACATGCACGAGCTCAGGCGGGCCCCCAACGGTCTTGAGCGCACACTTCAGTCCACTCAAAAGTCACTACTGTCAATGCCCCAACCCACACACACACCTACCCACATAGCCATGACAACCCACTTGCACTCACTCACCCCGTGGTCACATGCACGAGCTCAGGCGGACCCCCAACAGCCTTGAGGGCCGTGCAAAGCAAACGACGTTAAAGTTCTGAGACATTCCAGAACACAGACAGACACTCACGCACTCAAATCACTCACCCCGTGATCACATGCACAAGCTCGGGCGGGCCCCCAACAGCCTTGAGTGCCGTGCGGATGATGTCCAGGTAGTAGTGAGCACCCCAGCTCGCATACTCTGATACCTGCGAGGGGGGAAAGGGGGGAGAGGTAGGTACACCACCAAGCATGGATTATCCATCAGCCATTAGAGCCACTGAGCCGTGCGAATGATATCCAGGTAGTAATGAGCGCCCCAGCTGGCGTGCTCTGATACCTGCGAGGGAGAAGAGGAAGGAGAGAGAGGAGGTGAACTGAGGAATTAAGGCCGGTCTTCCCTCCCTGCACGGCACTACTGTGCCAACCAATCACTCCGGCACCATCCAATCCGGCCCCTCTCTCTATACATCTCTCTCGTCCCCTATTTCTTCATTCCTCTATCTCTCTTCCTCTGTCCCTGCCTATCTTGTCTCTCTGTCTTTTCCTCCATCTCACCATGATGACAGCAGCATTCCTAGTAGATATAGCAAACAGCACAGGGTAGAGCACGTGGTGGAAGGGGTAGTTCCATTCCATGACACTATCGCGCCCACTCTCCCAACAATTGTCTGTCTGTACCTCTGTCTCTCTACCACTGTCGTTGTCTCTCTCTTTCTCGTTGATCGATCGACCTCGAATTCTAGAATGACTTCAGCGTGCCGGATGGCACGTGGCTGTACACGTCGCAAACATCGTTGAGCAACGACCGTGAGTTCTGAAAGGAATTCAGCGATGAAGAATGCACGAGGCTATCTAACCTGCTATGCTTCCCCCCGGTTGAAGACTCGTACATCGAGCACGCATTTTAGAAGGACTACAGCGAGGAGGAGCAGACGTGGCTGTACGGCCTGGGGGTTTGTTTCTGTGGACCCGTTGTGACCCTCACGCGTGACGCTGCTGCTGGCAATTCTGGTGCAGCAGGGGCTTCAAGCGTGAGGGTCACAATGGGCTCACAGAAGCACAGAAGATCAGACAGACACGTGCATTCTTCCTCAGTAAAGTCCTTCCATAACTCTTGCTCGATGATCAACGATGTTTGCGGTGCATATAGCCACGTGTCATCCGTCACGCTGAAGTCGTTTCGAAATTCGTGGTCGATCCACCACTGGTGGACAGAACAGGGTTGAGAACGTTGCGAGACACGGCACTATGGCGCCCCTCTTTATCCCTCTGCCTCTCTATCCCTGTCTATCCCTCACTCTGTTTCACCTTGATAACAGCATCATTCCTAGCGAATGCGGCAGATAGCAGGGGGTTGAGCACGTTGTAGAAGGGGTAGTTCCAAGGCACTATGGCTCCAACCACCCTTGCACCTTAGGGCCCCCTCTCTCTCCCTCTATCCCTCTATCCCTCTGTGCCTTTGCCTGCGTCCCTGACTCACCTTGATGACAGCAGCATTGCCGGCAAACACGGCAGACAGCACGGGATTAAGCACGTTGTGAAAGGGGTAGTTCCACGGCACTATGGCGCCAATCACTCCTGCTGGCTCAAACTCCACTCTGGCCACCTTGTGCATCATGGTCCGACCCACAGACCTGATGGAAGCCAGAGGCAGGACGAACAGTGGGACAAAGGAAAGGAAGGGAGTAGAGGATGGAAGGAGGATAGTAAAGCTCCAATCACCCCTGCCGGCTCAAACTCCACCCGAGCCACCTTGTGCATCATCGTTTGACCACAGACCTGACAGATGCGAATGAGGGAAGGAGGAAGGAAATGACAAGATAGGGAGGGGGGAGGTGGTAGTTCCACGGCACTATGGCTCCGATTACCCCTGCCGGCTCAAACTCCACTCTTGCCACTTTGTGCATCATGGTCCGACCCACAGACCTGATATATGCACAGGAGCGGAGGAAAATATGGCAGTAGGGCAAAAGACAAAATGAAGAACAGGAAACCACAAAACAGAAAAGGGTGAGAGAGGAAGGAGGGCATCGGAATCTCACCTGAGCCAGCCACCAGTACCTGAGCCGACCCACATTCACTCATATTGACTGCATTGACTGCTGCAAAAACCCAGAGTAACTGCATTGACCGCATTGACTGCATTTGACTGGCATTGACTAACCTGTACTCGGGTTTGATCCACTTCTCCCCTTCACTGAACAGCCATGCTATCTTCTCACACGTCGTCAGGATCTCACCAAACCCAGCATCCACCAGCACCTTTCCCGACTCACATTGACTTGCGTTGACTCGCATTGACAGCATTGACTGCATTGACTGCATCGACTCACACTGATTCACGTCACTCGGACTCACCTGTACTCGGGCTTCAGCCACCTCTCCCCTTCACTCAGCAGCCACGCTATCTTCTCACACGTCGTGAGAATCTCAACAGCACCTTGCCTAACTCGCATTGACTGCATTGACTCGCATTGACTGGCATTGACTGACCTGTATTCAGGCTTCAGCCACCTCTCCCCTTCGTTTAGCAGCCACGCTATCTTCTCACACGTCGTCAGGATCTCACCAAACCCAGCATCTACCAGCACCTTGCCCGACTCACGGGCTGATACTCTGGAGAGAATGAGGTGGGCATGGCAGGGATGAGACACCAAGCAGTGGGAGATGAGAGAAGGGCAATGAGAGAGGACCGATTCGGCAGTAGCACCAGCATCCACCAGCACCTTGCCTGACTCTCGGGCTGATACCCTGGGGAGAATGAGGTGGGTAGGGAGAGAGAAGCAATTGGAGACGAGAGAAAGGCAATGAGAAAAAATTGGCAGTAGAGCCAGCATCCAACCGCACCTTGCCCAACTCTTGGGCTGAAACCTTGGAGGGGGGAAGGAGGTGGGCAATGGGCGGAGGGCAGTGCGAGCCAGAGCATAAGGGCAGTACGAGGTGGGAAGTGGGCAGTGGCGGTGCTGCAACCGCCAGTATTTTTTAGTCGACTCAAAAATAGGCAGTGGCGGTGCTGCAACCGCCAGTAACCTTGTCATGTAGAGCATCAACAGCACAGCAACCCCATACCTGCATATGAGGTCCTGATTCTCCACCACGTATCGCATTAGCACCCTCAGGAACTGCCTCCGCTTCTTGAAGCTGCTGCTACTGTTGCTGCTGCTGCTGGTAACCGCATTACATATAGCATCAACAGCTCTATACCTGCAAATAAGGTCCTTGTTCTCCACCACGTATCGCATGAGCACCCTCAGGAACTGAGGGTGGTAACCCTGGTACCTGGGCAAGGGCGTGCTTACACTCACCTGCAGATAAGGTCCTTGTTCTCCACCACGTATCGCATGAGCACCCTCAGGAACTGCCTCCTCTGCTCGGAGCTGCTATGAGCCCACTGCTGCTACTGCTGGTAACCGCGTTACGTAACGCATCAACAGCAAGTCAACTCCATACCTGCAGATGAGGTCCTGATTCTCCACCACGTATCGCATGAGGACCCTCACGAACTGCCTCCTCTGCTCGAAGCTGCTGTGCTGCCACTGCTGCTGCGCCTGCCGTGCCCTCGCCACATGCTCTTTCACCTGAACATGATGGAATGATGGGATGATTAAGATCATGGGGCAAATACAGATGTTTTGGGTAAAATGCAGCAGAAGTGAGTGGGGAAACGGGTTTCTCTGCTCTAAGCTGAGCCACATTGCGTGCCCTCGCCACATGCTCCTTCGCCTGAAGTGGATACAAGGGGTATTGTGGGTTGCATTGCGGTAGAGCTTGAATGCGAAACCTCTGCACTTTGCAGAGTCGCACGGTCGTAGCACTGCACTCTGTCTCCCATTTCTCATCCAGACCTCCCTTCTTCCCACTCACATCTGATGCCTTCAGAGCGGGCGAGAAGCCCAGGTACTGCAGCGTGGCAGGGTCGTAGCACTGCACTCTGTCGCCCACCCACCCACATACCTATCCACCCACACTCCCATCCACCCACCCAGGCGCTTTACCACCCTCCCGCCCAGCCCACAACTCACGTCAGATGCCTTGAGGGCAGGCGAAAAGCCCAGGTATTGCAGCGTGGCAGGGTCGTAGCACTGCACTCTGTCGCCTGCTGACCCCTCTCCGCGGGGAAACTGAGTGGGGGAACGGGGGAAGAGAGGACAGCAGAGTCGGAGTGATGAAAGAGGAGTCTATCTCTAATGCGCCTCAAAAATAGACTGCAACGTGGCAGGGTCGTAGCACTGCACTCTGTCGCCTGCTGACCCCTCCCCTGAGGAAACTGAGTGGGAGGATGGGGAGAAACAGAAAAAACTGCAACCACTAATGTGAATGTGAATGTGACGAGACTGTGAATGAGCATTTCCCTGTGAATGTGAAGGCGACGAGACTGTGTTTCTTCTTGAAAGGGTGAAGAAAGTGAGGAGTGAAATGTGTGGTTGAACAAACGAAGCTGGCAAAGCAACGGCTCACATAAATATATCGATTGGTTTTGCTCTCCTCCTGCTTCTCCGTAACTGCACAGGCACAAGTGTCAGGACAAACCCATGAACGAGATTCAATCCAAATCACATTAGCCCTTTTCTAATCCTAAAATGTCAAGAAATGCAGGAGATGGTTTCATTAATATTGCTCGCAACGGATGGAATAAAGAGGCCGGTGAGGAAACGGAGATAACGGCGACGCGATGCGAGTGGGTCAGAATAAATGGAGCGGACGGAACGCCGTTCATATATGCATGAAGACGAGGAAGCAAGCAACAGAGATCGAACGCTGAGAAGTACGACAGTGACCGAAGGCAGCTCCCTTATGTCTACAAACGAGGACAATGTAGATTACATTCTAGGATACGAGAGAATCAACTACTGCAATACTCGAGAGAGCGACGATCGCTTACTGTAGGAAGTGTCGACGTAAATTTGCGGGACTTTAGGCTGCAATAGGACCTTGACGACAATCCACGCGACGGTTGCGACGAGTGCTAAGATCAGAAGCGACTCGGGAGCCGCCAGCATCGACGATAAGGCCGCACCCATGCTGGCTGACGCCTCGGATTGCACGCAGCTTGATCAGCTAAGACAGGCGAATAACTAACTACGGCGACCAGGCTGACATTGCCTACAGACCATTCAAGAGAAGGTCTCGCTGGTTCCAGAGAATGAAGTTATTCAGCAGTAATCGGTGAGTTCAAGGTTGGTAAAAAGGTTGTGCTGCCGCCAGAGAACGTATGTGTTTTAAAGGTACACTTCTGTAGCTCAGAATCTGATATTCATTATTGAAATATTCTGAAGAATCTGGGGACTGATATGTGTGGCAGACGATCATCTGAGACTGACGAACACATGCGACGGAACTCGCAGTTATCGCAAATCTCTTATCACCCCAGACTCCTGGCGGCGCGTCAGTGCGCTTCACGAATTCTTTTCCCGCGCAACACCTTCCATCACACGAGGAAGCAGACAGAGCAGCAGCAGATCGCACAGGCACAGCACCCCATCCGCGCTTCGATCAATTCAAACCCAATGCAGCCAACCACCCACTGCTCCTATCTGCTCCTAACATTTCTTCACTGTCGCTTAAAACCCTGGCTAACCGCTCAATAACGATTTAGGCCGTTTATTAACCTTACTTCACCGTGAAGGCGTGCACTATAACAGCACCCCGTCACGACGACCTCAAACATCCTCCCATAAATCCCCCTCTTCCTCTCCCTACCTGCCAAAAAAACATCACCGCGATAGGACAAGTCCAGCCAGATAAAGGGGTCGAGAGGAAGGGGAAGGCACAGCAGAACCGCACTAACAGCTTTCATACTCGCGACTTACCTCGGTCTCCCACAAGCAAGAACCATACGTCATTATCTGACCAGTCCCAAAGGCTTATAAGAGACGGAGAGGTTAGGAGCTAACACGTGCCACGTCGAATGATATTTTGGGTCAATTTACTTGTCCTTCCATTGAAAACCATCATCGCAGCACTGGCACCATGCGTATCTCCGCCACAAGCAGCACCGTCGCAGAGAAAAACAATTATATTTTCTTCCGCAATGCAGCTTGCACAGCCACACCTAGTAACCCACGTTCGAAATATCGACACCGAGTCTTGCTACCGTCGATACCACTTCAACGTTGCGTTGTAACAGGGCCTTCAATACGCGCTTACCTTTATTGTACACTATTTCTGTTAGTAACTATTCTCGTTCATACTCATGCATCAGCAGCCGCAGCGTTCCACTCGAGAAGCTTCCCCCGCGTTTTCCCACATCGCCGTCGTCATCTAGCGGCTATAAACCGAGAATGGATATCGCGCGTGTACGTGAAGGGCGTGTCGATGCGCTTCATTGAAGAGCGCGCCAATTGGGAGTTCCTGGTGGGCGGGCGGACCAATCAGAACCACCGCGTGACGTGGCCCGACAGCCTAGTCAAGTCCACGTGGCGAAGCACGAGCGTCAGGCACCATAACATCAGTCTTCAGGTGTGGAGATCGCGGTAGCAGCCTTCGCGGCAAGGAGTGTATGTGTGGGGAGTCTGTAGTGGAGTCAGTACCAGCCTCTGTATCGGCTTGCTGGTCGCAACCTTTCCCATTACGCCCTCTGCTTTTCCGCTTCCATCAAAATTCCTCCTCCCTTCCCCTTCCCCCTTCCCCCTTCCGCAGGACACCCCCTCCTGCCACGCGCTCCTTCCGCCTCAAGCGTACACCTCGCGGGTTTCGCGCGGCCGGCCCGTTCTTTCCGACGAGCTGCTCCGCGTGCACCGCCGATGGCTGCGCGATCAGCAACAAGACGATCGCTCGGATCGAGAGCGAGAGGATAGCTCGGGTCAAGAAGGAGAGAATCGTGCGGACGAGCTGCTCCGTGTGCACCGCCGACGGCTGCGCGATCAGCAGCAAGAGGATCGTTCAGATCGAGAACGCGAAAATATGTCGGGTCAAGAAGGAGTGAATCGTCCGGAACCTCCCCCCTCACCTTCCGCCTCTCCCGCCTCCCCTTCGTACCCTCAATCCTTTGCCTCCTTCCCAGCAATTTTTTCCGAGAATTTCCCTAGAAATCTCACCAATCGCACCGACTCCGCCAATCGCACCGACTCCACCAATAGCACCGATTCCGCCGATTCCGCAGAAACCGTCGATCCCGCCCATTCCGCTGACCGCTGGCTGATCTGGGTGCCGCGAGCCGGTCTAGGAAACATGCTGCGCGCGCTCTCCTCCTCCTTCGTCTACGCGCTCCTCTCGGGCCGCCGCCTTTTGCGCTGGCACGGCGGGCCGTACGGCGACGCGATGAACAGCCTCTGCGCGGGATTCGCGTGCGGATTCGACGAGATTAGGTTTCCGAATAATAATCTACCGAATTACGCGGAGCCGTTGGATCGGCTGGTATCGAACGGCGAGCAGATGCGACGATCGCTGGCGGATCCGCATCCGCTCGTTATAGTCACGATGTCAAGCTCGTTTGATAGGTATTGGCAGGAGGATAAGGAGTTAACGCGGTGCGTGATGGGCGCGTTAGGGTGCGCTTCGGACTGGTGCGTTTGGTCTAGAACGATGGAGATTTTATTAGGAGGCGGACCGACAAAAGCGCTAGGTTACGAGATCGAGAAAGACGTGAGAATATTTCCGCACGTGAAGTCTGCTTCGGCAATTAGCGGAGAGATTCATAACGAAGCGGCAAGTGCGCGGGGAAAAGGATTGGAACGACTGGAAAGGGAGAGGTTGCGGAGTCGGGAAAACGGGGTGCGGGGAAGCGGAAAATTGCGGAGCAGAGTTCGAGCGGAAGATGCATGGGACGCGGGGGAAGCGGGGGATGCGGGGAGAGGGGGGGTTCAGGTTGCTCGGAGGCTAAGCGGAGAAACGCTACTAGCAGGGGAAAGCGGAGAGGGGCGGGAAGGGGGTACTGGTGGTAACCCATTGGCGAAAGGGACTGGGCTTCGCCTGCAGTTTGATGTTTCGCTGCACATCCGAACAGGGGATTGGTGAGTCAGCCACCCGATTCTTCCCTCAAACACCCTCCTTTCCCTCCACCATCCACCCTCCTTCCTCCATCAACTCCCCATTCCCCCGCCCAGCTAGTTCCCCTTCTCCTCCCTACCGTCCCCCCACCATCTTCCCCCGACCACCTTTCCCTGACTCCCATCCCCCAGCTCCCCTCCACCGGCCACCTCCCCCAACTCCTTAGCGGATCTCTGCATTGCCCCACCACCACCTTTCACCACCACATTTCTCTCACCCCTTTCCCCCAACTCTCTTTCCCCCACCATCTTTCCCCAACCGCTTGCAGGAGCTTTGGGTTGCCCCATTGTGGAGAGTCCGATGCTGCATGCCTGCTGCAGCGCAGCCACGTGGCACATGACGTGGCATCCCTCTTCCTGCAGGCGTCCCATTGGCTCTGCCTCTCCTCCCTACTCCAGCTGTTCCGCTTCCGGAAATGGGCAGCTCAGATGCGGGCGGCTGAGCGGGCGGTGGAGCCAGTGGACAAGCGGTGGGCTTTATTGGCAGCTAGTGAGGAGTGGGTGGCAAAGACTGAGGCTTCACTGTCACTGGGCACAAGGGCGGCGAAGCAGGTGTGATGGGAGGAGAGGAGAGGAGGGTAAGGACGGGAGAGGAGGGTAACGGGGCAGAGAGGAGATGAGAGGAGTGGACTGCAGTAGTGGCTTGGAAATGAGAGTGGGTGGCAAACACTGAGGTTTAACTGTCACTGTGCATATGAGTGGCGAAGCAGGTGAGAGGGGTGGACGGGATTGGAGAGGAGAGCAGAAAAGTTGAGGATGGGTGCACAGTACACATGAAAATGTTCAGTTGAGTTATGAGATATCTCAAAACTTGTACAGTGCATACATTCCACATGCACCTGGATGCGCTTTGTCCTCTTCTCCTGCACTCCTCCCGAGCAGATGATAAGACAGAACAGAACAGCTGCGGAGGAGAGCTGGAACACAGTTGCACTTTGGGCCTTTTTCCTGTGCTCCTCCCGAGCAGGTGCTAAGAAAGAATAGGACAGCCGCGGAGGAGAAATGGACTCTAGACGACTCGCTTGCCATGGCACATGGTATGAAAGTTTTAAGTTCTATATAGCTCGTAACCCAAATGGCACATAGTATGGTATGAGAGGATTGGCAGTCGATGAGAATGATCATGCCTGTTGACGTGGGCAATGATGATGATGTGGACGATGATATTTGTTCCACGGGCCAGGGTTGGATGAGTGGAAGTACCAGTAATGTCTAGTAGTCTATTTGTAATCCTTCAGCTACGATCCTTCGGCCCACAAGTCTTCCATCTATCCTCCCCTGTTTCTTTTCCCTGTCCTCGACCTCAAACCCATCCTTGTTTGTAGGTTTGGTGCCAGTCCCCGGACATTCACCCAGACCAACGCCAATGTTCCGCATTCCCCAACTCTCCCCTCTCAACATCTTCTTATCCACCGATAATGAATATCTAAGGCCACATTTTGTGGAGCTGCTACAGCCATTCGGAAACGTTTTCGTTTCTACAGGCCAAACTGCGCATCTGTCTACTTCTAAGCAACCAGGTCCGAAGTTGGCTACTGTAGCGGATTTCTTCTTGTTGAGCCGGGGAGCTGTGCTTGTAGGGGGTACGCACACTCTCAGCACCTTTGCGAAATTCGCTGGGATCTACTCCAATTGCTCCGTGGTGTTTGACCATTCCCCCCTGCATAGATGCCACTACGCAGCAGTACACTTGTAACACATTTTGTATACGTGGTTTATGTGTACGCTTGAGAGCCTTCTTGATGCTGACAGCCTCAAGCAGTTTTCAACACCACCAGCAATGATGTGCCCCTGCCTTCCTGCTTATCGTATTGCCGCTTCTCCTTACAATGGAGCTTGTCTGCCCTGCCCGGCATGTACGGTAGCTGTCTGTCAGCTGGTGGGAAGTACAACAAACGGTAGTTGGAAGTATAACAAACGGTAGTGGGAAGTACAACAAACAGAATGCTGAACTGATGTCACCCCGCGTCAGCACGGGCGCCTCTGCTTTGAGTTTCTTCAAATACGTTGCAGGCAGAACAGATATCTACCCACCACCAGCAGGGGAAGTGGCTTGCAGCACGTTGTTAATCTCCCCAATGATGTGAACCAGGCGGTTGGAATACATTGCAGAGAGCGCCACCTCTGCTCCAAGTCACTTATATACTACCTATGCGCAGAGGCTCGATTCAAATGCCTATGGTTTTCCTTCTTTTACCTACCCGCCACCTGCTGGGGCACTAGCTTACAGCACATTGTTGAACTCCCCAATTATGTGATCGGGGCGGCTGGAATACATTGCAGAGAGCGCCGCCTCTGCTATGAGTCACTTGATTTTCTACGCACACAGATCCTCAATTCAAGTGCCTAAGGTCTGTCTCTACCTACCCACCACCAGCAGGGGCAATGGCCTGCAGTACGTTGGATCTCCCCTAATGCAAACTGGACGATTGGAGTACATTGCAGAAAGCGCCGCCTCCGCTATGAGTCGCTGCAAATACATGGCTTGTGGAACAATTATCTACCCATCCCCAGCAGGGGCAGTGGCTTGCAGCACGTTGTTGATCTCCCCTATGATGTGAACTGGGCGGTTGGAATACATTGCAGAGAGAGCCGCCTCTGCTGCTGCCTTGTAGGCTCGTGTTCGCTGCACCACAGCCTCCTGTGAGAGGTGAAGAGAGGGAAAGGGAGTGGTGAAGGGAGGGAATGAGAGGGAATGGAAGTGGTGAATGGAGGGAATAAGAGGGAATGGGAGTGGTGAATGGAGGGAATGAGAGGGAATAAGAGAGAATGGGAGTGTGTGTATGTATGCTCACTGCGGAAGCACCTGCTTCCTTGTAGGCCCCGTGTTCATTGCACCACCGAGGGGGTGTGAGTGCACAATTTTGTGTGAAGGGTTGTGACACACATGCCACACCATGCCACTGCATGTCACACCATCCCATGCCACACACCAGCAGCACCAAGCCGCACCAAGCCACACCATGGCACATCATCCCATGCCATGCCATGATATGCCATGCCATGCCATGCCATGCCATGATATGCCATGCCATGCCATGCCATGCCATGCCATGCCATGCCATGCCATGCCATGATATGCCATACCACGCCATGCCATGCGACTCACCAGTTTAGGCCAAGCATCAGCCAGTGCTGCCCGAATCTCTCTCCGCCGCCTCTCCAATGCCATCCATACCACACCATACCGCACCATACCGCACCATACCACACCATACCGCACCATACCGCACCATACCACACCATACCACACCATACCATACCATGCCATGCCATGCGACTCACCAGTTTAGGCCACGCATCAGCCAGTGCTGCCCGAATCTCTCTCCGCCGCCTCTCCAGCTCGCCTATGCTATCCAGCAGCCTCGCCTCGTTTGTCTTCTTCTGCAGCAATGATTGCTCCAGCCGATCCAAAAAGCTGGAAGGCCAACGGAGAAACGGAGACGGACAAAAGAGGAGAAGCGGAAGCAGAAAAAAAGGCTGTTCTTGTGGCTGGTGAGTCGAGAAATGGCCGAACACATGTAGGAGGGAAGGGGTTGTCGATTGAGAGCAGGGGTGTAGAGGAAGGGTGGTTTTGAGACGTCTTAAAAAGAATTGTTTTGAGACATCACAAAAAGAATTGTTTTGAGGCGCCTTAAAAAAACTCTTTTACACGTGGCCGAATACATGTAAGAGGGAAGGGGTTGTCGAGGGAGAGCAGGGCCATAGCGGAAGGGTGGTCGCTACTGTACACAGAGAAGAGTTGAGAAAACGTACCGTGGGGAGGAGAGGATGAGGAGCAGGTCTCGCGTGCGACGGCTGGTGAGTCGACCAATGGCCGTGCAGATATGGGAGTTGAGGGAGGTGAGGAGGAGAAGGTATCTGAAGGAGAGGCAGAATGTTGTGAGCACTCACCGAGGGGAGGAGAGGATGAGGAGCAGGTCTCGTGTGCGACGGCTGGTGAGTCTACCAATGGCCGTGCAGATGTGCGAATCAAGGGATGCGAGGAAAAGGGTTTTAAGGGAGAGGCAGAATGGTGTGAGCACTCACCGGCGCAGTGTGGATATGTGACATCACAGTCACGGACCCCGTCTCCCACCAGGATGAGTACGCTCGCAAGGCACCCGGGTGAGTGGCCAGGATGCAAGCAGACAAGAAGGAGACCAAGTATGCCGGGCGGAGCCCGTGGGTGGGCTTCTACGCTATGGCCGTGGAGACCTACGGGTACCCTTCAGCTGGAGTCCTCGATTTCCTTCGCAGCTGCGCGGAGCTGGCGGCAAAGCGGCGGTTCAACGCCTCACCGAAGTCGAGGGAGGTGGGGAAACTACTCACTGAGTATCGCCAGCGCTGGAGCGTGACCCTGCAGAGAGCCCAAGCCAACGCCCTCAGGGACAAGACCCATGAGGCACTTACCGCGGATGTGCTTGGCCTGCAGGGTCCGTTCACTCCACTGAGCGAGGACCAGCTATACCAGTTGGTAGAAGACCCCTCCGGCCACTAGGGCCGGAAGGGGAGGGGGGGCGGCAGTAGAGGTGACGGGATAGGGGTTTGATATAGTAGCTTTGCTGCATGTGTTTGCTGACTTACCTTGTTTGTACCTTGATGATATTAATACGAAGGACCGTTCGAGGATGAGAAGGAGGTCCCGCGTGCGACGGCTGGTGAGCCGGCCGATTGCCGTGCAGACGTGCGAGTCAAGGGACGAGAGGTCCACCAGCCGCCGCACGCAGCTTCAGGTCAAGCGACAGATGCTTCAGGTACAGGCAAAAGGGTGCAAGCACTCACCGGGGGGAGGAGAGGATGAGGAGGAGGTCCCGTGTACGACGACTGGTGAGCCTACCAATGGCCGTGCAGATGTGGGAGTCAAGGGAGGCAAGAGACGTGGTGCCATGGTTCTGGATGATGGGAGGCGCTGTGGCCTGGGGAATGCAGGGAGCAGGAGGAATGGAAGCAAGAAGAAATGAATGAGGGGGATGGCCAGATGTGGGAGACAAGAGATGCAAGAGACGCCGTGGTTCTGGATTCTGGACGATGGGAACCGCTGTGGCCTGGGGGATGCAGGCGGGAGAGCAGGGGAGAGACGGGGTGAGGGAAGCCGTGCAGATGTGAGAGTCAAGTCAAGGGAGGCAAGAGACGCAGTGCCGTGGTTCTGGATTCTGGACGATGGGAACCGCTGTGGCCTGGGGGATGCAGGCGGGAGAGAAAGGGGGAAGGGGAAGGGTGAGTGGCCAGAGGAACGGGGAATTGAGGGGATGTAAGAAGAAATGGTTGTGCACACAAGAAAGTAGACGAAGAATCCTCAAATGTAACACTCACCAGCAGTAGAGGGAAACGGCATAGTGAATGATGGGGATGCACTTTTGAGAAATCCCAAATGTAATACTCACCAGCAGATGTGCCTATAACACCGACAGCAGACTCAAGGTCCTCCCATCCTTCCTCACTCGCCAGAGTCTCCCTGCTCATGACCCCTCATCCAGTCACCAGCAGCTGTGCTTGCAAAACTCACAGCATACTCACCGTTCCCCCATCCTCCCCCACCGGCCAAACTAAAAAATCACACCAGATTCAAGGCCCTACCATGATCCCATGCGCTCCCACTGGACAGCCTCACACGCCCCCCCTCACGACACGATCCTTCTTCACTCACCATCAATTGTGCCTGCAACACAGATCCCTGGTGTCGGTTCATCTCAGCTATCCGTGTGACAAGGAATATGTGCAGCTGGGGGGAGCGGGAGAAGACATGTAAGGGAGAAGGCAAAGGGAAGAGAGGAGGCAAAGAAAGGAGAGGGAGAAGCATTTTTGCTCACCTCCCGCACCCTTATCTGTTCTCATCCGATATGCTACATACCATTCAATGTATAAACCTCCAAGCAGCTGAGTGTATCACAAGCGCTAACACCCTGCTCGCCTCCAGAAACAAGTTTCGGTATGCTGCACACAGAAGCCAATTTTGAAGCTGCTCTCAACCAACCACACCTCTCACCTCAAACAGGTCGTCAAGCAGCTTGCTGCGATACACTGAATCAGCCAGCAGCCACCGCTGCACCTTGTGCCTCCCTTCTCCCCCGAGTGTGACAGCATGACCAAACGGGTCCCAACACAAGACGTCCAGACTCAACGCTCCTTTTTCCCACCCATCTCACCTCAAACAGGTCATCAAGCAGCTAGCTGCGATACACTAAATCCGCCAACAGCCACTGCTGGACCGTGTGCCTCTCACTCTCTCCCAAGTGAGAGACTGCATGATGAGACTTGTTGCAACACGAGTCATTCAGTCTCACCTCAAACAGGTCGTCAAGCAGCTTGCTGCGATACGCTGAATCAGCCAACAGCCACCGCTGCACCTTGTGCCTCTCGCTCTCCCCTTCCCTCCCACTCCTCCCTCCTCCTCCCCCACCGCCACCAGCACTATCACCATCACCAGCGCTTCCAGGTGGCGCCTCCTCATTGGTCCCTGCAGCTCCTGTGTCAATATCCCAGTCTATCCCCCCTCCTCCCTCCTCGCCACCAGCAGCACCTGTATCAGCAGAGATCTCGATGCCCCAGTCAATGCCTCCCCCAGATGCGCCCTCCCCCCCACCCAGGGCGCTCCAATCTATCTCCACCGCTGCACCATCTGCAGTCGTAGTGGCACCATCAGCACCATCAGCAGTAGAAGCAGCACCATCGGTATCCGCAGCACCATTAGCAGCAGCAGCAGCATCAGCACCATCAGCAGTGGCAGAAACATCAAGGTCCCAAACTATGCCACCACTCTCTCCTTCTCCTCCTAGTCCTCCCTCTCCCCCTCCACCTTCTCCCCCTGTACTCACATCCAAATCCCACACAATCCCCCCTACAGCATCACCATCCCCACCACTACCACCGGCATCACCCCCAACACCACCAGCAGCATCACCAACCCACTCGTCCTCCGCAGGAGGCTCGGCCTGATCCTGCCGCTCAGGGTTTGCCCGAAGCTCCAAGAGCGTGGGGAGGAGGAGGGAGGAAGAACCAGCATCCTCCCCCCCATGCGCAAAGGCTATAGCAGCTCGATAGTAGTCCACTGCCTGCCCTACAGGCTCCCCTGATAGAATTGTTACCACGCTCTGAAAGATTCCAGGAAGCAGGGAGACCAGCCCCTTGAGCTCTGTCCGTACATCGTTACCCTGTAAGAAGCAGATGGGAAAAGAAAGGAGGAGGGGAAGTGGTAGGGGGGTTTAGGGTCGGACAGAGATGGGTGAAGAGCGTAGGGAGGAGAGGGGAAACCTGTGTCATCCCCATGGGCAAAGGCTATAGCAGCTCGGTAGTAGTCCACTGCCTGCCCTACAGGCCCCCCGCATAGCACTGTTACCACCCCCTGGAAGGCTCCAGGAAGCTGCAAAACCAGCGACTTCAGCTCCTTTCTCACGTCTTCACCCTTTAGGGAGGCGCGGGGTGAGAAAAGGGAGGGGAGGGGGAAGGGGAGAGGAGGGATGCGGGTGGGTGAAGAGTTGTGAGAGCGCGGGGAGGAGGGGGGAAGAACCCACATCCTTCCCCCCATGGGCAAAGGCTATAGCAGCTCGGTAGTAGTCCACTGCCTGCCCCACAGACTCGTTGCACAAAACGCCCACCACTGACTGGAAGATCCGGGAAGTTGCGACACCAGTCCCTTGAGCTCGGTTCGTACATCGTTACCCTATCAGAAGCAGACGGGAGAAGAGAGGAAGGGGGGAGTGGTGGGGAGGAGGGTGTGGATTGGACAGTGATGGGTTAAGAGGTGTGAGAGCGTAGGGAGGAGGAGTGAACCCGCATCCTCCCCCCTATGGGCAAAGGCTATAGCAGCTCGGTAGTAGTCCACTGCCTGCCCTACAGACTCCCCTGATAGAATGGTTACCACTGACTGGAAGATTCCAGGAAGCTGCGAGACCAGCCCCTTGAGCTCTGTCCGTACATCGTTACCCTGTTGAAAGCAGATGGGAGAAGAGAGGAGGGGGGGAAGTGGTAGGGGGGGTTGGGTCGGACAGAGATGGGTGAAGAGGTGTGAGAGCGTAGGGAGGAGGGGGGGAACCTGTGTCACTCCCGTGTGCAAAGGCTATAGCAGCTCGGTAGTAGTCCACTGCCTGCCCCACAGGCTCCCCGCATAGGACGCCCACCACTGACTGGAAGATTGATGGGAGCTGCGAAACCAACCCCTTCAACTCCTTGCGCACGTCTTGACCCTTCAAGAAGAAGCAGAGAGCGGGGTTACCACCACATGGGAGAAACGGAAAGGGGGCACGGGTGGGAGAGGGAGGTGTTGCGTTGATGAAACAGTAATGGGCACAACACAAGGCTATAGCAGCTCGGTAGTAGTCCACTGCCTGCCCCACAGACTCGTTGCACAAAACGCCGACCACTGACTGGAAGATACTGGGAAGCTGCGACACCAGTCCCTTGAGCTCGGTGCGTACATCGTTACCCTGTTGGAAGCAGATGAGCAAGGAGAGGAAGGGAGCGAGTGGTGACGGGGTTGGCTCAGACAATGATGAGTGAGGAGCAGTGGAGACGAGTGCCTTGAGCTCTGTGCGTACATCGTGACCCTGTTAGAAGCAGATGGGAGAACAGAGGAAGGGGAGAGTGGCTTGATTTGTAGGTCAGAGCACACCCGTTAGAAACCGCTCGGCAACAGCAGGGACACGACTTTTGACTTGAATCAAAACTACCATTTGTGTCGACCACTCAAAAGGAATGCACCTCACCTTGATCCCCAGGTCGGAGCACGCCTGCTGAAACCGCTCGACAACGGCGACGTGACATTCGAGTTGTCTTTAGAGCAACCTTTAGTCGACCACTCAAACGGAATGCACCTCACCTTCATTCCCAGGTCCGAGCACGCCTGCTGAAACCCCTTGGCAGCAGCAGCAGCAACGGCAGCAGGAGTGTTTTCAGCATCAGTGTTTTCAGCATCAGTGTTTTCAGCATCAGTGTTTTCAGCATTCCCGGAATCCGCAGCTCACCTTGATTCCCAGGTCAGAGCACGCTTGTTGGAACCCCTTGGCAGCAACAAGCAACGGATTGCACCCCCGTATGAGTGTTTTCAGCATTCCCGGAATCCGCAGCTCACCTTGATTCCCAGGTCAGAGCATGCCTGTTGAAACCCCTTGGCAGCAGCAGCAGCCAGTCTACGGCAGTCCAGCTCCTTCCTGTTGCTCTCCTCCAGCTGCTGCTGGGCCCGCGCCCTGTGCTTCTGCCAGTAGGGGCTGATGAGAGGGGAGTGAAAGCAATGTGGGAGTAGGGAACGGGGGGAATTGGTGCAGAAGTAGGGGAAGGGGAAAATTAATGAAGGACTGGATGAAGAAGGGAAATGAACAGGAGAGTACAGGAAAATGGGGAAAGAGTGGGGGGGGAGGAGAGGGGGGGGGGTGGTAGAAAGAGGTCAATCAACAAGTGAAGCATGAGCGATAGTCGGAGAAAGGGGGAAGGGAAAAGGAGCAGGAATGAAGGGATGGAGGCAGCATGCATGTAGAGTGAGGTATAACCTGTTCTCTTCTCGCCCCTCAATAACCCCCTCCGTCCCCCCCCACCCCCCCTCGAAATGACCCTCTGCTCTCCTCTCCTCCTTATGCAGTGACCTCCTTTCTCACATGTCATAGTTGGTATTGTGTACGAGAATCTGAGCCGCTTCCCCCAGAAACACAGAGTCACGCTCGTATGTTCGAACCACTGCATCCCACTCGCCCTGCCAAGTAAGGGAGGAGGGACAAGAAAACATGAGGCAAGGAAACAAGGAGGCTTCATGGGGACCTGTAGGTTCGAACCCTAAACACTCATAACAACACCCACCACTTGACCCACCACAGGAGACATTCTCATCGCATCCTTAGACACATTCTCCTCTGTTTCAAAGCACTCAACACAGGCCCCACTAGGCCACCGAAAAGTGGTGTGTGTTGATCCATACAAATCACTGCAGCACCACACACCAGGCTTTTTCTCATTCTCACATTCTCGAAACAACCCTAACTTCTGCCACACATCCTTGGCACATCTCTCGGTTTTGGAGCACTCACCACCAGCCCAGCAAGGCCGCCGAAAATTGTTCTCTCACTGGGGCGAGCAGCAGCAAGAATGTCCCTCACTCGCTTCGCCTCCACATACCCCACCTCTGCAAAACGATAAGAAAAGAATGAACAACATAAACGGTTTCTTCACTTATGAATGGAAGGAACCAGCATTCGGTGTTGCTGTTAATCTTAACAGACAGCAGCTAGAGTAGAGAGCTTCTCAGTTTGCTATCATATGATTCTAAATTAGCATTAGCAGGCCCGCCCGTGCACCCATGCACGCATGGACTCACCCTGCGCCCATGGACGGAACCATTTATTATCCAATGAACTCATGCATGCATGCATGCACCCATGCCCGCATGCACCCATGCCCGCATGCACCCATGCATGCATGCATGCACCCATGGACGGACCCATTAATGCTCCCATGCACCCACCATCCACCGAGAGCGACTGCAGCCAGGGATCATGATGACGTGGCAGTGTGGTAACCAGCTTGGCGATTCGCTGCTGAATAGCGGCTACTCGTTGCCTCCAATTGGCCGGTACCCGCTTCCGATCCACCAGCCAGTCTGGTGTCGGACATGGAAGAAAAAATATTCAGTCAAGGGACTAACTGATTACTCAACGAGAAATTGCGCTTAAAAGTATTCCATACTGTGGAACTGTGCGATGTTTATTTAGCTAATGTCACTTAATGTCAGGTGTCAGTCATCGTTATGTAGCCATACGAGAAACGCGGTACCTGCGAATTTGTTGTACGCAATGTCAATGGGAAGCTGATGCTCTTCGAATTTCACTCCCTCTCCCGTTTTCTCCACCACCACCGGCGCAGAGCCACCTTCTTCTACCTGGATCCCTGCTCCATCGTCCGAATTCGTAGAATCCTGAGCCATGTGTCGAATATCCCTACACAAATCGTGTCAAGTTATGAAGGAATCACCAGGTTCGACAAATGTGATTGCCTTTCCGGAAGAGGACTCGCTACGACGGGACGAACGAACCTAAGATGCTAGAGGATTTTCGGAAACGAACGATGAAGCCGGTAGGTAGGCACCTCTTATGACTCGACCGACGCCATGCAGCTAATTCGGAAGATACGGGCATGCGAAACACTCTGATCTAATCGCATTTTTCAATAGCGCTGACAAAAACCAGGATTGGCGAAAAGAATAGACAAAATATAGGTGGTGATTAGCTTGAATCACGCACTGAACCTTGGGATCACCTTCGCTGAGGTTCTCCTCCTGCAAAAGTGACGCCAGACCGCATTCACTTTGAAACAGCCCCTCCTGTATGTCACCCGAGAATGTCAGATTCGGTGTACTTTGCGGGCATCGTTTCTTTCTTCACAAGCTCGTGTCACATTACCAGGACTCGGACTTTCGCTTATGTAAGACCAACTTGAAAACGTCAAATCTGATGACCTGAGGCGGATTTTCACCCCGCACTCGGGTCCGCTTCAACATCCGGGTCACAGTATACCACCCTCAGTGAAACACGAAAACGGGTCTTGGTAGTATCCACGATTCCATATGCTTATAATTGTGGACTTTTTTTCTCCGCAGTCGCACAAGTCTTGCGACGCGTCTGCGACGAGTTTTTCCCCGTATTGGACACGTTTGACGATGGCGTGCGACTGCCGTCTAAACTAGTAATCTCAGACTCCATTCATTCAGAGTGAATTAACATTTACTACGAGATTATTGTCGACCCTTTAGGCTGACAGACGGGACTTCCAGAAGTGATGGTCCACTTGTAAATTAACGCAAATAACGCAGGTCGTGACATCGCTTACTCCTGACATAGCTAACCTCACCGCAAAAGTTGTTAGCTCGATGATACCGTCGATTGGCAATTACGACGTACTGACACCGTCCACTACGATTAACGTCATATTGACAACGTCCACTCTGATTGACGATTAACGTCGTACCGATTCCGTCCGTTATTGGTTGGCGACTAACGTCTTTCTGACATCGTCCACTACTAATTGACAAATATCGTCTCTAATAGTACCTTCCGACCGCCCGCAACAGCGTCTGTCATTCATCTGCTGCGTAATACTATTCATTCTCAGTTACCTTTAAACCGACATGCGATCGGGAGAAGGCTCAACCACCACTGAGTCGACTCCAGGGGATGTGCTATCTGGGGGAGGCGCAACTGCCGTCGACTCGACTGAAAACGAGGTGTTATCGGGGGAAGGCGCAGCCAGCGTTGAGCCTCAAAAGGAGGTGCAATCAGGGGAAGGCGCAACCGGTACCGAGTCGACTCAAAAGGAGGTGCTATCCGGGGGAGGCGTGACAGCAGAAGCCGAGGAGGGAACGCCGGAGCTCCAGATTCCCCTGCAACCGCGGGCCGTCGTGTTCACATCGTCACCTTCCTCAGTGTTTATGTACAGAAAGCCGGATAGAATCGACGAAGGATTATACCTGGGAAGCCTCAACTCCGCCTCAAACAGGTAACCATGTAACCCTTTATTCTTTAGGTGTATCAAGGAAGCGACCATGGGACAATATATTGTCCTCTTCACATCGTCACCTTCCTCCGTGTTTATGTACAGAAAGCCGGATAGAATCGACGAAGGGCTGTACCTGGGAAGCCTCAACTCTGCCTCCAACAGGTAATTATTATGGTAACTCTGCACACCTGTTATTGCGCTGAATTTGGAACATACAGGAGCTCCACCAAGGGATAAAAGGATTGTGATTGTAGCGAATGACAAGGGTTACCGTTTTTTTTCACCCATACCCACATGGGTTTCTCAATCCGGTTGGTCCAATCACACAGAAAAGCGCTGCTGGAGCTGGGTGATAAAGAGCGTTGTGACTGTAGCGAATGCCATGTGATTGCTGTTTTTGTCACCCATATCTGCATGTTTCTCTGGTCTTTTCTGACCCAATCACACACAGAGAAGCGCTGCTGGAGCTGTGGATAAAGAGCGTTGTGACTGTAGCGAACGACACGGAGTACCAGTTTCCCACCCATACCCTCGTTTTCTTTTCTCGTTCTGTCCTACTACGCACAGAGAGGCACTGCTAGAGCTGGGCATTAAGAGCATTGTGACTGTAGCGAATGACACGGGCGCGCCGCCGTTCCCCGACACCTTCTCATACACGCTGGTGCACGTGGCTGATGCCATGCACGTGGACCTAACTTCCCACTTTGAAGGATGCTTCGTTGCTATTGAGGAGGGCAGGAAGGCAGGAGGCGTGCTGGTGCATTGTCTAGCAGGTAAGGCGTCAGAAGAGGTATGCCTTATCTCATCTGCTCGCACACCTTCACCCACACGCTTGTGCACGTGGCTGATGCCATGCATGTGGACTTAACGACCCACTTTGAAGGGTGCTTCGCTGCCATTGAGGAGGGGAGAAAATCAGGAGGCGTGTTGGTGCACTGCCTAGCAGGTGAGGGGCCAGAAGAGGCATACCCTTCCTCACCTTCTCATACACGCTCGTGCATGTGGCCGATGCCATGCACGTGGATCTTGCTTCTCACTCAGGGGGTTGCTTTGAAGCCATTGAGGAGGGCAGGAAGGCTGGAGGCGTGCTGGTGCACTGCCTGGCAGGTGAGGGGTGGGTTAATGGATATCCGGGTGTGTCGTGTAGTCAAAATAGGCATACCCTTTCTCACCTTCTCATACACGCTGGTGCACGTGCTGATGCCATGCACTTCCTGGCAGGTAAGGAAGGGTTGATCCCCTGATGCGTGGTGCAGAGTGAGACTCGTACTCGCTCATACACACAGGTGCACGTGGCTGATGCCATGCACGTGGATGATGCCATGCACGTGGCTGATGCCATGCACGTGGCTGATGCCATGCACGTGGATCTCGCCGCTCCATTTGTACCTCTTGTTATTGTCATGCTCGGGCATGTCACGCAGTGCAACGATAGTGATTGCATATAGGCATGATGAAGACCAAGGGGTGGGACTTTAGAGCAGCTCTATCCCATGTGTGGCTATGCCAACAAGTATTCTACGTTTTTACTTGGTGTGGTCACGCTCAGGCATGTCACAGAGTGCAATGATAGTGATTGCATATAGATATGATAAAGAACAAGAGGTGGGACTTTAGAGCAGCTATATCCCATGTGTGGCTATGCCAACAAGTATTATTCGTTTCCTTTTTCCCATTTTTACTTGGTGTGGTCACGCTCAGGCATGTCACGCAGTGCAACGATAGTGATTGCATATATGATGAAGACCAAGGGGCGAGATTTGAGAGCAGCCCTATCCCATGTGCGGCAGTGCCGACCAATAGTGCAGCCCAACATTCACCCTTCTCGTCTTCCCCATCTTCCCTTGTTCCCATTTGTACCTGTTGTTATGTTCAGGCATGTCACGCAGTGCAACGATAGTGATTGCATATATGATGAAGTCCAAGGGGTGGGACCTTAGAACAGCCCTATCCCATGTGCGGCAGTGCCGCCCAATAGTGCAGCCCAATATTGGGTTTTTGCGGCAATTACAGGATTATGAAGCGACGTTGAAACATAGTGGGAAGCATAAAGGCATGTTTGCAAGATGGTTTTCATAATAGAGGGCATGTGGATTTGGCTAATCGCTAATATGACCAGGGTTGTACTTGTACTGTAGTAGCGCCTTCCAAGCATGGTTTCTATTGTCAAATTGAGCTCTTTATCCATATCCGTATCTGTTCCTTCCTCTTCGCACATATTTATCAATGTATCAGAAGATGCACAGAATATACAGACGATGCTCAGCCTATCACAAAAATTTGCCCTTCACAATTAGAAAATCAGTCACTCGCGAACGTTTTGCCTGTGAGTGGTGATTGTGCTGATTTCGGGGTACAGTCACCAAGTCGAGGAAGAAAAACATCTACAGTTCATAAACAACAACGGCTGCCTGTCATCAGAATTGTTTACCTGGTTACGAACTTAAACCCCTAGACTCGTTTCACATTCCAATTTCGTTTTACAATCACATTTTTGCCCGTGGCGACAAGGGCGAATGTGGCGAAATGACCAAAACTCGGTTCACTCACATGCCGCCCGCCTACCTGGTGTTCTTGAAATGAGCACCGACTGTACAAGCTTGCCTGCTTCGAGCGTCGTATTTCAGGCTCGGTCTAGGCGAATACGGATTCTGACCGTCGATTCCAAAGTGGGACGGTTTGGTTCGAATCCACCGCGTTGGCTTGGTGGGGTTGCTCACTCACCTCACCTCCCGCCCCGCAGTTCACACTTTGGCTCCCGTCCCGTCGAATCGCATACGCTTGGGCACAGCGGGAGTCGCACGTCGTGCCCCAATGCTTTGTTTCCTGTTTCTCGGGTCACCTCACCACAATTCTGCGAAAAGCAAAGCAAGAAACACAGGACCAAGAACCCAGCGATGCTATGACGCGCCACACATATTGAAGCTGTTTCACGTTTCCTTTGCGTAGTCGAGTCACTTTCACCCTTGTCACCTTTCTCCAACTCGGAAGTAGCTCTGCATATACTTGCGTGCTTTGAGCGTACAGCCAAACGGGTTTCCAGCCTGAGGCTGGACAGCCGTGAGAAAAGAGAAAGAAAATGGCGACGACACCGCGGGACATGGAGCTGAGGCTGGTGAACGGCATGGTGCTGAAGGTACAGCTAGAGGAGATGGCGGGCGGCGTGGGGGAGCGCGTGGCGGCGTTCGAGGCGAAACTGAGGGAGCAGAGCGAAGCCATGGCTGCATTGAAGCGCGACATGGCCGAAATGCGAAGCGCCATGGCCCATCTCAAGGGGATGGCAGCGACGGGCGCTTTAGCGGAGAAGAACGAGAGGGGGGAGGCGGGAAACGGGAGTGCGTCGGGGGAGGCAGCGGAGGGTATTGGCGCGCAGCCGCTGAAGGGAGCACGGGGAAATAGTTTTTCTGCGCTTGAAGTGGAGGAAGTGAAGGCGCAGGTGGAAGCGGCGAGGGGGGAGGCGAGTGAGATGCGCGGGGAGATGGGCGCGCTGAAGGCGGGACTTGCGCGGATGAGGGCTGCGGCGGAGCGGCAGGCGGCGGAGGTGGCGTACGTGAAGGGACGGCGGCGCACACGGAGGCGCGCATCAATGACGTCGAGCTGGCGCTCGTGGCGCTGAAGGAGCGCGACGGCCGCGCGGAGAAGAACCGCGACGAGCGCAAGGAGGGCACCGCTGGGGAGCACGCGGTGGCGGAGAGGCGCGGGGAAAAGAGGCGGAAGAGGGACGACGCGGATGCGGGGAAGGAGGAGGAGATGGCGGATGCTCCTTCCGTTGTGCGCCCTCTTATTGCCCTAGGCGGTGCGCCTGAAGGAAAGGGGGATGCGGCGGAAACGGAGGGTGACGAGCAGGAGGAGGAAAATTATGAGGAGGATGAGGTGCAGGGACTGAGGACGCGAGTGGAAGCGCTGGAAGAAAAATGTGCTGGAGGAAACAAGATATGGGAGGTGAGTGAAATTTTTAGGATGGTCTATTCTTGTTGTTTACCAACCCGGAAAACCAGCAGCGCTTTGTTTGACTGTACATTTCGGAGCCAAAATGCATGCCAAACGTATGCGACCTGAGCCTCGTATGTGTGGTGTCCTACTCGTTGTCCGAACCCCGTTCTCCGAACCTTGTTGTCCGAACCTCGTACAATCCGGTCTCTCTGGCGTTGCGTATGTTGAAAAGCTAGAAGAGATACATTGAATAATGAGCCAAGAGGCCCTTTAGTACAAACAATGAGCAAGAGAGAGATGAAAGGGAAGCTTACCCTATTGGCCAATAAGTTGGCCAATGGGTGAGCTTGCTTGTGACCCAAGCAACCACAAATGTGTGTTGGTTGGGATTGGTTGAGCTAGGGACCAATCCCAACCAACCACAAAATGTGGTTGGAGGGTACACTAAACAACCCCCCAATTTATAAGTGTACTACAGATCTAATTCTAGCCTATGTATGTTGTACAAATTATGAAATTACAACAGCGTATGCCATTCCCTCTCCATACCTGACCTTGCTGCTGCACTTGGTTGCAGGCTCTGATGACAATGTGGAGCAAAGTTTCTCCAGGCACGACTCACTTGGACCTCGACGGTGTCTACCTCTCCGATGATGCTCTCACACAGGTGGCCTCCTTACGATCTCTCACTTGTCTCAGCCTCCAAGACGCCTCTGGCTTCACTGCAGTGGGGGTGACACGGCTGTTCTCTCTCACAGGACTCACACGTTTGGAGTTTCATGGTACATCCATACCAGATGCAGCCCTTGAAGGCATTGCCGGCCTGACGAATCTCCGTTTGCTTGATCTAGTAAACGCCAAGATAACCGATGCAGGAGTAGCGAAGCTGCAGGGACTTTCTGCACTCACGACACTGCTGCTCGGCGAGTGTGCCTCGATCACCTCTGCCAGCATGGTGCATGTGGGCCGATTGACATCACTGGAACGTCTCATACTGTACCGATGTGGGGTGAGGGAGGATGGGCTGCAGCACTTGACTGCTCTCTCCTCACTGAAGGCCTTCACTCTCCCTCCAGGGGTGACTGATTCCGGCATGAAGCATCTGAGAAATCTGAAACGACTGGATAGGTTGGGTCTGTGGGATGCGAAAATTTCTGCCGAGGGTATTAAATGGCTCAAGGGCCTCAAGTTCCTCCAAAAAATTGCAACAGATTCTGAAGATGTGGCAGTGTTGATCAGGGACATCTTTCCTGGGATGATTGTTACATCAGGCCCTATCTAGTTGCTGATGGATGGACCCTGCCGAGTAGTAGTACATGCCATGTGGTGATTTCTGTAAACCTGTTCTGGTTGAGGTGTGGGTGGATTCTTCACCAATACTCATTGCTGGAGGCTTTACTGGGTAATCTCCCTGGTCTGTTTTTCTGTATCAATAGCCCTCTGAAGTATATGTCAAATGTTAATGTTATGATAGGCTGCAGTGAGGCACTCCCTAAAGGGTACAACATTTGTAGGACTCCTATTTGTATGCTTGCAAACCCTAATTCCAATCATTCCGTTGCATGTAGACTTTGAGATGGTATCACGAGTAGGTATCGATCCTCCGTCACGCCTAGCGCCCTCCGCGCCCTCCGTAGCGCCTAGCGCCCTCCGTAGCGCCTAGCGCCCTCCGCGCCCTCCGTCACGCCTAGCGCCCTCCGCGCTCTCCGCGCTCCTAGCGCCCTCTCGCGCCTTAGCGCGGCCCTCAGCCCGCCCCACGTCGCGCCCCTTAGTAACCCCCCCTCCGTGCCCTCCCCTTCCCCTCCCCGTCGCGTTACCTCCCGTCCCCCTGCCCGTCGCGTCGCCTCCCTTCCCCCTGCCCGTCGCGTCAACCGTCGCCCAGGCCCGCGCGTAGCCCGTCGCCCAGGCCCGCGCCTAGCCCGTCGCCCAGGCCCGCGCCTAGCCCGTCGCCCAGGCCCGCGCGTAGCCCGTCGCCCAGGCCCGCGCCTAGCCCGTCGCCCAGGCCCGCGCCTAGCCCGTCGCCCAGGCCCGCGCGTAGCCCGTCGCCCAGGCCCGCGCCTAGCCCGTACGCCCTGGCCCCCGCCCATCCCCACCGTCAAAACCGCCCACCCGCCCTTTCCCACCGTCCAAACCGCCCTCCCGCCCATTCCCACCGTCGAAACCGCCCTCCCCGCCCATTCCCACCGTCAAAACCGCCCTCCCGCCCATTCCCACCGTCAAAACCGCCCTCCCCTCCCCTCTCTCACTGTTCATCACCTTAGCCCCACCGCCGCCTTGTGCGCGAGGCCCTCCCCAAATCTGATGACACTGGACTATCCCTCAGCGGCTGGCATCGCTCTCCCTCGCCGGTCACCTAGGTTAGAGCCGTTTTAGCCACTCATACCTCGCTCCTCGCACCTGTAGCTGGCGATCCACGATTTCACGCCTAGTCTATGTCCTCCTCCTCCTCGTTCTTAGCTCCGCCTCCGCCGTGCTCCAGCCGCCTCTAGCATGGGCTCCGCTATGGAGGCCCGTCGCCTCCGTTTCGATGCGGAGGGACGCCCAATCGAGTTCGGTACCTGGCAGCGCCAGACCACACGCTTCCTCACCAGCCAGCGACAGGACGGCGCCACTCTGTGGGCTCACGCGTCTGGTGCCCTACAGGCCCCCCCGTCCCCCGCCGCCCTGCCGACCACCCCGGAGCCGACCCCTACGGCCCAGGCGGAGTACGACCGTCGGGTCCTGGCCAGGGACGTGTGGCTCTCGCGTGACGCTGCCGCCGCTCTCACACTGTCGGAGCTTCTCCCCCCGACTGAGGCCGCCCACTTTGACCAGGTGGAGACAGCCAAGGGGGTGTGGGATGCTATTGTTGCCCGCTACTCCACCCCCTCCTCCGCCTCCCTCAGTCGCCTCCTCATGCCGTTTGTGTTTCCCGACCTAGGCTCGTTTGCCACTGTTTCCGACCTAGTGACTCACCTCCGCTCGCTTGACGCCGGTTTTCGTGCTGCCTGTACCGACGCACAGCTCCTTGTTGCTCCCCCCCCCATGTGGCTCACTGTACACTGATTAGTCACCCGCCTCCCTGACCGCCTTGCCACTGCCCGCGACGCGCTTCTTCAGAAGCACCCCACTGAGCTCACTATAGACCTCCTTCAGACTGCTCTCGGGACCATCGAGAGCAGCCTCCTCACCGTTGCCTCCGCCACTGATGCGGTGGCCCCCCGTCTCTTTGCGGGGTGTGCCGCCCCTCAGCTTCCCACTTTCACTGCTACCCGCGCTTCTGCTGCTGTGTCGGTTTCTGAGGACACCGCTGCCGTTTCTGCCGCAGACTGGCAGAAACGGGGCAAGAGTGGCAAGAAGGGCGGAAAGGGGGGAGGTGGGGGCGGTGGAGGCGGCGGTGGAGGTGGCGGTGGAGGTGGGAGCGGCGGTGGTGGCGGAGGCGGCGGAGGCGGCGGCGGTGGTGCACCAGGGGGAGGGGGCCCTGGAGGAGGTGCTGGACAGACAGGCCCACCCACAGGTGGAGGCCCGACCGGTGGGGGCGTTCCCCCACAGCAGCAGCAGCCACAGCAGCACCACCCGCAGCAGGGACAGCAGCAGCAGCAGGGACAGCAGCAGCAGCAGGCACCGCAGCAGTTCCAGCAGTGGGGGCCCCCGCTGCAGTGGGGTCCGCAGCAGCACTGGGGTCCCCCGCCGCAGTGGGGTCCGGGAGGCCCTGGGAGCACCAGCCGCAGCAGCAGTACTTCCAGCTGGGCCCCTCGCCCCCCTCGCCGTGACGCTGGCCCGTGCACTCACTGGTGCGTCACCGGGCCGGGTAGCCCCTGTCTCTGTGGTCGCGACGACCACTCTGCCGCGCGGTGCTTCCGCCGCCTCGACGACCTCTACCGGGCTCGTTGGGGCCCTTTGGCGAGCACGCCTCGCTGGTCTCGTCTGTTAGCCCGTAAGATTGATGTATTTGCTTTGTCCATGGACGATGCGCGTCAATATGCTTTGTATGTTGATGCTGACTCTAGTGCTGATGGATCTGTGTGCTCGCGTGTTCGTAGGTTAGACTGCTTGCCTCCTGCTAGTGTAGCCTTGTGCCTGTCTAGATTAGGTGCTTGTGTTGCTGCTCTAGGTGCTTGTGTAGCGACTGGGTCGAGTGACCCACCGGCTGAGGCCTCTCTTTCGTTCACGCTGGACTCGGGCGCGTCTCAGTGTTTCTTCCGCGACCGCACGACCCTTACGCCTCTCCTCACACCTGTGTCGGTGGCTCTGGCTGATCCTACCTCTGGACCAGCCGTTGCGCGTAGCTCCACCACCCTCCCGTGCCCTGTGGTCCCCTCTGGTGTCCTGCGTGGCCTCCACATCCCCTCGTTCACTCGGAACTTGGTGGGTGTTGGATACCTTCAGGACAGGGGGATCACGGTTACCTTCTTGGGGGGTGGGCGGACTGCAGTCTGTACTGACGCTACCACAGGTGCTGTTCTGGCCACGTTCACCAGGGAGCCCCGCTCCGGTCTCTACGTTCTCCACACCGAGCGCTCCCCGGTCGCGTCCTCCCCTCCGGTTGTTGCGTCCCCTCCGACCCAGGTCCCCAGTCCAGTGGCTGTGTCTAGCCAGGTAGTCGTGTCCAGTCCGGTCGCTGTGTCCAGTCCAGTCGCTGCGTCTTGCTCCTGTCGCTCTCTCGCCCACCGCACCGTTCTGTGGCACCACCGTCTTGGCCACCCGTCGATCCCTCGCCTTCGTGGCATGCTCAGTCACGGACTAGTCACAGGTCTCCCACGCACCTTCCCGTCGCTCCCTCTCTCGCTTGCCCCTCCTTGCTCTCCGTGCGTCGCCGGTCGCTTACGCGCCACTCCCCACTCCTCCTCCCTTCGTCCGGCCACCGCTCCCTTCGAGACTCTCCACTTGGACGTCTGGGGCCCTGCCCCGACGCAGGGGTCTGGGAGGGAGCGTTACTTTCTGGTGGTCGTCGACGACTTCTCCAGGTACACCACAGTGTTCCCTCTTGCGAAGAAGTCCGAGGTGACTGCTACGCTGATCAGGTGGCTTCTAGCCACTGAGGGCACTCGTGGTCGTCGAGTCAGTTGTCTCCACTCCGACCGTGGGGGCGAGTTTCGCTCCGGCATTCTCGGCGGATTCTGCGGCGAACAGGGCATCACCCAGTCCTGGACTCTGCCAGAGTCCCCACAGCAGAATGGGGTTGCTGAGCGCCGCATAGGCTTGGTCATGGACATCGCCCGCACGTCCATGATCCATGCCCGTGCGCCCCATTTTCTGTGGCCCCACGCGGTTCGCTACGCCGCACACCAGCTGAACCTCCAGCCGCGTGTCTCGCGGCCCGAGGCTTCACCGACCAGTCTTTGGACTGGTTCCCCTGGTGTCGGGTCGGCCTTTCGAGTCTGGGGCTGCCTTGCGCAGGTCCGCGACACCTCTGCGGACAAGCTCTCGGCACGCGCCATTCCCTGTGTCTTCCTTGGTTTCCCGGTAGACTCGGCCGACTGGTCCTTCTACCACCCGCCCCTCCACCAGTTCCTAGACTCCCGTGACGTCCGGTTTGACGAGTCCGTGTCCTACTACACCCGGTACCCTTGTCGAGGTCTCCCGGTACCCCCTCCCCCTCTTTTCCTCGCACCCTCTCCTCCTCCTGCTCCCGCTCCTCCGGTACCCCTGCCCCCCCCTGGTCCTGCCCCGTCTGGTGTGTCTCACGCTACCCCTCTACCCTCGGTCGCGCGTCAGGTAGCGTCTCCCTCCCCGCAGTCCTCCTCACAGCCCCCTCAGCAGCCTTCGGCGCTTCCGCGACAGGTTCCTGTGGACTCGGTTGGTGTTGGAGCTGGAGGTGCAGCTTCTAGCGGTGCTCGGTCTGGGGGCGCTAGCTCTGGGGGTGCTGGAGCTGGAGGTGCTGGCGCAGGCGGCGCTAGCTCTGGGGGTGCTGGAGCTGGAGGTGCTGGCGCTGGAGGTGCTGGAGCTGGAGGTACTGGCACTAGAGGTGCTAGTTCTGGGGGTGCTGGAGTTGGAGGTGCTGGCGCTGGCGGTGCTAGTTCTGGGGGAGCTGAGTCTGAGGAGACTGACGCTGGAGGCCCTGGTTCTGCGGAGTCCACTCCGCCTCCCCACCGCCACGACACGCGTCTCCAGGCTGCCCGTCGGCGTGAGCGTGAGGAGCAGGAGCGGCTGGAGAGGGAGCGGCAGGAGCTGCGGGTGCTGGACCTTCTGGAGCAGCAGCGCCAGCAGCAGCAGCAGCAGCAGCAGCAGCAGCCGCAGCAGCAGCAGCCGCAGCCGCAGCCGCAGCCGCAGCCGCAGCAGCAGCAGCAGCAGCCGCCTCCGCAGCTTCCTCTTGAGCGGCAGTTGTTCCCACCTGTGAGTGGCCTGCGGGCCCTTGGCCTTTCCTCCTCTCCTCCTGTCCGCTCCCAGTCTCCTCCTGTGTTTGTTTCTCCGTTGCCTCCTCCTGACGACCGTCCGGCGGTCTGGTCTTCTCCTCCTCCACAGTCTCCTCCTCCTTCTGTCCGTCGCGACTTGGTCACCCGTTGTTCGCCGCGTGCTCGTCACTCGTCCCCTGTTACTGACCTCCACACTGCCCTCCTTTGTTCGTCTCGTCGTCGTTCTCCTTCTCCTGAGTCCGTTCTCCCGTCTCCTCCTCCGTCCTCTCTCCCTTCCCTCCCCACTCCTATCACCGACTACTACCGCGCTGTTCGTCCTGTTGCCGCACGTGTCCTCGCCACTCTTGTCACCGACTCTCGTTTCCCTCCGTCGTCGGTCTCTGCTCTCACTGCCGCTGTCGCTGAGTTTGCTGCCGCCAGCCGCCTTGACTACGCCACCCGTGTGGTGCCAGCTCCTCCCTACCGTCCTCTGTCCGTCGGGGGTGAGTTTGCCCTTGGCTGTGACGTCCTAGAGGACAGAGAGTCTGAGCTGGAGTACTGGGCAGCCGCTTCTCCCTCTGTGTGTGCCATGCTGCTCTCCCCTGAGGGAGACCCCGACGCCCTTGACATACCGGGGCGTGGGCCTCTCAGTGGAAAGCGGCTATGGACTCAGAGTTGGCGTCTTGGAGATCCACAGGCACCTACGTCGACGCAGTTCCCCCTCCCAGGGCGAACGTAGTCGATGGCATGTGGCTCTTCAAGGTGAAGCGGCCGCCTGGAGCACCGCCGGTGTTCAAGGCGCGCTACGTGGCTAGGGGCTTCAGTCAGCGTGAGGGAGTTGACTTCTTCCAGACCTTCGCCCCGACCCCGAAGATGACTACTCTTCGGGTGTTACTCCACATAGCAGCGCAGCGAGACTACGAGCTGCACTCCCTCGACTTCTCCACTGCGTTCCTCCAGGGCCGACTGCACGAGGAGATCTGGCTGCGCCGTCCTCCTGGTTTCACTGACACCTTCCCACCAGGGACCCAGTGGAGCCTGAGGCGACCAGTCTACGGTCTCCGCCAGTCGCCCCGTGAGTGGCACGACACTCTTCGCTCCACGCTTCGTGACCTTGGGTTCAGCCCGTCCTCCGCCGACCCGTCGCTGTTTGTTCGAGCGGGTTCTACTCCTTTCTTTATCCTTGTCTACGTCGACGACTTGGTGTTTGCTACAGCAGACAGGGCAGCCCTGGCTCAGGTGAAGTTCGAACTGCAGAAGAGACACAAGTGCACTGACCTGGGTGAGCTGCAGCGTTACCTTGGCTTGCAGATCACCCGGGACAGAGCCGCTCGCACCATCACACTGACGCAGTCACACATGGTGCAGCAGGTCCTTCGGCGGTTCGACTTCCAGTTCTCCACCACACAGCCCACTCCTCTTGCTGTTGACCACAGACTCACTGGCCCCTTTCCCGACGAGCCTTTTGAGTCCAGTGGTCCCTACGCAGAGCTGGTGGGCTGCCTCATGTACCTGATGACTTGTACTCGGCCGGACCTCGCCTTTCCTCTCAGCGTCCTCTCTCGCTTTGTTGCGACTGGGAGACACCGTCCTGTCCACTGGACAGCTGCTGTGAGGGTGGCGAAGTACCTGGCGACTACATCAGGCATGGGGCTTGTGCTTGGAGGGACTCAGCCAGTGGCGTTGACTGGGCACTGCGACTCTTCCTACGCTGACGACGTGGAGACTCAGCGTTCGACTCAGGGTTACTGCTTCAGTCTGGGAGCTGGTGCTGTGTCGTGGAGGTCTACTCGGTCGTCGTCTGTGGCTACTTCCAGTGCAGAGGCAGAGATCTACGCTGGTGCCATGGCGGCACAGGAGCTTCGTTGGTTGACCTTCTTGCTCACCGACCTTGGTGAGCGGCCTCGTTCTGCACCGACCTTGTATGCTGACAACAAGGCCATGATCCTCCTGTGTCGAGAGCCGCGACTGGAGAGCAGAGTAAAGCATATTGACGTGAGGTACTTCCTCCTGCGAGAGCTGCAGCGACGCGGCCAGGCACGCCTGGACTTTGTGGCCTCAGAGGCCAACACTGCAGACGTCTTCACCAAGGCCTTGGCGCCTGGTGATCACCACAGGTTCTGTGTGCAGTTGGGGCTTGTTGAGGTAGGCCCCCGGTTGCTGTAGTCTTGTTGCTTGCTCTGCTTGTTGTGTTTTCATATTTATATCCTAGTGAACTGTTGAACTGGCCTTGTGGCCACTTGCTTGTGCTCGGAATTTGTGTGGTATCCTTGAGATCCACCCTGAGCTTGTCTTGCCTTGACTGGTCTTGTGACCGTTTGTTTTCACCTTGCTTGCCCTGGTGTCCCTCACTTAGCCTATGGGGGTGTGTCAAATGTTAATGTTATGATAGGCTGCAGTGAGGCACTCCCTAAAGGGTACAACATTTGTAGGACTCCTATTTGTATGCTTGCAAACCCTAATTCCAATCATTCCGTTGCATGTAGACTTTGAGAGTATATCCCTTTTTTTGCAACTCCTTTTCATCATCAAAAAAACATGCATACAAGACAGGGAAGGGAAGCGGGCACGGCAAGAGTAAGCCCCGTTCTGTTGGTGGGTGGTAACCCCACTGACCACATGCCTGTGCTGCACCTACTTTCCTCCCGCTCCTGCCCCTGGCGCCGGCCATACAGCCAGCAGCAGAGCTCAGGGCAGCCGCAGAAAATTTCCACAGCTGCCCGTCTCAGCCCACAGCTGCCCGAAGCAGCTGTCAGGGGAGGAATTTCGGGGGGTTCTGCCCTTTCGGGCGGGTACTTTCTACCAGGTCGGTCGGGGACTTTCGCACGGCACTCCTCACGATGACAGCCCAGCAAGCGCGAGGCATCGCTACGGTCACACCGAAGTGTGACTGTAACGAGCCCAGGATGAGGGGCAGGCCAGAGAGTGGCCGCCGCCCGCTAGCACCCGTTATAATCACGCTGCTTTTAACGGGATTGGCCGAGTGTGGTCCTTCGCCGGGCCCGCTAAACCTTCCTCCTGTAAGAATCCTCCTCCCTTCTCTCCACTCCAACCCTCTCCACTCCCTCCTCAATTGCACCCCTCCTGACTAAACCCGCCTCTCCCCTTCCTCCACACAAATGACTCCCCACTTCCTCCTGTTCAGTCTTCTTCAACACAAGTGCCTACTCAACTCAAACCGAACCAACTCTACTCAGCTCATCTCACCTCTGCTTCCAACAGTGCACCTAAGGTGCACCATAAATCTGCCATCTCGCCTATTTACAGCTAATTTGAAATTTCCAGCTCCCCTCCAATTCTTACAAACTGCTCAACGTTCCCTCCCCTCCTCTCTCCTCCACCCCTCCCCCCCTCCCCTTCCTCTTAATTCAGATACTTGTTGAGCCAATCAACGGTTCGCGACCACGCCAGCTCCACGGCCTTTTCGTCATGACCTGGTAACCCCATCCCCTCTTTCCGCTTAATCGCCTCTGGCGAAGCGTTCACGAAGGCGTGGCCCTGACCGGGGTAGATGTGCACCTCGTGAGGCACGCCGGCTGCTTCCAGACGCTTCTCCAACGCACGCGCGGTCTGTTGCAGAGTTAGGAACACAGGTAGGGGATTAAGGGATGGGCACGCTTTCGCGAGCATGTGACTGCGACGATAAAAAGGTTGAACGCAGGCAATGTCACGGTAAGCGAATGATTAACTCACGTCGACGGAATGCTGAAAAAAATGTTGAAGGGAAGCTGAAGATGACTCACATCAACATCCGAGAAGCCCTTGAAACCGTCGAGCTCGCCGAAATGCGCCTGCACGGGGACCTTCGCCTTGGCATCCTCCTTAAGAGCTGCCTCGGGAACGCCGTAGAAGGATACAGCTGCGGACACCGAGTCGACGTTGATCGCGGCGAGTAGAGTCAGCGCGCCGCCCATGCAGAATCCGATCACGCCGACCTGCGACGCGAAGAGCAGGAAAGGCACAATGACAAGAAGGTCGCATGACCAAAATGTGGACACGAAGGCGAAATCAACTCACAAACAAGCAAAACGACGTGACAAATAGTAACGCACGAATGCATAAGATAATCATAAAGACAGTATGCATTTTTGGCAAGACAAAAGAATAATGGTGTCGTTTGTTTCTTCATGCTAATGAAAAAAAAAACCCGAGCTGCTCAAAAGGAATAATTACCTTCTTAGAGCCGTGTGCCAGAAGCCATTTGGCAGAAGCGCCGATCTCCTTGATGGCGGTGGGCCAATCCAAACCGTCCATCAGATGCTGCGCCTCCGCGGCCTCCAGAGCGACCTTGCCCTTGTACAGGCTGCGACCGAACAAACGAAGGAGGGAAAAAGACGGAAATGTAAGGAAAACATCAGCAAGGAACGTTAACCATGCTGCGCCTCCGCGGCCTCCAGAGCGACCTTGCCCTTGTACAGGCTGCGACCGAACAAACGAAGGAGGAAAAAAGGCGGAAATGTAAAGAAAACATCAGCAAGGAACGTTAACCATACTGCGCCTCCACGGCCTCCAGAGCGACCTTACCCTTGTACAGGCTGCAACCAAACGAGGGAGAGATTAAGAGCACGTAGATAGAAAGAAATTTAGGAACGAGGGTTAACAATGCTCCACCCCCGCGGCCTGCAGAGCCGCCTTTCCCACTTACAGCTGCGACGACAAAGAAACATCTCAGGAAGAAAGAAAGTTCGCAACGGAGAAACACCTCACTAATCGATCGAACACACCAGATCCGGCTTCATCGGATCAGGCATTGCATCTCATGTTGAAACGAATGTCCATCAAATTCACAACCACAGATTTTATTCGCCACTCACTCGGGGATGAGCGTGCGGAAGCCCTTGGCGGCGAGGTTGACCGCGTGGTTCTTGACCTCGAAGTCCACGCCCCACCACTCCTGCAGCACCACCACGCCCGGCTTGCCCTCCTCGCCCGCGACAAACGCGTCGAACGTCTGCAGGCCAGATGAGTAGGACATAAAGGAGAGGGAAAATGAATAAGTACTGACGCCCACCATTCCTGCAGCACCACCACGCCCGGCTTGCCCTCCTCGCCCGCCACGAATGCGTCAAACGTCTGCTGGAGAAACGAGTAGGACAACGAAAAGGAAAAAGAAGAGAATGACGAAAATAGAAAAAACAGCAGAGAGGGCTACAACAAAGGTAGGGAAGAAAAAAAATCAAACAAAGGACTCCTAAAACGTGCACAAACTAGGGAAAGGAAGAACGTCCAGATGCCTGACTCAAGATTCACTCTAAACGTAAATGATAAATCACCGCAATAAAATCTCGCCTGCCTTACCTCGACGCCGTCCCCGCTGATCTGCACCTTCTCCATCGTCGCCATGAGAGGCGGCTGGCAGAGCCGAGCAGGTCAACTGGCAGCAGCGCAGAGAAGGGACGGGTGCTTGGCAGGACGAGGTTCAGGGGTCTCCTTGGAAATCACGATGAGAGACGAGGAAATGGTGAGGGGAAGGGAAGCTTTATAATGCCAGAATCTTCTAGAAGCTTGTCGTTCGGTTTTAATTTTGTAAGGCTGAACTAGTCCCCGACAACAGCTCTCATAGCTCAGTTGGTTAGAGCACCCGTTTAGTAAGCGGGAGGTCTTGAGTTCGACTCTCAATGAGAGCAGTCTTTTCAGTTTTGCCTCACAGTCCACCTTTCCAAAACCCTCAGGATCTCACAAGTTTGTCCAAGTGCGGCTCAATCAGATTTTGCCCGTGCCACAATGGTGAAGCTGATATCTACGTCGGTTCGGTAGGGTATCAGCAAATACAAACATATGAAACCTACTCTTCTTTCGCCTCACAGGACCCACAAAGCATCATAGACAGCACAGCATCACCTCATCGTCGTTCCCGACTGTTGTTGTGACCGTCGCGTCTAAACCGTCTAGTCACTCGGGTTTTGTTGGCGAATCTCGAGACGTAGTTACACCCGCTCAGCCTTGTGCGACGCGGCGCTCGCCATTGCCACGATGAAATGCCACGTCGGAGTCGCTGCAGCTCCGTCTGCATTCTCTTTGCGGACAGATTTCTTCGACAGCCGACGGCTTGACACGTGCAGAAATCGACGTTCGATAGTCCCCGCTGTCACGGTCCAACGCGCGGTACAAAATAGGATAATAACGGCCGTGATATCGTCACGTAAGTGCGGCTCGACAGGGAATTTTGTCGCCGCACCCCTGGTTTCCGCCGCGCAGCCCGGACAAGTGCTATTTTCCGGCACACGATCGCCGCATTTTTCGCCGCGGTCGTCGCCGTCGTTGGCGGTAGAACGGAGGAGACACGTGGCAGCTCGCGCGGGCTTGGACGACACATACTGGATCTCGGTGCTACAGGCCGTGGGAGTCGGTGAGTGCTGCCACGTGTACTCACGCAAGTGGGTGTCTCCTCTGCGCATAGCGTAGTGAGGGAGTGGGGGTGGTTGGGTGCTCGTATCCCTGGAACAACTGTGGGTGGGCGTGTATCAGTTTTATAAGACGAGGAAATGCAGGGCTTGCAGGTTGCGGGAGTGGGCGGGAAATTTACAAAACTGAGTGGTTGAATTTGAGAATTTTCAAAAGCAGGCCCTGGAAGTGGGTGACTTGTATCAAGTTGATGATATATGATCGCTGCAGTGGTTGAGTCATGGAACCGCGATGGGTGCCTGTCAGGTATCTCAATCTGGTGAGGTCAGTAAATATCTAAGAGGAAATGCAGGGCTTGCAGGGTGTGGGAGCAGGTGAGTTGTATCAGTTGATGATGTATGATCACTGCAGTGGGTGAGTGAGTGAGTTTGATAAGATGAGGAAATGCAGGGCTTGCAGGTTGTGGGAGTGGGAGAGAATTTTACAATACTGGAAGTGGTTGACTTTTGGAAAGAATGGCTGAAACGTAAAACCTGGGTTGATGGGTTGCAGAGTGTACTGGGGTTGTTCAATCCCTGTTTAGAACCTAAAAAATACATGGAAGTCTCTTCTTTTATAAAACTACACAATGTAGAGCTCGTGAGGTGAACCAGTATACAGTGGATTGCTTTAATTCACAGGCCCTTGTTAAATAAATCGCTGGTGAGGAGTACACACGCGCGTGAGTCCCATAGAGTGAACGGAGCCGTCCTATAGAGCGTACAGTCTGGGTGTCCTTTCATCGTCTTCCGCTCTTGTCCCCTAGTCATTAGGGTTTGGAGTCTAAGCAATATTTGTTCTTGGCTTCATAGCCATCGCTCGTAGCACCCAGAACCAGTTCATTGTTCATCCATCTGCTTTTGTTCTTTCTTGCAGCCCTAGCCACAGGTGGAGTGGGAGTGGGGGTGGGGCTGTTGCTGCGGTTCAAGCTCTGGAATGATGCAAAGAAGGAGGTGAGAGGCTCTTGGAACGGTTTTGAAGTTGACTCAAAAGTGGAAGTGGGAGTGGGGTTGTTGCTTTTGGGTCAACTCAAAAGTGTGAGTGGGAGTGGGAATGTTGCTTTTGAGTATACTCAAAGCCGGGAGTGGGTGTGGGGTTGTTGATTTTGGGTCGACTCAAAAGTGTGAGTGGGGGTGGGGCTGTTATTGCGGTTCAAGCTCTGGAATGACGCCAAGAAAGAGGTGAGAGGCTGTTGACATGGCGCGTTTGGGAATGGGGCTGTTGCTTTTGCTTTTGCTTTTGCTTTTGAGTCGAATCAAAAGTGGGGTTGGGAAGGGCCGTTGCTTCCGGTTTAAGCTCTGGAATGACGCCAACAAGGAGGTGAGAGGCTCTTAACACGGTGAGTATGAATGAATGTTGAGTCGAGTCAACGTGGGAGTGGGTGTGGGACTGCTGCCTTTGAGTCGACTTCAGAAGTGGTTCTTGGAAGACGCCAAGAAGGAGGTGAGGGGCTCGTGGATGGTGCGTATGGATGGTTTCTGCGACTTTTAAGACATTTTAAAATCTGGCTCAAGGTTTTGATTCACACCAAGAAGGAGGTGAGAGGCTCTTGAAACCACCACTTTCTCACTCCTGCCCCTGCTCCCACTACTCTGCCCTCCCTGCCCTCTCACCCTCCAAAAATGGAAAACAGAAAAGAGGCATCATGTGTTTTCATATGCATAGGCTGCAAAGGGACGTGCCTAAGTCATATGCGATTCTGTTCAACTTTTCTGCACTGTGATTACAACGCAGGTTGCTCGTTTGAAGGCGGAGGGGCGGCTGGAGGAGGAGGTAGCATCGGTGCTGCAGCAGATGGCGGAGCAGGAGGGCAGAGAGGGGAGGCGGCAGGTGCAAGCAGAGCAGGTACTCAAGACATCAGTTGATGACGATGCTGACGGTGGTGCTGCTGGAAGTGAGAGCACGGATGCTGGTGGTGCTGGGGGAGACGAGGTGGGGGTAGGAAAGGGGGAAGATGGTGAGGCTGGGAGCGGAAGCAGCAAGGCAGCAGAAGTGCCAAAAAGAAACCGGCCTGTTCGAGTGGAGTAGCATGAGCTTGTGGGGGTAGTTTAGCAGGTGTATGGTGCACTACCTTTGTGCATAAAATATGGCTGTAGCACCAGCTGTTTTTTGTGTTTGAAGCTGTGATGTGTCCTACATTCAAGGATGCTGACAAGCTTGAAAATACTTATTGTGCTGAAACTGGGACCTCAAAATAAATTTCATCCTGGAATGTTTTTTCACTATTACCACATCGAACTAGATTGGGTGTTACACCAGGATAATCCCATGTTGGCACGGATTGGTTGCGAGTCGTGGAAAGCTCGCGTGGCTGATTTTCGCAATCCCCGATTATCCCTTGACACCACTCAGTGCAGAAAGAGTTCAGCGATTCTGACGGATAAATGCTCGTTTAAATACGGTGCTATGGTATTTGTATATGCTCTGAAATCCGAAGGCACACCACCCTCGCATTCTCTATCCTTTTCCCCTTCTCAACTCATCTTCACCTTTCACTTCGATCCTTTTCTTCAGCTTGTCTGCGAATTTCCCTCCCTAGATTCGCTGCAGCTCGTCTGTTGCAAGGCGATAAACTCTGACCTCAGACGAGCCTTTGCGAATCCCCCTCTCATTTGTTCCTCTCCTTGTTGAACCCAACGCGATTTTATCGTCAATAAAGCATCTAGCCGCCGTCCTCCTTTCACGGAATCCTAGCACCCCGTGGCTTGTTTCGACACGTCTCGGAAGCTACCGAGTGCAGCAGTCGCTGCGAAAATCGTCGATACGCTGACCCTCGGGGTGCTTGCGAACCGTGCTTGCGATTTAGCCCCGTTTTGCTCGTAATACGACAGCCGCGTTTCGCAATGCCAGCCATCTCAGCCATTCTCACTCGAAGCTCCCTAGCCTCACTGAATTCATGCTTCGTTAGAGACGGATTCGTTACCGATTCGAAACAAGAGGTATCGGTCAGATGTCAAAATCAACGGCCGGATGTTTGCCAGTCAGAAAATCAATGGTCTCCAGTGATCGTCCTAGCGGCCGGCACGGCGCATCGTCGCCGGAAATGGCCGGAAGCGCGTCCTCTCGTCTCTGGACGCGTTACACGCAAGGCGCTGGTGCTTATAAAGGAGCTGAAAACGAAGCCGCCTGCTAACGAGGATGAGCTGCATCAACGGCTTCAAAAGTACGGAGTTAGTCGAAATTGATCATATTATTACACATTCCTCGTTACATATAGGTGAATGCGCGCACGTACGCTTTAATGCATCGTTCTTAAGCCAGTAAAAAGGTGAGGTGCACTGCGTTGCTTCGTCAACCATCCCCCTGCCTTCCCCCATCCCCCTGCATTCCCCCATCCCTCTGTCTTCCCCCATCCCCCTTGCCTTCCCCCATCCCTCTGTCTTCCCCTATTCGATCAGCTGGGTGAAGGGCGTGCGACCACACCACAGGGATTTGATCGACTTTTGAGGCGCCTCAAAAGTTTTCCCCATCCCCCCTGCCTTCCCCCATCCCCCCTGCCTTCCCCCATCCATCTGCCTTCCCCTTTCCCCCCTGCCTTCCCCCATCCCTCTGTCTTCCCCTATTCGATCAGCTGGGTGAAGGGCGTGCGACCACACCGCAGGGATTTGATCGACACGATTAAAGAGATGGACACGGCTGATACCAGGGAGCTGCTATGCCAGGTGGGTGGTTCTGACGATAACGAGGATACCTGGAGCTATCACTGGAATTTGATTGATTGACACGATTAAAGAGATGGACACTGCAGATACCAGGGAGCTGCTGTGCCAGGTGGGTGGGTCTGACAATAACGAGGATACCTGGAGCTATTGCTGGAATTTTATTGATTGGCACAATTGAAGAGATGGATACAGCTGATACCAGGGAGCTGCTGTGCCACGTGGGTGGGTCTGACAATAACGAGGATGCTGTTAGGATATTATCAAGCAAGGTTAGTATCATTGGTGATGCATACACATTGCGGGTACCACAGTTCTGCTGTTTTAGGTGGATGTGATGTAAAAAGAGTGTAATAGGATGGGGGGAGGGGAGTGGGTTGCTTTTCTAGTTCTCGTTTTGCTTTCGTAAGCTGTACTTTACACACGTCTCACCCTTTCCCCTCCCACACCCACCCCTCTTCCCCAAACTTCTCTCAACTTCGCCACAAACTTTTCTCTCCCCCCTGATCCACCTTGCATTGCCTTATCCTTTGTCATTTCGGCAATGCCGCAGGTCATGCAGTGGTCTCTATCAGAGGAATGGTACGAGGCTGACGCTCGGGACTACACGAAGCTGGTGGAGAGGTTCGGCAAGGACGGGCGGCTGGGGGAGATGGAGCGAGCATTCACAGGCATGGAGGCGGATGGGATAGCTCCGGATCTGATCTCCTTCTCTGTGAAGATCAACGCCTATGGGCGGGCCAAGCAGGTAAGTTTGGGTTTATTTGTCTATCAAAGATATGATGTTACTAGTGGGCTTTTACAGGCATGGAGGCGGATGGGATAGCGCCTGACCTGATCTCCTTTTCTGTGAAGATCAACGCATATGGTCGTGCGAAGCAGGTGTGAGCTTGTTGCGGAGTGGTTTGTTGCTGAATGGGCTGGTTAGTTAGGTGCCTAATCAAGTGGCCCTTCACAGGCATGGAAGCGGATGGGATAGCGCCGGATTTGGTCTCCTTCTGTGAAGATCAACGACTAAGGCCGGGCCAAGCAGGTGTGTATGTGTTTATTTGTCACCAATATGCTGTTACGAGTGCGTGTTCACAGGCATCGAGGCGGATGGGATAGCACCAGATTTGATCTCCTTTCCTGTGAAGATCAACGCATATGGACGGGCCAAGCAGGTGTGTACGGGTATTCGTTCGCATGGTGCCTATGCCTCGAAGCAGGCATGGAGGCGGATGGGATAGCTCCAGTTTTGATCTCCTCCTCCGTTAAGATCAATGGCTATGGGCGGGCCAAGCACCTGTGTGTTCGTTTTCCGATGCCTCGTGAAATGTTCATTCACAGGGATGGTTGTGAATGGGATGTTTTTTGATTTGTTATTCTTTTCTATGGAGGTCAACGCTTAGGGCAATGGGGTCACGATGATTGCTGTGACACTCTATCTACCCGTCCATGGTCCACCCACTCACTCACACACTTTTGAGACATCTCAAAAGTTATCCTTTTCTAAGATGGTCCATGCTTAGGGCAATGGAATCAGGATGATTGCTGTGACTATCTGTCTACCCGCCCATCCATGCTCCACCCACTCACTCACACACCAACCCACGCCCATTGAGGTGCTTTTAGAGGCGCCTCAAAAATCACCTCAGTGACTATCTTTCCACCCGCCCATCCATGCTTAGGGCAACGGGGTCTCGATGATTGCTGTGACTATCTATCTACCCGCCCATCCATGGTCCACTGCTCAGGCACCCACCGCATTAAGGTGATTTCTGGGGCGCCTCAAAAATCACCTCAGTGACTATCTACCCGCCCATCTATGCTTAGGGCAATGGGGTCATGATGATTGCTCTGACTACGTATCTACCCGCCCATCCATGGTCCATGGCTCACGCACCCAGCTATGTTGGTTTGACTTCTGAGAAATCTCAAAAGTCAAACCAATGGGGTCACGATGATTGCTGTGACTATCTATCTACCCGTCCATCCATGGTCCACTGCTCACACACCCACGGACCCACGCCCATTGAGGTGTATGTTTGAGGCGCCTCAAAATACACCTCTGTGACTATTTACCCGTCCATGGTCCACTGCTCACTGCTCACACACCCACGGACCCGCCCCCGACGCCAAGCCGTACACCATCATGATGACCGTGCATGGCAAGGCGGGGCATGAGTACTGTGTGCAGTGGGCCAATGCAAGACTTCTTACCGTGCACTGGGCTTGTATTCCCTGCTGATCCCCGTGTGTGGCAGGTGGAGAAGGCAGAAGCAGCGTGGGAGGAAATGCAGCTGCGAGGCATAACCCCCGACGCCAAGGCATACACCACCATGATGACTGTGTATGGCAAGGTGGGGCAGCTCGACAAGGCGGGGCATGACTGCCACTCTGTACACTGAACTCAGGTTCGCTGCCAACCCTCCCCTCCCACCTACCCCTCCACCCGCCCCTGCGATTTATTGCAGGTGGAAAAAGCCGAGGCAGCATGGGAGGAGATGCGACTGCGAGGCATAACCCCCGACGCCAAGGCATACACCACGATGATGACTGTGTATGGCAAGGCGGGGCAGCCAGACAAGGCAGAAGAGCTGCTAGACGCTATGCTCGCTGCTGCCTGCAAGCCCTCCCCCGTCACTCTGTGTTCGCTGGTTACTGCGTTTGGGTTGGCTGGTCGGCCTGATGACGCCCAGAGGGTGTTTGACAAAGTGCTGGTGAGTGAAGCAACAGTGCTAAAACCAGTGGTTTCTGGTGAGTGCGTGGGTGTTTCGGCAGTTTCTGGGTGCTATGTGTGCAGCAAGGCGGAGCAGCCAGACAAGGCAGGGCAGCTGCTAGACTCCATGCTCACTGCTGCCTGCAAGCCCTCCCCAGCCACCCCGCCCCCGCTGTTCCCCCAACCCCATTTCACAGGCCCAGACGGACATAAAACCGGACTGCCACGTATACACGGCCCTCTCAGCCGCGTTCGGCCTGAATGGACGCACAGACGAGGCAGTGGCAGTCTTTAAACGCATGCTGGCTGCGGGGCTGGCCCCTGATGATCGCTCCGTGGCACGGCTGGTGGAGGCGCATGGCACCATGGACCGACAGCTGGACAGACAGCTCGCACTGCTGGCTGGTAAAGGAGCGGAGGGTGGAGCAGATGGAGGGGATGGGCAAGCAGAAGCGAGGAGAGGGGAAGAGGAGCAGGGGGGAGAGGAGGAGGGGCGGCAGAGAGGGGAGGAGGGGGCGGGGGTTGGGAGGAGGGAGGCAAGTGAGGAGGAGAAGCTGCGGTGCCGGCAGGCAGTGAAGCTGGTGTTGGAGCTGGAAGGAGCGGCCATTCGGCCAGGCGTTGAGACCTACACTGCTCTCATTTCTTTGTTTGCCAGCCACGGCCTTGGTGAGTTGCTGTGTTCTCTCCCCTCCACCCGTCTGTCTGTCACTTGGATCCTTACTGGGTTATGTCGGTTTTTGTGCACCGAAGTGGTGAAGCTGGTGCTGGAGCTGGAAGGATCGGGCATCAGGCCTGGGGTGCTCTCATCTCCCTCTTTGCCAGCCACGGCCTTGGTGAGTCTCTCTTCTCTTCCCTCCGCCCATCTGCCTCTGAGTTGAGGAGGAGAAGCTGAGGTTTAGGCAGGCGGTGAAGCTGGTGCTGGAGCTGGAGGGAGCGGGTATCAGGCCAGGCGTGGAGACCTACACTGCTCTCATCTCCCTCTTTGCCAGCCATGGCCTCGGTGAGTTGCTGTTTTCTCTTCCATCCATCCGTCTGTGTGTTACTTGGATCCCTGGTGAGTATGTTGGTTGATCTTCGCTGGCACAGTGAAGCTGGTGCTGGAGCTGGAGGGAGCGGGTATCAGGCCGGGAGTGGAGACGTACACTGCTCTCATCTCCCTCTTTGCCAGCCACGGCCTTGGTGAGTTGCTGTTTTCTCCCCCCTGCCCCTCGACCCGTCTGTCTGTGAGGTGAGGAGGAGGATCTGAGGTGCCGGCAGGCCGTAAAGCTGGTGCTGGAGCTGGAGGGAGCGGGTATCAGGCCGGGAGTGGAGACCTACACTGCTCTTATCTCCCTCTTTGCCAGCCACGGCCTTGGTGAGTTGCTGTTTTCTCTCCCCTGCCCCTCGACCCATTTGCCTCTGAGTTGAGGAGGAGGATCTGAGGTGCAGGCAGGCTGTGAAGCTGGTGCTGGAGCTGGAGGGAGCGGGTATCCGGCCAGGCGTGGAGACGTATACAGCTCTCATCTCGCTGTTTGCCAGCCACGGGTTGGGTGAGCTGCTGTTTCCTCTTCCATCCATCCGTCTGTCTGTTACTTGGATCCCTGGTGAGTATGTTGGTTGATCTTCGCTGGCACAGTGAAGCTGGTGTTGGAGCTGGAGGGAGCGGGCATCAAGCCAGGCGTGGAGACCTACACTGCTCTTCATCTCACTCTCTCATTCTCGCGTCAACCCTGCTTTCATCTACTCTCTTGTTGTCCGGTGCAGTGAGGGCCGCAGCAGAGGTGCGTGAGGAGATGCAGGGGGTGGGTTACAGCCCAAACCCAGAATGCATTTTCCTTGCCCTCAGTTCCTTGTGCTTGTGCCATCCTTACCTTCCACCACTCTTCTTCTCCTCGCTTTTTCAACTCCCTTCTTATCATTTCTCCTGCTTGCGCCACTCTTATTCTCCTCCCTTCTTCTCCTCCCTTCTTATCATATCTCCCCCCCTCGCAGTGAGGGAGGCAGCGGAGGTGTTTGAGGAGATGCAGAGGGTGGGGTTACAGCCCAACGCCAGGACGCGTTTTCCTTGTCCACGCTGCCTCATTCCTGCATCATCCTTGCCCTCCCTTACCCCTTTTTGTCCCCTTTCTTCTTTCCTGTCTCACAGTGAGGGAAGCAGCGGAGGTGTTTGAGGAGATGCAGAGCGTGGGGTTACAGCCCAACGCCAGGACGTACACTCGTCTCTTTCAAGCATACGTGCTCGCAGGGAACTTGGACAATTGCTCCCAGGTGAGCTTTCAGGTGCTTTCAGGTTCCCTGGTGATCTTTCGAGTGCTTTCAGGTGAGATTTCAGGTGTTTTTAGGTGAGATTTTTTGTGCTTCCAGTTGAGCCCTCAGGTGCTTTCAGGTGGGCTTTCTTGTGCTATGAGGCGTGAGGTGTCGATGGAGAGCTGTTCCCAATCCTCAGGTGCTTTCAGGTGCTTCTAGTTGCAGATGGGCTGTTTACATGTTGCCATACACGTTACAAGCTTGGGTGTATCCGCGTTGTCCCGTAACCAAGCCTCCTTGTGTCCGTTCCTTCCTCCGAACCTCCGTTCCAGGTACGGAAGACGATGCAGGTGCTGGGATGGACACTCAACCCACCCATTGTTCGGGGCATGGTTCGGGCACTGGTGGCAGGGGGGCAGAGCGGTGCTGCTGCAGACTTGGTGAGAGAGGCAGAGGAGGAGGAAGGGGTGGTGGTTGATGGGGATGTGAAGGAGATGGCTCAGATGTATGCAAAGGAGTTCGTACTTTGAAGTGAGGACTCAACCCACCGTAGTCTGGGGCATAGTTCGGGCGCTGGTGGCAAGGAGGCAGGGTGGTGCTGCTGCAGAGCTGGTTAGAGAGGCGGAGGAGGAGGAAGGGGTGGTGGTTGATGGGGATGTGAAGGAAATGGCTCAAATGTACGCAAAGGAGTTGGTGCATTGATGTGAGTTTGGGGGGATGGTGCCTTGAAGTGCGACTCACTCAACCCACCCATAGTCCGGGGCATGGTTCGGGCACTGGTGGCAGGGGGGCAGGGCGCTGCTGCTGCAGAGCTGGTGAGGGAGGCGTAGGAGGAGGAAGGGGTGGTGGTTGATGGGGATGTGAAGGAGATGGCTCAGATGAGTTCAAAGGAGTCGGTGCACTGATGTGAGCCTTGGGGGGATGGTGCCTTGAAGTTGGGTAAGGGATCACACCGCCCATGATCTTGGGCACGATTCGGGCACTGATGGCGAAGGGGAGCCAGAAAGATGCAGCTGAATTACCCATCGCTAGCACGCTTTCTTCTAAATGAACTACTTTAGGTAATAGACAGTGGCTTGCCCCCTCTCGCCTCCGACTTCTTCTGAGGCTGCATGACTGGATAAAATCCATCCAAGATAATACCATACCATTGTAAGGGAGAGGTAACTTCCCAGTGTCAGGCATGTTATAGACCAAGAAGTCAGCTTGACATTCAGAAGCCCATTGGCCATGCACCTTAGAATTGTTATTTGTTCTCATATCTCTTGGTCATACTGCAAAGCAAATCCTTACATCCAGTGTAGTGCAGCACAATTGCAGCAAAAACGCTTCGCAACGCAAGCTTTGCGGAAATTCCCGCGTGCGAGGATTTCCGCCCGAGCCAATCAGACGCTCTTGGTTCATCATCGGTCACCGTGAGAATGAAGCAAGCACGAAGGTCAGAACACCGACCAAATTTTCGGCACACCACTTTTGGGCACTTTGATTGGCCAGAATTTGTTGACGGACGTTTCCTGCATTCCATTACTTGACGGCGCGGTGACCCCGTTTCCAAGTGGTGTGATCGGGGGAAGACGCTGCGGTGCGAGCCGCTTCACGCGAGCCGCATTCTCCACTTGTCGAACCGCATTCGAATTTCCGATTCGCCAATGTTCCACATCCTTCCAATCCAATTCCAACCAGCTTTGTATAAATTCGCTCCCCTGGCTTTGCCTCCTCATCAAATCTCGCACATTCTGCTTCCTCACTTCAGATGCCCCGATCGTTTACTACCGTTCCAGACGCTGCGCTGATCAAAGCTTTATAGAAATCCACTCGAGTTCACTCTATTCTATTATTTAGCCGTAATCTTCCTTCTTCGCCTCGCATTATGGCTTTCTCTAAAGTGTCGTGCTTCGCCGTGCTGCTGCTGGCGGCAGTCTTTGCTGTCTCCCTCTCGCATTCCGAGGCTGCGCGCAACCGCCCGTACTGCCGCTTCGACGGGAAGCTGGTGGTTAGCAACCTCGTCAAGGAGCTCACGGCGGCCGGGAACTACTCGACTTTGATCGCCGCGCTCAAAAAGACAGGTACGGATGGAGTGGTTACTCATTCTGAGCTAATTCAGGCCGCAAAATTCAAATTCCCTCGAAGAGACACAAGACCCTTGTTCGTTGTAATTTTAACGAGCAATTCGTTAGCCGCATAATCTGTAATTTTTTCCTAACGCTGCCGCCGACGCGGCGTCCGTCCCTCACCTTGTACTACCCTCTCTCGTTCTTGAAATTTCGCAAAAAAAACCAGACCTGGACAAGGACCTTCCCCATCTGTTCAGCTGCTACGACGCTCTTGCGCCCACTGACGCGGCGTTTGACCCCTACTCCGCTGTAACAACCCCTGAACCCAACCCCTGAACGCACTCCGCTGTAACAACTCCGTCGATTCCCATGAATTTTCACTCGTTTCAGACCTGGACAAGGACCTACCCGACCTGTTCGACTGCTACGAGGCGACGCTCTTCGCGCCCACGGACGCGGCGTTTGAGGAGCTCTCGAACGACACGAAGAAGGCGATTAAAGACGACAAGGTGCTGCGCGAGGTGCTGCTGCTGCACGTGGTGCAGAAGAAGTTTACTGCCGCCGAGCTCATGGCACTGCCCCAGGGGAAGCAGGTGAGAGATGATAGTGGGGCTTGCGAGGGGTGTGGGAAGAATGTGCGACTGGAGCAGCTAAGGCGCTGCGCGAATTTCTGCTACTGCACGTGTTGCAGAAGAAAATGACCGCCGCTGAGCTCATGGCGCTGCCCCAGGGGAAGCAGGTGAGAGATGATTATAGCTTGCGTGTGGGGTGTCCTGGGGTGGTTGAGTTTGAGGCGCCTCAAAAGGTTGTCCATTATGCACCTGAAAAACGTGGCGTCGTCATGATGATAGCTTGCTAGTGGGGTGTGTTGAGGATGTCACATGGCTTGGTTTAACAACAAGGGACTTGGCTTGGTTGGGCGCATGGGGCGATGGCATGATGTGTTACTTCTGCTTTCACATGCCCGTTCATCCGCATCATTCATCACCTTGTGACGCCGCAACAACCCGATCATCCCATCGCGTGACCCCACACCTAGGCCATCCACATACTATAACATGCTCGCCTTCTCTCCCCCCTGAATTTCAGCTCAAGGCAGCAGCGGGCGGGTGCAAGGCTCGTCTGGTGAAGGTCTCAGCTCGCGGCGCCCAGCCAGTCGAGGTGCAGGCCAGTCCCTGTGAGGGGCGGACACCCCTGTACCGCACCTAATCCCTCCCAACCCAACCACACCTTCACTCCTTCCCAACACAGCTCAAGGCGGCAGCAGGCGGGTGCAAGGCTCGTCTGGTGAAGGTGTCATCTCGCGGCGCCCAGCCAGTCGAGGTGCAGGCCAAGGACGGCCCGCAGGAAGCTTCCGTGGTGGCCGCTGACGCCATCTCGCTGCGAGTGGTGCAGGTTCACGGGGTGGATGACGTCATCCTGCCCAAGACCCTGCAGAAGGGCGATGGGGACTCACTCAAGCCCACCAAGTGCGTCGCCTGGCGGGCTTAGGCATACCTAGCCTAGGCGTAGCCGCGGGCTATGCTTGTATCACTGTTCAGGACTCTCACAAAAGTGATACAAGTATAGGCTTGGGCTAGTGGGCTAGGCTCCTCTGGTTTCGAAGTAGGCTGTGGTGGACGTAGGTTGGTTGTGGTGGACGTAGGTTGGGTGTGGTGGACGTAGGTTGGCCCAGCCAGCGTGATTCTGGTGACACTGACTGACGACTTGAGCAGCATTGTCTCGATGCTGTGTTCCTAGTACAGGGAGGGGGCAGGAGTAGGGGGGTTGTTCCAGGCCGTGACTTTGTGATACCCATGTGAAGCTATCAATGCAACGTGTGATTCTGGTCACTGGTGACAGTGGATACTTGACCTGATACTTGAGACAATGTGGATACTTGAGCAGCAATTTCTTGATGCTGTGTTGGTAATGGGGAGCGGGCAGCACAGGAGTAGGGGAGTTGTTATATTGGTTCAGGCAGGGGGGGAGTATGTGCGAAGCAGCTCTAAGTAGAAACAAAACACGAGATACATTTTATTCACTATACAGGCGGAATGTATGGGCAGTCAAGTGACAGGATACACTCATAATCAGGATCAGCTAAAGGCGAGCGCAGGAAACTCATCCTACAGTCCTTTCTCAACTTCCTCTCCAAACACCGGTGCCCGTAAGACTGCTTCAATCGCTTACCAGCCTCCTCCCTCCCATTCTTCCTAACGTCCAGCACAAATTCTTGGGCCAATTTTAACAGCTTCTCAATGCCGCTTATGTCTTGATCGGCTAAGTGTACCTTTCGCGTGTGTGTGCGGTATTTCTTGCACGCCGCATCCCGATCGCATTCCATAGGACTCATTCCCGCATAGAGCGAATCGTTAGCGGGCACGGGCGGAGGCCCCGCGGTGCACTGATACTGCATGTAGTTTATCCCCGCGTTTATTGCGGTGTAGTAATAGAGATCGTAGAACACTCCAAAGGGGGAGATCTCGAGAACGATCGCGTCGGAGCGAGCGAAGCAGGTGGGGTTGGTGAGGCCTGCGCCGTGTAATGCCACGATTACTTCGGCAGAATCAGTGAGAGCAAGTTGCCGAGAGAAGGGGAGAACAGCGTATTCTGTCATTGTGACCTGTGGGGGATATGAGAGGGCGAGTGTCAGAGTGTGTGAGAGGGGAGGGAGGGAAAGGAGGGGTTGTTGGTGAGACCTGCACCGTGTAGGGCAACGACGACTTCGGCGGAATCAGTGAGGGCGAGCTGCTGGGAGAATGGGAGAACAGCGTTTTCTGTCATTGTCACCTGTGGGGGATGTGGGAGGGAGGGCGTCAGAGTGTGGGAAAGGAAGGGAGGGTTTGTATGGAAGATGTTAGGCCATGGAGTGAAGGGCTAGCTGTTGGGAAAATGGGAGGTATTCTGTCATTGTCACCTGTGGGGGATGTGGGAGGGAGGCCCATCAGAGTGTGAGAGAGAACGGAGGGAACAGAGGGTTTGTTAGTGAGACCTGCGCCGTGTAGGGGCATGGGGGGTATGGGGGGGATTTGGGGTATGGGGGATATAGGGGGCATGGGGGTGGGGGTATGGAGGGCGTGGGGGTTATGGGGGCATGGGAGGAATGGAGAGACAAGCTTACTTTTGCGTGGCTGTGATTTTTGAGGTGCTTCAAAAGACGTCTCAACACCAACTTGCTTTCACATGGACGGATGCAGCACTGTTCAGCTCACCAGAAGGAAGGGAAACCATGCACCTAACATGTACATGAAACATGCAGACCAGCATGCATGCATGCATACATTACCTCGAAACCCATCCGGTTGAAAAGCTCTTGAAGGGCGTTGTGGGTGTCTGGGCGAATGATTCTCCTCCCGGTTGTCATAGTGTCATTGCGAGTCACATACAGCAGCCGACACACAGACGAGCATGCGGACGAGCACGCATGCATCAGCTCTCACCTGGAAATCCATGCGGTTGAAAAGCTCTTGTAGGGCCTTGTGGGTGTCTGGGCGAATGATTCTCCTCCCGGTTGTCATAGTGTCATTGCGAGTCACATACAGCAGCCGACACACAGACGAGCATGCGGACGAGCACGCATGCATCAGCTCTCACCTGGAAATCCATGCAGTTGAAAAGCTCTTGTAGGGCCTTGTGGGTGTCTGGGTGCATGACCCTCCTCCCGGTTGTCATAGTGTCATTGCGAGTCACATACAGCAGCAGCACCCGCGACCATGCATGGATGCACACATTCGATCTCACCTCGAAACCCATCCGGTTGAACAGCTCTTGTAAGGCCTTGTGGCTGTTGGGGTGCATGACTCTCCTCCCAGTGGTCATGGTGTCATTGCGCGTCACATACAGCAGCCGCACCCGCACCCATACACAGATGCACCCCCGACCCACACACAAATGCACCTACGCACAAATTCAACCGCACCTCAAAACCCATACGGTTAAAGAGCTCCTGAAGGGCCTTATGGGTGTCTGGGTGCATGACCCTCCTCCCCGTCGTCATGGTGTCATTGCGCGTCACATACAGCAGCCGCACCCGCACCCATACACAGATGCACCCCCGACCCACACACAAATGCACCTACGCACAAATTCAACCGCACCTCAAAACCCATCCGGTTAAAGAGCTCCTGAAGGGCCTTATGGGTGTCTGGGTGCATGACCCTCCTCCCCGTCGTCATGGTGTCATTGCGCGTCACATACAGCAGCCGCACCCGCACCCATACACAGATGCACCCCCGACCCACACACAAATGCACCTACGCACAAATTCAACCGCACCTCAAAACCCATCCGGTTAAACAGCTCTTGGAGGGCCTTGTGGGTGTCTGGGTGCATGACTCTCCTGCCGGTCGTCATGGTGTCGTTGCGCGTCACATACAGCAGCCGCACCCGCACCCATACACAGATGCACCCCCGACCCACACACAAATGCACCTACGCACAAATTCAACCGCACCTCAAAACCCATCCGGTTAAACAGCTCTTGGAGGGCCTTATGGGTGTCTGGGTGCATGACCCTCCTCCCCGTCGTCATGGTGTCATTGCGCGTCACATACAGCAGCCGCACCCGCACCCATACACAGATGCACCCCCGACCCACACACAAATGCACCTACGCACAAATTCAACCGCACCTCAAAACCCATCCGGTTAAACAGCTCTTGGAGGGCCTTGTGGGTGTCTGGGTGCATGACTCTCCTGCCGGTCGTCATGGTGTCGTTGCGCGTCACATACAGCAGCCGCACCAGCGACCCATCGTCAGGGTAGTGCCGATCCTCACCACCACCGCCGCCGCCGCCGCTGCTACCAATACTGCTGCTGCTGCCACTGCTGCCGCCACTGCTAATACTGCTGCTGATGCTGTCACCAGCAGCACTTGCACCACCAGCAGAGCTCGCTGCCATGATATCGGGCACTGGTTGGCCGTCGGGCGTGAGAAACACCTCCCTCAGTCGCTGCCTCACCATCTCTGCCTCCTCCGCCATGCCGTTGAACGTGATGGCCTGGAGGGGATTGGGGGAAGGGGAGAAGTGAAGGCAAGATTTTGGCGCCCGGGAGAGGTGAAGAGAGAAACACCTCCCTCAGCCGCTGCCGCACCATCTCTGCCTCCTCCGCCATGCCGTTGAATGTGATGGCCTGGAGGGGTGGGGAGTGGGAGGAGGCAGTTGGGGAGCAGGAAGGACAGAGTGGGAATGTGGGGAGAGGTGAAGAGAGAAACACCTCCCTCAGTCGCTGCCTCACAGGCCCTGCCTCCTCCGCCATGCTGTTGAATGTGATTTCCTGGAAGGGAAGGGAGAGAAGGAGAGTTGAAGGTTGACGTTTTGGTGCAGCGTATGTTTTTTTGAGAATTCTCAAGAAACTGACGTTTTGGTGCAGGGGAGAGCGGAAGGAGAGACGATCAGGCTCTCTCAGTCACTGACTCACCAGCTCTGCCCCTGCAAACTCCTCTCGCCCACTCGCATTTGACGCACTTCACAAACGCACCTTGAGAATGAAAGAGAGCCTTACCTTGAGTAGGCCAGGCACAATAAGGGCTTGGAAGCACATGGGTTGCTCGTCACTTGCAGAGTTTAACTGACCCTCAAACTCCACCCGCCCTCCAGCCTTGACAACACACCTTGACGAGGGAAGAGAAACACACCTTGAGCAAACCAGGCACCACAAGGGTCTGGAAGCACATGGGCCGCTCGTCACTTGCAGCATTCAGCTGCCCCTCAAACTCCACCCGCCCACCAGCCTTTTGAGGCGCTCTAGAGACAGAGCACAAGAGGGAAGAGCGACTCACCTTGAGCAGACCAGGCACCACAAGCGTCTGGAAGCACATGGGCCGCTCGTCACTTGCAGCATTCAACTGCCCCTCAAACTCCACCCGCCCTCCGGCTAGCGGGCCAGGGGTGAGGAGGGAGGCGGGAGAGATGGAGGCGAGGAGGGACGGGGGGAGGGAGGAGAGGAGGAGGGAGGAGAGGAGGAGGGAGGAGAGGAGGGAGGAGAGGAGGAGGGAGGAGAGGAGGGAGGAGAGGAGGAGGGAGGAGGGAGGAGGGGAGGAGGGAGGAGAGTCTCACCTTGAGCAACCCAGGCACAACAAGCGTCTGAAAGCACATGGGCCGCTCATCGCTTGCAGCATTCAACTGCCCCTCAAACTCCACCCGCCCTCCGGCTAGCGGGCCAGGGGTGAGGAGGGAGGCGGGAGAGATGGAGGCGAGGAGGGACGGGGGGAGGGAGGAGAGGAGGAGGGAGGAGAGGAGGAGGGAGGAGAGGAGGAGGGAGGAGAGGAGGGAGGAGAGGAGGAGGGAGGAGGGAGGAGGGGAGGAGGGAGGAGAGTCTCACCTTGAGCAACCCAGGCACAACAAGCGTCTGAAAGCACATGGGCCGCTCATCGCTTGCAGCATTCAACTGCCCCTCAAACTCCACCCGCCCTCCGGCTAGCGGGCCAGGGGTGAGGAGGGAGGCGGGAGAGATGGAGGCGAGGAGGGACGGGGGGAGGGAGGAGAGGAGGAGGGAGGAGAGGAGGAGGGAGGAGAGGAGGAGGGAGGAGAGGAGGGAGGAGAGGAGGAGGGAGGAGGGAGGAGGGGAGGAGGGAGGAGAGTCTCACCTTGAGCAACCCAGGCACAACAAGCGTCTGAAAGCACATGGGCCGCTCATCGCTTGCAGCATTCAACTGCCCCTCAAACTCCACCCGCCCTCCGGCTAGCGGGCCAGGGGTGAGGAGGGAGGCGGGAGAGATGGAGGCGAGGAGGGACGGGGGGAGGGAGGAGAGGAGGAGGGAGGAGAGGAGGAGGGAGGAGAGGAGGAGGGAGGAGAGGAGGGAGGAGAGGAGGAGGAGGAGGGAGGAGAGGAGGGAGGAGAGGAGGAGGGAGGAGGGAGGAGGGGAGGAGGGAGGAGAGTCTCACCTTGAGCAACCCAGGCACAACAAGCGTCTGAAAGCACATGGGCCGCTCATCGCTTGCAGCATTCAACTGCCCCTCAAACTCCACCCGCCCTCCGGCTAGCGGGCCAGGGGTGAGGAGGGAGGCGGGAGAGATGAAGGCGAGGAGGGACGGGGGGAGGGAGGAGAGGAGAGGAGGAGGGAGGAGAGGAGGAGGGAGGAGAGGAGGGAGGAGAGGAGGAGGGAGGAGGGAGGAGGGGAGGAGGGAGGAGAGTCTCACCTTGAGCAACCCAAGCAAAACAAGCGTCTGAAAGCACATGGGCCGCTCATCGCTTGCAGCATTCAACTGCCCCTCAAACTCCACCCGCCCTCCGGCTAGCGGGCCAGGGGTGAGGAGGGAGGCGGGAGAGATGGAGGCGAGGAGGGACGGGGGGAGGGAGGAGAGAGGAGGGAGGAGAGGAGGAGGGAGGAGAGGAGGAGGGAGGAGAGGAGGAGGAGGAGAGGAGGAGGGGGAGGGAGGAGGGAGGAGGGGAGGAGGGAGGAGAGTCTCACCTTGAGCAACCCAGGCACAACAAGCGTCTGAAAGCACATGGGCCGCTCATCGCTTGCAGCATTCAACTGCCCCTCAAACTCCACCCGCCCTCCGGCTAGCGGGCCAGGGGTGAGGAGGGAGGCGGGAGAGATGGAGGCGAGGAGGGACGGGGGGAGGGAGGAGAGGAGGAGGGAGGAGAGGAGGAGGGAGGAGAGGAGGAGGGAGGAGAGGAGGGAGGAGAGGAGGAGGGAGGAGAGGAGGGAGGAGAGGAGGAGGAGGAGGGAGGAGGGGAGGAGGGAGGAGAGTCTCACCTTGAGCAACCCAGGCACAACAAGCGTCTGAAAGCACATGGGCCACTCATCGCTTGCAGCATTCAACTGCCCCTCAAACTCCACCCGCCCTCCGGCTAGCGGGCCAGGGGTGAGGAGGGAGGCGGGAGAGATGGAGGCGAGGAGGGCGGGCAGGAGGGAGGCGGGGAGGAGAGGCTCAAGGGCCATGCGGAGGAGGAGGTGCAGCATGGATGGTAGCCAGCCGTGTGGTCCGTGCTCCTTCATTCTGGGAAAGAAAGTGGGCAGCAAATGAGGGCTGTGAGTAACAGATAGGTGTAGGAAGTAGGCGAGAGAAGGAGAGAGGGACTGTATGTGCACGTGTGAGAGAAAGAGACATTGGGGCAAAGATTTCTAGGAACACCTGAGATACCGAAGAAACAAGAGGCAGTACGGGAGACAGAGTGGAAAGGAACAAGCTTGCACGAGCGTGCGCTCTGCGCGTGCACGAGCTTTTGTGGTGCCTCAAAATACGAGAGACAGAGTGAAAAGCGACAGAACGATCACCTGTGCACTGTCCAGTCAGCACGTGGCAGCAGGAACCTATCGACACGAGGCAGGCCCGTCTTGACTGTCACGTTGTTCACGAGCAGGATGTGAGCCGCCTTGCCTGCACATAACAGCGCACAGAGAAGGGGAGGGGGGTGTTTTGTTAGGTGCTTCAAATCGGCCCGTATTGACTGTCAATTTGTTCACCAGCAGGATGTGAGCCGCCTTGCCTGCACGAAAGGGGCAGAGAGGTGAGGACGTGAGCAGTGGCAGCAGGAACCTATCGACACAAGGCAGGCCCGTCTTGACTGTCACGTTGTTCACGAGCAGGATATGTGCCGCCTTGCCTGTAAATGAAGCACAAACGGACAAAAGGTGTGGACGGGATGGGAGGTGGCAAGATGCTAGCTTCTTGGGTCAGTGCGCATCCCAATCAGGTTTATCAACTTCGGCTTGAATTTCCCCATTCTGTTCCGCCCAGCTACAAAGTGTGCCACATTCGTCGTCTGGTGCGTCAACGGTACAAACAGAGTTCCCCCCATTCTCCACTCCGCCTCTCCCCCAACCCACCGCCGCCACCGCCCATCCTCTGCTGCCTATTGAGTCGACGCTCAACAACTCCGATATCATTCTCACCTAGAAAATGCGCCACGTCGGTGGTCTGGTGCGTCAGAGGAACAAACAGAGTCCCACTCATGCGCCACTCCGCCTCCCCCCCAACCCACCGCCGCCACCGCCCATCCCCTGCAGCCTGCAGCCCGCCTTTCACGGGCGCCTCTGAGAGCGCTGACCTCAACATCCGGCCAAACTGGGGCAGGTTGGAGCAGGACGTGGGGGAGAGGAGTGTCTTGGGCTTTCCAAAACACATTCTCTTCCTGCTCCCCAACCATTTCCACTCCCCATCCATTTCCCATCCCAAGCTCACCTAGAAAGTGTGCCACATTGGTTGTTTGATGTGTGAGAGGCACAAACAGAGTCCCGCCCATGCGCCACTCCGCCTCCCCCCCAACCCACTGCCGCCACCGCCCATCCCCTGCAGCCTGCAGCCCGCCTTTCACGGGCGCCTCTGAGAGCGCTGACCTCAACATTCGCCCAAACTGGGGCAGGTTAGAGCAGGACGTGGGGGGAGAGCAACGCGGATTTATTGGCTGTGGCGGGGGCATGGACTGGGGGAAGGCAGGGGTGGGGGGGGCGCGGGGGGAAGGTGATGCTGTCGGTGCTGCTGGTGCTGCCAGTGCTGCTGGTGCTGTCGGTGCTGGTGCTGCTGGCGCTACTGGCGCTGCTGGTGCTGGTGGTGCTGTCGGTGCCATCCGTGGTATCAGTAGTGGTATCAGGAGTGGTATCAGGGATATCGGGGCCGTATCTGCCAAGTAACGCGATCCGTTGTAGCACACGTTGCGGCACACGCACACGGCCTGGGTACAGCAGAAGGCGTTGCGCAGGCGGGTAGCACGCGCAGCCCGACGGGAAGGCGGAGGGGAGCGCGGAGGGGGAGGTGGAGAGGGGGATGGGGAAGGTGGGCGGAGGGAGAGGCGGGATGGGGGGGAGAGAGGCGGAGGCGGAGGGGGAGGGAGTGGTGGTGTTACTAGAGAGGGGAGTGGCGAGGGAGGATGAAGGGGTAGAGGGGCCTGTGCTGATGGGGTGGGTGATAGCAGCAGCGCCAGTGGCGTCAGATGGTGTGGTGTTGCTATCAGCAGTCGCTGTAGTGGCAGCAGTACTTGAAGATGCATCTGCAGCAACAGCAGCAGCCTTTTGAGAATTCTTAACAGCAATGGCACCAGCACCACTGATACCAAATTCCTTTCCTCCGCTCTTTGCTGCTGCCAACTTCTCCTCGTTCACTTCCCCTTTACCCCCTCTCCAAACCTCTCCCCTGCGACTTTTGGTTCTCCCCTCAGAGCAGCAAACACCTTCCCAGCAACTTCCCTAATTGTAGATAACACCTCCCCCGTGTCCACCTGCAGGGCGGAGTCTTTTGTCCCATTCCCCAGCAGCAGCCAATAGTGCATCTGTGACACGCTGGCTAGGTGGTGGTAACACGCGTTAGGGTAACCCCGAGGGCGGATCTCCAGTAGGAAAGCGCCACGTGGCATGAAGAGGAGGTTGGTCAGCGCGGGCCCCGTGCGTGCCGACCAATAGGGCGGCTCGGCGGAAGAGAGCTCGGGCTTTAAAAGGGGGGAATGGGAGAAGACGGGTGGGGGAGAGGGGGTGGGGGTTCATGGAAAAGAAAACGGGTGAAGAAACCTGCAAAGAGGTGTTTATAGTTGAATTGAGGAAGAAACGAGCGAGGAGGGAGGCGAGCAAAGGGGGAAGAACACGACCAAAAGGCAGTTCTCATGCAGGAAATGAGTGCCGTGGTTCTCACACGCTCGATCACACACTCACTCGGTCACTCACTCAGTAACGTCCTCAACAGCTCCTAGTCCCACTCAGTCGTTCAATCACTCAACACTCCTACGCTCGCTCACTCACTCGCTCACACACCCATTCTTATGCTCAATCACTCATTCCCGCACTGCTACACCCACTACCTCAATTATATGCACACTTATTCACCCACTCCTGTGATCGCTCGCTCACTTACTCACTTTTGCACACATTCCTATGCTCAAACACTCACTCCCCGCTGCCCCACTCACACACTCACTCCCTCACTCACTCCTCCACTCCAACACTCACCTTCCATGAGAGGCAGACTCCCATCGAGCACCACTCACATCGAACACCTTCACTCACCCTCCCACACTCACTCGCTCACTCACTCACTCACTCACTCACTCACCTTCCATGAAGGGCAGACTTCCATCAAACACCACCACTCGCCTCTCCACTTCACAACTCCCTCACTACCTTACTCTCACTCACTAACTCACTCACTCACTCACTCTGACACTCACCTTCCATGAGGGGCAGGCTCCCATCAAACACCACCACTCGCCTCTCCCCAAACTCCTTCCTCATCCACCCCTCCACCCTCTCATACACACTCTCCTCCAGATTCCTAGACAAATTCCCGGGCCTCCGAACCAGGATCGTCACCCAGTTCAGCCCCGTCGTCATCCCGAACGTCTCCGCTAGGCTCGGCACAGGTCCGGGCTTTAGCACGTCGAGCCGCCGGGGATGCCGCGACTGCTGCTCCTCACGCTGGCTAAGTAAGTCTGTTATGTCTTGGTAGTTTAGCGGGGAGGTTCGGCGGAGGCGGAAACTCTCGGGCTCGAAAATGGGCAGCCCATCGGGCGGGAGGAAAAAGTTTCGGCGGAGGAAACGCCAGATGGTGGGTGTGGCCCGGCCGCAGCAGCGGTAGACAGGCTGGGGAAGAAGGGGGGGGGAAGCAGGGAGGGGGGCGTGGGAAAGAGAAAAGGGGGAAAGAGAAAAGGGTGGAAAGGAAAAAGAGGAGAGGAGGGATGGTAAGGAGGAGAGAAAAGAAGGTGGTTCAGATTGGAAAGAAGCAGATGGTAGGTGTTTTCCAACCACCAACAGAAGTTGAGATGCTGGAGAGAGGGGGGAAGCAGGAGGGAGAGGGGAGAGGAGCAGGGGAGGGATAAACGGGGAAGTAGAGAAGCGAATGTGGGAGCAAGAAGAAAGCTCACACTCAGCTCCATGTTACCTGGTAGTGCGCGTGTGTGTCAACTCCCTCCACACGTGCTGGGAACAAGAAATTTGGCTTATATGATGCAAGCCCACTGTTACCTGATAGAGCGCCTGTGTGAGGAAGAGAGTGTGGCGGTGCTGCCAGTCAAGCACAAGCAGATTCATGTGCGCTGGTTCCACCCCCACTATGTGCTTCAACGTGCTGTTGTACAATTGAAGCTGCATGGGTGGGTGGTATGGTGGGACATACATACGCATGCACACATGCACACATGTACACATGCACACACATACGTACACACACACGTGCACATGCACACACGCACAGTCACACACAAACGCATGTATTTCTTGAATATTTAGCAAGGCTATTATGCTATGATGCTATGTGGTATGTGATGGTGCTATTCTAATAATCCCAACAATCCCATGAAACTCTTGCGCGTAATTACTCATGCCCTCCCACTCACCTGAGCTGCCCGCATGACAATGAGCATGTTCAGATGCTCCTCCAACAGTTCCCTCAGCACATGAGTGTTCACTTACCCAGTTCACTGCTCACCTGAGCAGCGCGCATGACAATGAGTATGTTGGGATGTTCTTCCAGCAGTTCTCTCAGCACGAGCCACTGCGGAACCCACTCGATGATGGAGTGGTAGAAGCTGGTGGCGGGCGTGTACAGCATGCTCACCATGCGCCCCACACGCTGCACCGTGGTGTTGCTGCTGGGATAGGTGAACTGGAAAGAAGGGGGGATGAGAGAAGGGGAAAACACGAAAAGGGAGGAAGCTCGTGGCGGGCGTGTACAGCATGCTCACCATGCGCCCCACTCTCTGCACCGTTGTGTTGCCACTGGGGTAGGTGAACTGGGTGGTGGGGGTGGGGGAGAAGGTGAGGGAGTTGGGGTTGGATGGCAAAGAAGGGATAGCTCGTAGCGGGGGTGTACAGCATGCTCACCATGCGCCCCACGCGCTGTACTGTGGTGTTGCCGCTGGGGTAGGTGAACTGGGTGGGGTGGGGGGGGTTGGGGATAATGGGGAAGGAGATGGAGTGGCAGAAGCTGGTAATGGAGGTATACAGCATTCTCACCATCCGCCCCACTCTCTGCACTGGTAACCCCATCTCGTGACTCACATGAGCATCAGAGAAGCAGCCATGGCGGAAGAAGTGCATGGAGCTGTTGAACACCACTCCATTCCAATATATCATCACATCCCGCATCTCAAAGTAGAATTTTTAGTCGACTCAAAAGTCAACTCGTTCCAGTCCAACATCACATCTAGCATCTCGAAATACTGAAACCGAGTGAATGAGGATTTGCTTTGAGATCTCGTAACAAGCCTTCCTTCACACTGCATCACTCACATCAGCATCTGAAAAGCAGCCATGGCGGAAGTAGTGCATGGAGCTGTTGAAGACCACTCCATTCCAATCCATCATCACATCCCGCATCTCGAAATACTGAAACAGCGTCCTGTCATGCCGCACGTAGTCCCCCGCTTGCGAACATCTCAAATCCGCGCCTTTTCCCCGACCTCGTCCTGGTTCTCCAGCTTCGGGCAGTTTTCTGGAGGTCCGGGGTCGATGTGGATCGGCGCCACTATGTCGGTTCGGTGGCAGGCTCGCAGGTTCGGGAACGCCGGGCCGCAGGGAGCTAGGTTCGGGCAGGGTCCTCCGGTGCACTGAAGCCGGACCTCTTTTTCAGGGATGTGGAATTTGAAGTATTCTAGAAACGCGCTGGCTAGGTTGCTGCGGGTTATGCCTGTATTGAGAGTGGTTGTATCGATTATGGTGTCTGGGAAAGAGGGGAGGACGGGCGAACCTTCTGGAATGACCGGGATCGGGAGGTTGGGGTTGTTGAGTTCTACGCCGGTTTTAGTCATTATAATCGGACGCGGTTTCCGTTTCGGCCTAGTTTTTGCTTTCAAGCTGCTCTGCGCCGTTGACTTGGTTGACTGAGTTGACTGGGTTGACTTCGTTGACTTTTGATCCGTAGATTTGATCGGATCCGTTGTTTTGCTCTGCTGCAGCTGCACAGTAAGCTCTTTTTCGAATTGGTTCACTCGTCCCAAGAGCAGCATGCTATCATGGCTTTCTCCCCTGCTGCTGCCGCTGCTGGTGGTGCCGGTTGTAGTGCTGGTGGTGGTGGTGCTGCTGCTGCTGTCAAAAGCCGTTTGCAGATTTGATTCTCCTAACGCGAGACGGGAAGGGGAGAGAGCGAGAGAAAGGAGGGAGAGGAAGAGGAGGATCGTTGTTTTGGAGCGGCCGTGGAATGGAAGGATGGACCTGCCGTGGTGTTTACGATGTGTTGACGGACGGAGCCAGGCTGCTGTACGCAATTCGCGGATGTTATCCATTTCCGTTTCTAACATACCGTCGTTTCTTACGAAACCTTGTGCGACTGAAGCTGTCATTCAAAAATAATACGCGGTTTCTGGTGGCGATGATCTCATTTAAATATATGATAAGATACTCGTGCCATACGCGGTCTCTGATTACTATACGCACGAACGTTCCGAAGGTGGCTTCTGATTCGACTTCCTTATTCAGCTAACATCCTTACTGAGACACTGGATTTCAAGTTCACCCCCCTACTGGCCCATGCAGCGCGTTCTTTCCTTCCTCCCTAAGCGGCGGAGCCAAAAACCTTATAATCGCTACTATTCCTATTTACAGCGCACCGATAGCTGCCGTAAATTTAGCTGCGAGCGTGATGCGATCTGCTGTGACGTTTGGGAAGGAAACCAGTTCAGGTTTGAGCAGAGCTGGTGGGAGGTGGGGTCTTGGGAATTGCATGGTGGGCCTTGGGATTTCGGGCGAGCCTTGGGATTGCGGGATCACGCACGGGCATTGCCGGTGACGACTCTGGTTTCCGTGTGCGGCGAGTTTCGGCGAAAATGATTGAGTCAGGTTACTGTCGCCTGTCGAACTGAAGAGAAGGAAGCGACTAGAGGTTGGCTTATGACGCAGATATATAGGTATTACAGTGGACTGTACCTGATATCGATACTACGGGTATCGAGGATACGCTGAACCTTCCAGCCAAACCCAGCCAGAGGTTTTATCGAAATCCCCTAGGCAACTCCAATTTCGAATCGCACTAATTTAGGCAGCGTCTTTGTTTCTTGTGTCGTCCCAAAAGTTTTTGTCAAATCGTATAGTTCCCGCGATGCCACTATCCACCCCTCCGTCACGCGAAACTACGTCACATACTAATCGCGACGCAACTTCTCTTGGACATGAAGCACTTCAAAAAGAATCACCAACTCGTGTGGACACAGTTCCGCCTGAACGCGACGTATTGCCTGTCCGCGTGAGATTATTTGTCGGCGGGCTGCCCGGAAATGTTTCAGAAGATGAAGTTCGAGGAAGATTCCAGCCGTTCGGGCAGGTCAACCAAGTCAACGTGATTCTCGCCAAGTCACACCAGTTGCTCCCCGCATCCGCCGCGGTGCCTCCCTCACAGCAAACAAATCCCGGCCGTCCATTTCAAGAAGCGAGCGGAGATGGACCCGACCGGCAGAGCAGCCACGTGGCAGTGTGTCGTGGCTTTGCTTACGTGGACATGGTTCCCAAGTCCGCCAAGGCCTTGCATCAATGCTTGTCGCTGGTGGGTCCTTCGGCATTAAACTTTTTGTTATTCATTCGTACGCGTTATAAACCATCCGTCAACTCATATAGTCCCCCATCTAGCCCCTTCATCCGCGCGTTGCTGTCCACCTTTCTATCTCCCCCAACCCCCACTCTCTTCCCCGCTCCCCCTCTCTTCCCCCCACCCCCTCCCCCGCTTTCCGCCACTCCCGAACCATACATTGTCTGCATATGGAAGGAAGGAATGCACGTAAATACCTCATAAACCCCCTCCTATTTCCTTTTCCCCCCAAAACCCTCCTGCCCCCCCTCCAAAACCCCCCCAGTACAACGGGTGCAAGTGGAAGGGGGGGCGGATGCGCGTGGAACAGGCAAAGGAGAGTTTCCTCGAGCAGAACAATAAAGAGCGCAAGGAGAAGGAAAGACAGGAGGTTGAGGAGAGAGCAGGTGGTAACCAGGTTACAAAGGGCTCTGCCAGTGTGTGTTTAAGCCCGGAGGAGGTAGCTGCACTAAAGGCGCGGAAGCTAGAGCCAATGAACCTGGCATGGCGCGGGGGGAAGAAGGTATGTGCCTGCCAGCCCGTCTCCCTCAATCTTCTGCTCCCTCACTCGCCCCTCACCCCCTCACTCGCAGACTCCCTCACTCGCCCCGTCGGTTTTTAACCCTGGAGGAGGTAGCGCACTGAAGTCACGGAAGCTGGAGCCCATGAACCTGGCGTGGCGCGGAGGGAAAAAGGTGTGTGTCTGTTTCTCACCCCTAGACCCGTATCACTCGCGCCTCACCCACTCACTCGCCCCTTGGGTGTTTGAGCCCAGAGGTGGTAGCTGCACTCAAGATGCAGAAGCTAGAGCCCATGAACCTGGCGTGGCGCGGAGGGAAAAAGGTGTGTGTCTGTTTCTCACCCCTAGACCCCTATCACTCGCGCCTCACCCACTCACTCGCCCCTTGGGTGTTTGAGCCCAGAGGTGGTAGCTGCACTCAAGATGCAGAAGCTAGAGCCCATGAACCTGGCGTGGCGCGGAGGGAAAAAGGTGTGTGTCTGTTTCTCACCCCTAGACCCCTATCACTCGCGCCTCACCCACTCACTCGCCCCTTGGGTGTTTGAGCCCAGAGGTGGTAGCTGCACTCAAGATGCAGAAGCTAGAGCCCATGAACCTGGCGTGGCGCGGCGGAAAAAAGGTATGTGTTTGTTCCTTTGTCTGCCTTGCCCCTCACTCGCTCCTCACTTGCTACTTGGGTGTTTAAGCCCGGAGGAGGTAGCTGCACCGAAGTCGCGGAAGCTAGAGCCGATGAGCCTGGTGTGGCGCGGAGGGAAAAAGGTATGTGTCTGCCTGCCTGCCTGCCTTGTCCCTCACTCTCCAACTCGCTCACTCGCTCACTCTCCAACTCGCTCACTCTCACTCCCTCAGTCCCTCACTCGCCCCTTGGGCGGTTGAGCCCTTTTGAGGCGCTCCAAAAGCCCTGCTGAGACTATCAGATCAGAACTCCTCTGCCTGAAAACCCCCGCCAAATGCGTTTAAAAAGAGAATTTTTGAGACGTCTCAAAAATGCACTTTTTACACAAAGCCCTGCTGACACTATCAGAACTCCTCTGCCTGAAATAAAAACCCCCGCCAGACACGGCGCATGCGTCTATTTTCGAGTAGACTTAAAAATAGACTCATCACACCCTTCTGAGGCCGCCCAAAAAGCCCTGTTGAGATCTCAGAACTCCTCTGTCTCTAAACCCTCGCCAGACGTGGCACATGCCAGCAGCGGGCGGGCCAGGGTGTGGGAGGCACAAGCTGAGCTTCCTTCCAGCTGCTTTCTGTCCCAGCTTGATAGACTTGCCACTGTCTCCTTGTCCACCGCTCATCCCTCCGTTTTAACCCCTCTCAACCCCTCTGCCCTGCTTGCCCGCGCCGCTGCTACTGCCGCTGGGTATGGTGGCGGTGGCGCTGCTGCTGGTGCTAAATAGAACTCTCTTCCTCTCTGTTCTAACCCCTCTCAACCCCTCTCATCCTGTTTCTCTCTCCCCCCATAAGACGCGGTGCATGCCAGCAGCGGGAGGGCCGGGGTGTGGGAGGCACAAGCTGAGCTTCCAGCGGCTGCCAGTCGACCCATCCCTCTCCGCCCTGCCGTGCTTGCCTGCGCCGCTGCTGCTGATGATGGGAATGGGGATGGTGGTGGTGGTGGTGGTGGTGGTGCTGCTGCTGCTGCTGCTGCTGCCGTGGTACTAATTGGAACTCTCTTCCTCTTTTTGTCTACCCCTCTCAACCACTCTCAACCGTACTCCCCCCCACGACAGACGCGCCGCATGCCAGCAGCGGGTGGGCCGGGGTGTGGGAGGCACAAGCTGAGCTTCCAACGCCTGCCAGTCGAGCCCTCCCTCTCTGCCGTGCTTACCCGCGCTGCTGCTGTCACCGCCGTCGCCGCCGCTGCTTCTGATGCTGATGATGGGGATGGTGGTGGCCGTGGTGGTGGTCGTGGTGGTGGTGCTGGCGGTGGTGTTGGTACTGGTGCTGCTTCTCCGTCTGCTGGTGCTTCTGCTGCTGCTGTGAGGGGAGGAGCGCTAGAGGGAGGTGAAGGAAGTCGCATGGGTGTGACGACTGGAAAGGGTGGAGGATTGGAGGGTGTTGGTGGGTACGCTGGTTTTGGGGAGCAGGAGGAGCAGCAGGAGAAGGGGAGGGAGGGGGAGGAGGAGGATGGGGAGTTGGAGAGGGAAAGAGAGATGCAGAGGCGACTGCTGCAACGGTTTCTGATGCTGGACGGGGAAGAGGCGGAGGCGGAGGGGGGGAAGGTGGAGGGGGGAGGGGTGGGCGATGGGGGGAGTAGGGGGGATAGGGGGGAGAATGGTGTGGAGGGGAGGGATGGGAGCGGGAGTGGTGGGCGGAAGGGGAGTGAGGTGGGAGGGGGAGACGGTGATGTGGTGATGAGCGAGGGGCATGGTGGGGAGGAGGCGGAAGAGGGGGAAGAGGATGAGGATGAGGAGGAAGAGGAGGAGGACGATGGGTTGAACATTAATCTGACATGGAGTGGCCTCAGCGGAAAAAAACAGGGAGGAAAGACAGCAAAGGCGGCAAAAGCAGTGAGAAAATGAGTATCAAGGGGTTGAAGGAAACCGGGTCTAGTGCAGTGGCAGCCTCAGAAGGGGCAGGTGGTGTTGGTGGTGTGAGTGGTGTATCAACTGAGAGCACAGATGGCGCAGGCGGGGAGCAGGGAAAGGCACTCTTGAAAGCATCACGTGAGGGAAATCAAGGGAGAGGAGAAGGTGGAGTGACTCCCGTGGTGAGGGCAGCAGAGGGAAGGCGAGGGGAGGAATTTGCAGGGATGAGAGTGGTAGGGTTGAAAGGTGTAAAAGAGGAGGTTGTGGAAGAGAAAGTACCGACAAAGACGGTGGTGGGGAGTGAGAGGAAAGAACAATTGGGGGAGGCAGAGGGAGGGGGTTCTCGGTGGGATAGGTTGTTTGCTGTTGCTTCGTGTGAGGTGGAAGAGGAGGAGGAGGAGGAGGAGGAGGAGGAGGAGGAGGAGGAGGAGGAGGAGGAGGAGGAGGAGGAGGAGGAGGAGGAGGAGGAGGAGGAGGAGGAGGAGGAGGAGGAGGAGGAGGAGGAGGAGGAGGAAGGGGGCTTAGAGGAGGGAGAGGGGGAAGAGGGGAAGGAGCGAGAGCACAAGGATTGGGGAAGCTCAATTTCAAAGGGAGCATATGAGAGAATGGAAGAAGATAAAGTGGAAGAGGATGAGTTGGAAGGTACGAGTGAGGAGGGTGAGGAGAGTGAAGAGGAAGGAAGGGAAGTGGAGAGGAGGGAAGCCAAGGAGGTACTGAAAGTGGGAGAGGAGCGAGAGGAGGAGGAGACGGAAATGGAGGGGGAGGGGGGTGAGGGACAGGAGGAAGGTCAGGGAGAGGAGGAGGGTGATGGAGAGGAGGAGGGTGAGGTAGAAGAGGAAGGGGAGATAGAAGAGGGTGGAGAAGGGAGTGAGGATGAGGGAGTAGAGGAAGGGGAGGAGGAGGAGGGTGGGGAGAGTGAGGATGATGAGGAGGATGCACGGGACAATGAGGAAGAAGGGGAGGAAGAGGAGGCAGCATGGGAGGATGACAAGGGAGTGAGGGAGGAGGAGAAGGGGAGGAGGGGGAGGAGGAAGAAGGGGAGGAGGGGGAGGAGTGGGAGGAGGAGGAAAGGGAGGAGGGGGAGGAGGATGTGGGAGAGAGGAGGAGGAGGAGGAGGAGGAGGAGGAGGAGGAGGAGGAGGAGGAGGAGGAGGAGGAGGAGGAGGAGGAGGAGGAGGAGGAGGAGGAGGAGGAGGAGGAGGAGGAGAATGAGAGTGATAAGCACAGAAGGAAGGGGACAGAAGTGCCTTCGTGGGACAGCCTGTTTGCTTTGGCTGCTGGGGAGAGTCTTGGTGCTGGGGAGGGCAAGGAGAAGGAAGATGGAAGGAAAGGCTCTGTAAAAGATGGTGGTAGCAGTGGTGGGAGAGGGAAGAGGAAAGGGTTCCTGGAGGGGTCTAGTGCTGGTGATGATGGTGGCGCCACTAGTGCTGGTCGAGAAGGAGGAAAGCGACAGAAGAGAGAAGAGCTCATTTTGAAGCCATCTAGGGGTGGTGATGGCAGTGCTGGTGCTGCTGTTGGTGGTGGTGGTGGCAATGGTGCTGCTGCTAGTAGTGCCGCTGGTGCTGGCGCTGCTGCTAGTGCTGGTGGTGAGGCTGCTGGTGATGCGGCAACAGAAGCAGCGCCGAGTGGGGGCTTGGCGGAGAGGCAGGAGCAGGTGGGCAGTGCGTGGGTGCAGAAATTCACGTGGAAATCGCTCACCAGTGCTGATGGTAAACTCTCCTTCTCACTGAAACCTATTCTGGGAGAAGTGAAAAGCGGTGAGGCACAGGAAGGGGGAGATGGGACGAAGGAGGGAGGAGGTGGGGAGGAAGGGAAAGAGGAGGTGACGCGAGGTGGGGCAGGACAGGAGGAGGGAGGGAAACGGGAGACGGAGGCGGGAGGGGTGGGAGGAAGGAAGGGTTGTCGTTGTTTGGGGCAGAGCTGGTAGCGCCTGTAACAGTTGGCTTGAGTGGTGCTGGTGCTGGGGTTGGTGCTGCTGGTGGTGGTGGGATTGCGGGGAGAGGGGAGGGTGGGGGAAGAGGATGGAGAGGGGGGAGAGGAGGTAGGTTTGGAAAGGGGAGGGGAATGGGTGGAAGGGGAGGAGGATTGGAGGGGAGTGGAGGAGAGAGGGAGGGAGGTTCATCTGGGGGAGGTCTACCTGACCTGTTGGCATTGGAAGAAGCGAGAGGGGCGGGTAATATGGAGAAGCTTCTGATGGACATGGGAGGAAGCTTCCTCAGGTCGGAGGTGGAGGAGGCGAAGTGGAACCGCAAGAAGAGTGAGCTGCGGCTGGAGTTGAAGCGGCAGCAGAAGTTTGCCTTGAGGAAGATGATGAAGTGAAGCTGCTCAGGCCTGCAATTTATGTGAGTTTGGAGGCGCTTTTCTGGGCGGGAAGGCTAAATTGGCACAAGAAGTTCGCTTGGAAATCTTATATGATGAGATTTGGAGTCGTTATTAGTATTGGCTATGGGATGCCTGCCTTGAGAAAGTGCTGATGTGTTTTATTTCATTCCTGCTGAGAAGTCACAAACAAGCAGCATATTCATCACAATTCGCTGAATCAATTCTTGTTACACTACATTTCTTTGCTGTGCTGTTTAGTTCGCAACTCCAACAGAGGACAGCAAATGTGAGGTGGCGCGGCAAATCCTGATCCGAAACGCTTCGGCCTTTGAAGCACGTGCGAAGCTATCCGCTCTCGCGTCGCGTGACATCGTTTTCCTGCTCAATCCTCGTCAGCAACAACTGGTGGCCTTGAAAACAGTGGTTGGAAGCAAATTTGACTCCGGGCGGGTGTCCGTTGGGCAGGTTCCTGGTCCTGCACTTGGACAAGTCGTGCATCTTTACTTGTGGTGACGAGATCGCCACTTCAGCCACGTTGAATCTCCACGGATAGGGGAATGAAAGTGGCCAGCAATGTGGGCTTTATTCGAACCGCGCGCAAGCAAAATATTGTTCAAGCAGAGGCACCCTACAAGCAGCCCTTTCAAACCGTGATGTAACGTTTGGAACCACTGTAAACCGCGTGTCGGTCAATGAATTTGTGACTCTCTGGGGGCTGGGTTTTCTAGAATTGCTTGCTCGACCCAGCCTGCCTGAGAGAGACTAGGGTTTCGTGTGGCTGGCTGCTCTTGTTGCTGCTGCTGGTGCTCACTGACGATGTTGGACAACAAGATTTGGTTGAATCTTCACCACCAACTTTGCTGTGGGCCTGAGAGAGCCGTGCCGTGAGTTGTGTGTTTGTCTAAGCGCGTGGTCATTTATTCCCTCACATTGAACTTGGCGTGTAAGGGTTGGCGGGAAAGGTGATAAGAGGCCATTTGAGCACTGGCAACTCGGCTACGTTTCTTTCCGTTCCTGAGGCACAAGTGTCGCTCCGTTAAAAGGCCGTAGTCTCGAACCCATCTACCCAACAACTCTAGGCGCGACCTAAGGCTCCACATTAAAAATTTAAGAGAGAACATTTGTGACTAGAACCTATTCGTGCCAATGGAGGCCAGCGTAACTCCAGCATGGAAGGTGCAAGCGCGTACACACGCGACCGCCATTTCCACCGCCAACTCCTCCCTCGCGGCTTCTGCTTACGTGTCGTCCGCCGTGCCGAAGCCACACCACCACCACAGCCAACGACGCGGCGCCGGTTTTCTCTGCCCGCGCTCGCGGATCGTTTACATGCGCGCTCCGTTCACGCGGCCACACAGGCGACACGTTCCTAGTGCGCTCGTGCCTTCGCGGTCCGGAAGGCGCGGTCGCGGAGACGGCCTTAAGTGCCACGTGTTGGTTCCTGAGTGTCCTTCTCCCGGCGAGCTTAGCGAAGGGGAAGGGGAGAATTCACGCGGACCGGACGGGCTCCGGTGGAGGCGCGGCCAGAGGGGCTCGGCGCGCAACGAGAATTTAACGGTGGAGCAGCAGGCGGAAGAAAAAATCGGATGGTTGGGATTACGTTGGATCGAGTGGCGATTCTTCGGGTTCTGGAGACGAGGGTTCGAATCCTCACGAGTTCACATTTTCTGCGGAGAACAGTGTGATGGTGGACCAAGTGCGAATGCTGCAGCACATTCACTCCTGCGCGCATGCGGAAGATGAGGTTGCAGGAGGGGATGCGGGGGGGATCATGCGCGCGACTGCGGGGGGCATGAAGCCGCGCGTGCTGAAAGCTAGCACGCCGATTCGCGATATTTATAAGTCGGAAGGTACGCCAGACCAGGCGAAGTTTCCAATTCAGGGGAGGAAGGGTGCAAGTATGAACGGAAAAGGAAGAGTGGGGGAGGGGATAATGCTGGGGGAATGGAGGTCTGTGAATGTGAATGGGGTGCGCGAAAGGAGAGACATGATACATAAGTGATTACCCCTTCGTCCCCCTTCCCCGTCCCACCCGCTCGCCCCCTTCTCCCCTCTCCCACTCCCTCCTTCCGCCCTTTTTTTTTCTTTCAACCCGTACCCCCATCCCTCTCACGCTCACCGATACTGCATTAAAAATTGTTTGTTATTTATCTTCCCCTTCCCCTCCCCCCTCCTCCCCGCGCACCCGTTCCCCCTCTTCTTTTTTGCCCTAACCCGCGGTCCAGCTTCTCTGCTCGCCGCAAGCCCAAATATCTCGCATTCCCTTCTTCGTCTCCCTGTTTCCGTTTTTTCGTAAAACATGTAAGCGAAGCCTCCGTTCCGCCTCACCCTCACTTTCCCCTCGTGTTCTCTCCGCCCCGCACGGTTCTCCCTCCCCCAACCCCCACCCCCCCTTCCCTCCTCCCCCCCCCCCCCCCCCCCCCCCCCACCTCCCCGTCCCTTCTCCTCTCTCCCCTCTCCTCCCCTGCCCCCCTGTTCCCGCAGGTCCTATCGACGAGGATGTGGTGTGCATGCAGGCTGACTGGCCGCTGACGTGGACGCACATCACGCTGGCAACTGGCGTGTCGGTGGGCTCCGGGATTGCCGGGCCCGAGGACGTGACGATGCTGACGCAGGCGACAACTTGCACCGCCATTCTGTGCTTGCAGGTGTGTGACTGTAGTGGGGGTAGGTTTGCGGGACACTGGATATTTATGCGCTGTGCTTATAAATCTGTATGGTTACAGACTTGCGCTACAGACGCATGGTTGCTAAGAGGAATTTTTAAGGTTGTCAAGGAACAAACCCTGGTTTCCCGAGCGTACTCGACAACAGCGTCCCGATGGTTCACTTGAACGCGTTTTCTTAATGCTTTTTGCATTTTGTTTGGCATGCACATTCCACTCTCATTCCACCGCATTCTCGACCTTTGTTTCCTTCCGTTTTCGTCCTTGGGATTGGCTTTTTCAACCAATCGGATACTCAAGGAAGGTTGGTTCGAGCAATGCGCGCAGCGGCAGCAGATCGGAAACACATGAAACGACTGTTCTTTGACCCACGCTGCTGCTTTTTGCGTGCTCGACAGGAAAAACCAGCAGCGATTGATGCCTCTTGAACTCAGTGGATTTTTTCGGCGTGAAATTGGAGGCCGCTCAGGAGCTGGCAAAACGATTCGTGCTAAGACGCCCTAACACGACGACTTAAAACGCATAATAACGCAAGAGTCTTTCGGCGTTTATTAAAAGATGTCGCCAATGCCGCTTTCCCAACATGAAGCTATGTTCCGCGTTCCTCTTGACTCGACGCATCATTCGTCCTTTTCTTCCCCATGCTTGCCAGGGCGAGGAGTCCTTGGAGTCGTTCGGAGTGAACTGGAAGGCGGTTCAGGAGCAGGCGGAGCAGTGCGACGTCGCCATGTTCCGCGTTCCCGTGCCCGAGTTCGACCAGCAGAAACAGGTAAGTGCGCAACGCAAAAGAAAAAGAAAGTAGTTTACGTTTCTTCCCAGAAGTTGTAACCTATTTTAGGAATTGACGCGATACATACTCTTCATTTAGAATAGAGCTGCAGTGGCAAAACGTATTGCTTGATTTCGTACGGCTCAGAACGATTCCTTAATTCAAATTATCTTCTTCCTCTCTCGTCATTGCAGGTTGCTGGGATGGTGGAGGCGGTGCGTCTCCTGGCATCGCTGCTGGTGACAGGTCACAGGGTCCACGTGGCATGCGCCACAGGGAAGAACTGCAGCCCGCTGGTCGTGCTAGGGTGAGAAACGCGGCTCTGTACGGTTCAGTGGTTAGGTTAGGTTGTGTGCGGTATTGCTGGGTGGAATGTGGTTCCAATGCTCCGACAGGAGGCATGAGCGACAGTGAAGCACATGGCAGCCCGCTGGTCCTGCTCGGTTGAGTGCGGTGCTGCGCCGATTTTAAACTGGCTAAGGTCTGTATTGATGATGTAGTGCTCAAATTCCTCCTCTTTTTCCCCACCTCTCTCCTTCCCCCCCACCCTCCCCTCCCCCCCCCCCCCCCCCCCCCCCCCCCCCCCCCCCCCTCTCTTTATCTTTCCCCCGCGCAGCTACCTGACGTTCTTCCAGGGGCTAGCATGGAGCGAAGCCAAGGCCATGATCGTTGACAGCGTCGCATAGAGTCAGTCGGGACTGTCTTGGTGTACCTCTCACGCTCCTTTCTCCCCGCCCGTCTCCCTCTCCCCCCCGCGCAGCTACCTGACGTTCTTCCAGGGTCTGGCATGGAGCGAGGCCAAGGCCATGATCGTCGACAGCGTGCCGTCTGCTGACCCGTCACACGAGGCGTGGGAGCAGGTGAGGGGACAAGGGAGCTAGTGCCGTTGCTACTGCTTGTACTGTGCTGAGAGGGTAATGAGCGAAGCCAAGGCTATGATTGTTGACAGCGTGCCATCTGCCGACCCGTCGCATGAGGCGTGGGAGCAGGTGAGGAGAAACGGGCTAGTGCTACTGCTGGGCTGATGGGAGGGTAATGGAGTGGACGGGTAACGGACCAAGGCCATGATCGTTGACAGCGTGCCGTCAGCCGACCCGTCGCACGAGGCGTGGGAGCAGGTGAGGGGCAATGGACGCTGGTGGTAGTGCTAGTGCTTGTGCTTTTGATGGGAGGGTAACGGACGGGACAAGGCCATGATCGTTGACAGTGTTCCGTCCCCGGACCGGACCCGTCGCATGAGGCGTGGGAGCAGGTGAGACCGTGAGGAGGAATGAGGCTATTGAGTGTGCTATGAGGGATAGCAGACCCAGAAATTCTTTGCGCTGGCTGGCTGGCCGCGCTTGAGGCGCCTCAAACATCATGCTCCAGCTCGCTCTCGTGGCAGTGCCAGTGCCCTTGCTAGTGCGGAGTGAGTTATTGAGAGTGAGGGATAGCAGATTGGGCCTTTATGGCTGACCAATTGGGCGCTCAGCAGCGGACGGGGGAGGGGGACACAGGATGACGGAGCTATCAGAGGAGCAGTAGCAGCGCCGCATAGAGCAGACCACATGCGCGGGCCCCATGCTTCCTACTCATCCTCTGCCCCTGCCTCCCCACCCCTCTTCTATTCCCCTCATCTCACCCAGGCGCGTCTCGTTCTCTCAGCAGCGGACGGGGTGGGCGAGCACAGGATGACTGAGCTAGCAGAGGAGCAGTACCAGCAGCGGCGCATAGAGCAGGGCGCGGGCCCCATGCTTCCTACTCATCCTCTGCCGCTGCCTCCGCACCCTCCTCCCCCCTCTTCCATTCCCCTCGTCTCACCCGGGCGCGTCTGGTGGTGTCAGCAGCTGCCGGGGTGGGCGCTCACAGGATGACAGAGCTGCTCTATGCACCGCATAGAGCAGGGCGCGGGCGACACACTATGCTTCGTCCTCTTACCCCATCCTGCCCCTCTTCCCTCCCTTCCCCGCTCCCCCATCCCCTCTCCCCCCTCCTCCCCTCCCCATTCCCCCTCCCCTGCCTCTCCCAGGCCCGGTTGGTGCTATCAGCAGCGGACGGGGTGGGCGCGCACCGCATGACAGAGCTAGCAGAGGAGCAGTACCAGCGCCGCATAGAGCAGGGCGCGGGCGCGGAGGGCGGGGGGCAGACGGCGCGGGACGACTGGGAGGAGGCGCAGAGGCGGCTCATCACTGAGACGCTGCAGCACAGGGTGTCCGCTGATGTGACCATCTCACAATCCCTCTCCAAGGTGAGCAGATTTTGCAGACACAAAGTCACAGACTGGGCACACGGACGAGGCACAGAGGCGTTGGGTGTTTGCTGTGGCGTCTGAAAGGAAACACTGAGATGGCGAGGGACGACTGGGAGGAGGCGCAGAGGCGACTCATCTCTGAGTCGCTGCAGCACAGGGTTTCGGCAGATGTGACCATCTCGCAATCGCTCTCCAAGGTGAGCAAATGCCTCGGTGGGGCAGGCAGAGAGGAATGGGGCAGGCAGAGAGGAATGGGGCAGGCAGAGAGGAATGGGGCAGGCAGGCAGGCAAGGCAAGGCGCAGAGGCGGCTCGTCGCAAAGTCGACTCAAAACACGAAACATCCTCCCTCTGAGCTGCATCTCGCCAGGCGTTTCACCCAAGCCAACGAATGCCCATCTTTCGTCTCTCACCTCACCAAACGCTCCTCTGTTCCGATCCTCCTTCGTTTTTTTCTCGCTTCCCCCTCCCCACTGCCCCCTCCCCTGTTTGCCCTTCCAGGCGGCATCTCGCCAGGTGTCATCTCCCAAGCTAACGAATGGTCCTCTCTGTCCCCCTCACCCCTCTCCCTGTGCGGCCATCCATCTGTACACCCGTCCATCCAGGCGGCATCTCGCCAGGCGTCATCTCCCAAGCCTAGGGAGGTGCAGCAGAGCTTCCCTCCCGTGGTCGACGCGCAGATAGCGCCTCCCCTGGATGCGCCCTTCCAGGTACTACCTGCCGGCTTGCTGCTATGAACCTCAGATAGAGCCTCCCCTAGATGCGCCCGTCCAGTTACCTTTGTCTCTGCTCGCCACTGACTCCAGATATGTACGGCAGCCTCACATCCCTGCTCCCTCCCATGCCATTTGGGAATCACTTTTGAGAATTCTCAAAAGCATCCTATCCCTGCTCCCTCCCATGCCCCCTCGCTGCTCCCATCCCTCTCATCCCATTCACTCTCATACCCCATCACGCCCCTGTTTTACTCACCCTTTCCCCCTCCCAGCCCCCCCCCTCACAGCAGCAGCTGCACATACTCGACTCGGTCTACTCCTTTGTCAACGATCAGCATGCCCACGCCTGGCTCCTCACTGCATCCTCTCACTCCGGTTGCTGTTACACCCCTTCCCCCCCACCCCTCCCCCCCCCCCCTGTTCGCACAGCAGCAGCCGCACATACTCGACTCGGTCTACTCCTTTGTCAAAGACCACCACGCCCACGCATGGCCCCTCGCTGCCCCGCCTCCCTTAAATCCCCTCATTCCTGCTGGTCCCCTCTTCACCCCTTTCTCCCTTCACAGCAGCAGCCGCACATACTCGACTCGGTCTACTCCTTTGTCAACGACCACCATGCCCACGCATGGCCCACCTCAGCCCCACCCCCAGCCGACGCCTCTCCTGCCTCTGAAGGAACTGGCTTCTCAGGGGAGGGTGTACTGGGGGAGGGTGTTCTGGACGGGGAGGGTGGGCTGGGGGAGGTGTCATCTGGGGTGGAGGAGCGCATTGCACTGCTGGAGCAGAAGCACCTGGCGGCCATGGCTGCTGCTCGGTCTGCAACAGAGCAGGTACGGAGAGAGAATCTGTGTCTTAGAAGAGGTTGATGGGGGGGAGGTTGGGCGGGGGGAGGTTGGGCTGGGGGAGGTGGCATCTGGGGTGGAGGAGCGGATTGCCCTGCTGGAGCAGAAGCACCTGGCGGCCATGGCTGCTGCTAGATCCGCCACAGAGCAGGTAGTGTAGGGACTGAGAGGCGCGTATCGTATGTGTGCGCATGCATAATGCATGTGTCTTTGCATGTTCGTATGAATAAACACACACATTTTCATACAAATCTCTACATTGCAACAACTGCCCCACCCCTTTATCTCACCTCTCTCGTTCCTCACTCCTCCCCCTCCTCCCCCGCTCCCCCCCACCTCCTCCCTCCCTCCCTCCATGCAGGTGCGTTTCTTCATGCAGCACGTGAGTGAGTTGAGGGAGAGCGAGAAAGCAGCAGCAGTATCTGTTTGCCCTTCCCTTATTTGGTTTCATCACCATGCCCTCTTCCCTTCTTCACTCCGCCCTCCCTCCATGCAGGTGCGTTTCTTCATGCAGCACGTGTGTGAGTTGAGGGAGAGCGAGACAGCAGCGCGCATGGAGGCAGCAGCAGCACACGAGCGCATTGCCCTGCTCACCGCTCAGGTCGAAGCCCTCAACCTCTTTCAGCAGCAACAACAGCTGCAGCAGCAGCAGGAGGAAATGCAGCAGCGGGAGAAGGAGCAGCAGGAGCAGAAAGAGCAGCAGGCCTCTGCGTTCCTAGGAGTTGATTCCGCAGCGGCTGCTGCTGCCGCGGCAGCGTCGGCAGAAGCAACGGCGGCAGCGGTGGCAGCGGCAACAGCAGAGGCCGAAGCAGCCGCAGCAGCAGCAGCGGAGCGAGAATCTGCCCTCCACTCCCAGCTCTCGGAAGTTTCCCAGGAGCTTTCCCTCCTTCAGGAGCGGGAGAGGGAGCTTTTATCAGCCCACGAAGCAGCCGAGGCGAAAGCACAGGCAGCGGAAGAGCGGGCAGCGGAATTAGCCAACAGAATCGCTCAGATGGAAGAAATGGAAGCAGCGGCTAAGGAAGCAGCGGCGGTGGCTTTGGAGCGAATGCAGGCCCTGGCCGAACAGGTGAAGGAACTTTCCGAGAAGGAGCGCGCGGCCGCCGCCCGGATGGGCGAGATGGAGACGAGGCTGGAGGAAGCTTCCGAGAAGGCGGCGGCGGACCACGACCGGATGGTGAAGCTGGAGGACCGGGCAGAACGGGCAGAAAAAGAAGCGAGGAAAGCGCAGGAGGCGCTAGGGGCAGCGAACGAGCGGGTGAAATTTTTCTTCCGGGTGATGAGAGGGCTCCGGGATAGGGAGCGGGCAGCGAAAGAAGCCATGCACGCTGCGACTGATCGGCTTGAGGCTGCTGTGACCGAAGCGGAGAATCTCCGGAGGAAGGATGAGTTGATGCGAGAGGCGTGGGCGGTGGCTAGTGAGAGGATCGAGCTGCTGACGCGGCAGGTGCAGCAGGTAGAAGGGCTGAAAATGGAGGTGAAACGAGAGGCGGTAGATGCAGCGAAGGTGTTTTTGCATGAGAGTGACGAGCACAGGCTGATGGTTGCGCGGGAGGAGTTGAGCGCGGCGGAGGAGAGGGAGAGGATGCTGCAGGCGCAGCTGGAGAGGTTGGGCGCTGAGCTGGCGGCGGCGCGAGATGACATGGCGGAGCGGGACGCCAGGCTGGCGGCGGTGGCTGCTGAGGTGGCGGAGAGGGAGCGGGTGGTGGAGGAGAGCCGGGCGGTGATTGGGGCGGCGGAGAAGAGGATCAAGGAGCTGGAAGAGCAGGTGGGGGTGGCGGAGGAGAGGGAGAGGAAAGCGAAGAGGGAGGCTGAGGAGGCAGAGGCAACACTCGCTGCTGCTCTGGCTACTGCCAAGTCAAAAGACAGAGAGTATACTCTCATGGAGACGTCTCAGCAGGCTTCCTCAGCTACAGCAGCTGGAGCCGGTACCGCTGTTGCTGCTGCTGTTGCAGCTGGTGTCAGCAGTGCTTCTGGTGCAGCAGCGAGCAGTGCAGCAGACCAGCTGATAGGGCGGCTGCAATCCCAAGTGGCTGCCATGTCTAGCGAGCTTGCGGGGGCCCGCAACGCCGCTGCTGCTGCGAGCGAGCGGAGCGCTTTCCTCATGCGACAGGTGGCTCGGCTGAAAGGGACTGCCGCTGCTGATGCTGTGACTCGGTCCCAGGGGGGTTCAGGAGGAGGGAAGGGGGAAGGGTCGGGCTCAAAACACAAGGTGGCGGCTTTAGAGGTGGAGATTCGGGCACTGGAGAAACGTGAACGGGCAGCTCGGGCAGAAGCGGAGGCGGAGAAGGCCCGGGTGCGGGAGCTTGAGGCGCAGGTCGGGCAGCTGGAAAGCAAGGAGCGGGCAGCCCGGGTAAAACTCCAGTCGTCGCAGGACCGGGTGGGGTTCTTCCTGCGGCAGGCTGTGGAGCTGAGGGAGAGGGAGGGCGCGAGTAAGAGCGCGCTAAAAGAGACTTTTAAGAAGGTGGAGGGGCTGTCGCATCAGGTGGGGCTGCTGCAGGGAGAGTTGGCAAGGGCGAGCAAGGAGTCTGGGAAGTCGACAGATACTGTGGAGAGGCTTCAGCAACTTACTCTGGAGCTGAAAGAAAGGTATGTACATGTGAAGGGTGAAGAGAGTGTGCTGTGGTATGTGGTTGGTGTGTGAGGAGGCTCGTGTTGAGTCTGGGAAGTCGACAGATACTGTGGAGAGGCTTCAGCAACTTACCCTGGAGTTGAAAGAAAGGTACGTATGGCAAGGGATTGAAAGGCCTGTATTGTGGTATGAGGGTGAGTTGTCACCAAGTGGGGCAGGGAGAGATGTGTAGGCGAGCAACGGGTATGGCAAGTCCATGGATGCTGTGAAGAGGCTTCAGCAGCTTACACCGGAGCTGAATGAGAAGTATGTATATGTGGGAGGAGCAGGGGGTTGAGGGAAGGGTGTGCTGGTCTGAGGGATGTGTGTGTTTGGTGTTGAGTGAGTCTGGGAAGTCCATGGATACTGTGGAGAGGCTTCAGCTGCTGACAATGGAGCTGAAATAAAAAATATGTGATGGGAGCCAGTAATGTTGTTTTTTTGCTTGCTAGTTATGCTTTGTTCTGTTCTGTTTATTGATCACTAATATATGGTGGTTCATGTGTTGTGATGGTGTGGGGGTGGTGGTGGTGGTTATGATGGGTATGATGGTTGGTTGTGATGATTGATGGTGATGATGGTTGTGGTGGTGGTGGTTCTTGCAGGATCCACGAGACGTCTCGAGTAGCCAGCAGCATCAAGAAGGGCCCGGGCTCGCCCAGAGTCAATGGATTTGAGCGAAACGGAGCATGGCTCGGGGTGCTCGAGGCTCCTGACCTCACTGCTTCGGATTCGGCTGCTGCTGCTGCTAATGGTGCTGCCAGTAACGGAGCTGCTGCTAGTAATGGTGCCACTGCCTCTAGAAACGTGAAAGGGGAGAAGGAGAAGAAGGATGATGACAGTGATGACTTCTTTGGAGGGTCGGGCAGCGGGGGAGGAGGGGGAGGGGGAGGGGGAGTGACAGCGGCGCAAGGGAAGGCGAGCAGCAGTGGGTCGCGTGCAGGCTCTCCCTCTTTTCTTGCTCTGGTGGGTCCTTCATACTTCCCATCTTTCTTGTTTGTTTTGAGTCGACTCATAATGAGAGAGCAGTGGCTCTCGTGCAGCGTTTCCCTCCATTGGTGCTCTGGAGGGTACCTCTCCCAGTTTCTCTCCCTCTCCCTACTTGCCCTTGTCAGAACCACGTCCACCCACCATTCTTTCTCTCTCCCCTTCAAGACACAGCTCAATTCACCTCAGTTCACCTCATTTCACCTCGCATCACCCTCGCCTCACCTGACCTCATCCTCCTCGTCCTCCGTTTTTTTTTTTTTTTTTTTTTTTTTCTGCTTTCTTCTGCCCCCGTCCTCTTCCCACCAGAAGGCAACTCAGCACCCCACACAACCCAGCACCACCGCTTTCTCCTCCTTCCAGCAAGCAGCAGCAGCAGTCACAATAGCAGCAGCCGCAGCAGTCACAGCGGCAGCAGGAGCAACAGCAGGAGATTATACAGCCGAGCTCTCAGACACAGCTACGCTGGTTGCTATGGTTACCACCCTCCAGTCCCAAGCCTCGTCTCTCCAAGCCTCCCGCCAAACCGCCCTCGCCTCCGTGGCAGCCTCCCATTGGCCGTTCCAATCGCTGCCCGTTTACGCTGCCCCGGTTAGTGCCCCGGTGGGCCACAAAAAGAAGGGAGGGAAAGCGAAGGACGGGAAGGGAGGCGAAGAAGCCGGGTGGTGGTCGGACCAATCCCAGTCCCTGAAAGCAGATGATGTCTCTCCCGCTGCCCTTTCTCCCTCTTCCCCCACCTCTCCTCTCGACTCGTTTCGAAGAGCCCTCACCACACTGGCTCTCCCCATCCCCTTCCAACAATTGGGAATGAGGAAGAGGGGGTCTGCGGACCTTGTAGCAGGAGAGCCTGCACCTGACGGACCTTCCCCAGGTAATGCCGAAGGTAGCGGCCGCAGGGAAGGGGGTGAGTGGGGATGGGTGGCTGCAGCTGTGCTGGTGCTCCTGCCGCTGCTGCTGGGTCCTAGTGACGCCCTGGGATTGTGATCTGGTTGACTTTTGGTTCGACTCTTTGTGCTGCTGGTTTAATTTTTATGGTATGCCAGCTGTGAAATGAGGTTATGAGAATGTGTGTAGCAACCGTTTTTGTTGCAACGCACTAGCTTGCAACAGGGTTTGGATATGCATGTATTATTTGGTACCTGGCTTAGATGTGCCTTGGTTTGCTTACTCTATTACTTGTGTACAACAAATGAATCTGGATTTTTGAGGTTTGAGCTGGGGTGCAATTTTGCATTTAGTTTGCTTGAGGCTTTGTCTGAGGTCTTCCAATAGAGAGGATCACCAATCTATTCGTGAAGTACAGCTTGCTGCCATGAAACGTTGTAGCAACTTGCATCATAGCGTGGACTTTTTTATTCGCCGGGCTCAACCCTTCGCCAGTTACAACACAGTGTATCTCGCGTAATTTCGTTCTCTCGCACCTCCACCACACATTTCGCATGTGTCGTTGGTTGACGGCGTCCACGAAAACGTAACTCCGTTGGCCCGCGCTAGCGGTGACGGATCGAGATCGACATTTGTCGGTGGCTGTGTTTGTGCTGGGAAGAGCGCCAATGGGATGCTGGCTGGGGCCAGGCGCACGGCCACATCCCTCGCTGTAATTCTCCCCGCCCCCAACCTCAGAGGTTCGACCCCAGCACACATCCGCCCGGCGTAGACATTCGCCTCCACTTGGGCTGTTCGTTGCGGATGAAATCCCCCCCTCCCCCGCGTGGCTGGTTGGGTTGGGGAGGTTACACCTAGCCCGCGCTATTTTCACGCCCTGCAACTCGTTTTGGCAAGCACCCTGAACCCGATTTTGGCTTTTACCAGTAAACTCCCAGAATTTGAAGGCTACAAACCACTCAGCCAAGTGTCGAGATATTAAAACCGTACTCTTACCACGGCGACTCGACCATAGGTTATTGTGACCCGTTTTCCATCCCCTCTAACTTGTCAGAGATGTCTGAAACGTACCCTCTTTAAAACGAAAGCATTCGAAACAGCCCTTTAATATCAGGTAAATCAGAAATAATTACACAGGGGGGTGAAAATGGCCCTAGTGAATTTGGCGCGGGCTAGGTGTATTTGGGGAATGGGGCAGGTGGGGGAGCCGGGCGTTCAGGGCGTGGTGGCGAGGCGACCCGTGTAAAATCGAAGAAAGCGGTGCGTTGCGGTGTGGTGGGGTGGGCCGGAGGTGATTCAGGTGAACAGACAGGCCAATCTCGCGTCGTCATTTTTGGCTAAAATGCGCAGTCGGCGCAACATTTCAATGCAGCGCGGTTCGTTCCGAGATGCTCCCCAACCAAACATATATACCCAGCCTTGACTCCGGTCAGTTTCAATACCTCCCTACCTTGTCATCCAACCGTCCAAAATGCTTTTATCATACATCACGTTGTTCACAACCGTACGTTTGTCTTCGTTTTAGAGAGCTCGGCAACCCGCGCCCCCTTGACAACGAAAATATAATTCCGTGGTCAATCGGGTTGGGGCTGGTGGTGTCGGTCTGAGCAGCTCCATCCGTCCCGCGGAGCTTCTTCTCGTTGTGCGTCTAGAAGGAAAACGCTGGGGAGGATAGAACACGAAATTCGCGCCTATCAGTTTCCTCCAGTAACCTGGAACAGCAGTTCCACACCCAGCACTCCTCACTCCCATCCCTCCCATCCCGTACCTTCATCACATCCCATCCATGCTTCTTAGACCTCTGTTCTAACGCCTGCGGGGCTTACACGTAGAGCCTCCACTGCGCCTCAAATATAACCCTCGATATGACCCAGTAGGTGGCGAGGTGTTACATCTGTTGCCGACCGTGTCTCTGTTTCTCGACAGCCTGGGCGCATCCGCCTGCTTACTTCAACATCTGTTTACTGTTGACGGCCTTCGGTTTTCTACGCATCATCTATCTGCTCTAGCCTTTTCATATGCTCGTAGACGAGGCAATCGCTTCCCACGGCAACATCCACTGAACTTTGGTCATCCCTGCAACGCTTATGTCTGATTCTGGAACTCTCGGATAAGTTTTAAGACCGAGGGCTGTAGCATTCTATTATCTCTCATCTGCTTTGCGGCATCAGCAAAGCATCTTGCCTTTCTTTCGTCAACAGATACCATTTCCCTGGGTGCCTTAGGTCGGTAGATTGAGCTGCTTCAGCACGCGTCACCACGTTCAACTAATTAGTTCCTTTTCATGAGCATCGAGTCTGAAATCATTTAGAGCCTCTTCGAACTAGGTACGGTGACATAATGCATCCACTAGTACAGTGTTCAAGACCTTTTTAATCGGTGTAGAACGAGGCAGTATTGGATCGACGTCTCGATCACGACGCACCAACATTGAGCGCTCAATTATTCGTGGAGTCTTGAGTTTTGTAGAGCAGCCACGTCAGCAGCCACCTCGGCTGCGTAAAACAGCCACCTCGGCTGAGTGAAGCAGCCGCCTCATCTGCTCCTTACCATGGCGCAAACCGCCTCGCCGTCGAACGGTCTAGTTCGCGACTCCGTCCGCCGCACGCGGCCTCATGATCAGCTACAGTATTCACATGCGGTTCGGACCCTATTGTCTATTAATGCGCCGCGCGACGCGCTTTGGCTCGCGGTTCTGCTCCTCGTGACGGCCAGTGCCTTCTGTCCGGTGATTTTGCCGGCCGCGTCAGCCCCAGTGTGCAATCTTTTCGAAGGCCGGTGGGTAGTTGACGGCAACCGTCCGCCGTATCAAGACTCGTGCCCCTTTCTGGTAAGGTTTCCTTTCTTAGCAGCCTCTTTTTTTGGTTCCTAATTTCCTGCTTGTTAATGGCAAGTTCGTTCATTTGCGCAACCTTTGGGGCAGCCGAAGCACGTTTTTCTTCTAGTGACAACTGACAGAAACACTGGTTGTTCCGTTTCCGGTTGCAGTTCAACTTGACCCGTTGCAGTACGAACGGGCGGCCAGATGACGCGTACGTACGCTACTCGTGGTATTCAACAAGCTGCAAGAGAATAGTGCGATTCAACCGAACGTACGTATGAACAATGAGTGTCGTCACGTCGCATTCACTCTCCATCCCTTCCCTTCATCCCATTCCCTCGAGAAGCCGGCCGCCTCTAAGAATATTAAGCTGATCGCTCTTCTCATGTCTTCCTCTTTATCTGCGTTCTGGTTTCACCCTCCCAACCCCCCCCCTCACCAACCCCTCTCCCATTACCTATGCTCCGTTCTCCCCTATCCTCACCACTCCTGCTTCCCATTCCGAATGCTCCACCCTCCCCTTCTCCCGCTATCACACTCGTTACAGTCACTTCGGACAGCTAATAAAGGGCAAGCAGATCGCGATCATCGGCGATTCGCTCACGAGCGCCAACTTCGTACCGTCGTTGCTCTGCCAGGTGTGTGTGTGGGGGGGAGATGGGGCGAGGGAGGGTTGTGAGTGTTTGGGTGCGTATGTGGAAGGGAGAGAGGGAAGGGGGGGAGGGCGGGGGGGTTGCGCGTGGGTGCGTATCATCAGTCTCACAATGAACAAGCAGATCGCGATCATCGGCGATTCGCTCACGAGCGCCAACTTCGTACCGTCGTTGCTCTGTCAGGTGTGCGTGTGGGGGGCGCGCGAGGGGGAGAGGGGGGGAGGGGGGGGGGGAGTGTTTGTGTGTGTGTAAGGGAGGGGTGTGTCCATTGGCGATTCGCTCACGAGCGCCAACTTCGTACCGTCGTTGCTCTGCCAGGTGTGTGTGGGAGAGGGGGGGAGAGTGGATAGACTCTCCCATTTGCGCTTCGAGAACACCTTTGCAGCCTACATGCATAAAACCGTAATAACTACACCCCAATGTCCCTACTTTCGCTACAGATAAACCAGCAATACTGGGTGAGTCCGAAGCCGGAGCTGCGCACGTTGGATGGCGGCGCGTGGTCCAAAGATTCGCCCGAGGCGGTGGCGTACGTGTATTCCATCCCTGATCTCAACGCGAAGATCGTCATGCTCTGGGACGACTACCTCGTGCGCATAAACGAGAGTACGTGGTCTAATTCTCGATGTAATATACAATGGATACTGTAGGTACACTTATATAATTCATAAAGTAGATGTAAAGTGTAGGTGTATGCTTTTGGGTGTCGTACTTCTCGAGGTGGTGTACGTCAACGCCAAGATCGTCATGTTCTGGGACGACTACCTCCTGCGCATCAACCAGAGTATGACCTTCTCGCTACACCTCTTCGATACAACATAGAATTTGTACATGTTAATTCACGTATATATCTACGTATCTTAAATGATTCATGGTCGAATTTCCATTCTTCTCCCACTCCTTCCAATCCCCCCTCTACTCCCACTGAGACGCGGTGCTGCTCGAAACCACCACTCCATCCTCTCAGTCTGTCCTTTTCCCTCCTCCTATGCCGCACACGCTTCCCCCCAGATGCCACCATGCTGGCAAAGGTCGGAAGCATAAGGGACCCGCGGTCAGAGGACTGTCTGATAGACGTGCAAAACCACCACTCCATTTCTCTCAATTGCCCTTCTTTCGCTTCCTCTGCCTCACACACACTTTCCCTCAGACGCCACCATGCTATCCAAGGTCGGGGGCATAACGGACCCGCGGTCAGAGGACCAACCCGCAGTGGGCGCGCTACCTGGACGAGTGGGACGCAGTGCTTCTGCTCAAACCCGCCGCAGCTTCCTCTTCCCGTTTCCCCAGCTCCCCTCCATCTCAATCTGTCGTGCTCCCTCCCTCCGCTCCCCCGTTCCCCTCTCCAGACGCCACCATGCTGGCAAAGGTGGGAGGAATCACCGACCCGAGGTCAGAGGGCTGTCTGATAGACGTCATGACGCCCAACCCGCAGTGGGCGCGCTACAGACTCCTTCCCTATCCCGCTCCTCCCACTCCCTCCCCTTCACCCTCCCCCAGACGCCACAATGCTCGCCAAGGTCGGGGGCATAACGGACCCGAGGTCAGAGGACTGTCTGATAGACGTCATGACGCCCAACCCGCAGTGGGCGCGCTACCTAGACGAGTGGGATGCAGTGCTGCTCGAAACCACCACGCACTGGCGCGCGCTCTCCAATGGGCCTAGAATGGTCTACACAAACGAGAACTGGGGCAAGATGAGCCTCGACCAGTACCAGGCGCACAGGTGAGCGCTCTGCACGCTGCAGATGTGCTTTCTAGCTGCCGGTTCTTCTTTCTCTCTCTCCCCATTTCTCGAAGCACTGGCGCTCGCTCGCTCTCTCCAAGGGGTCGAGAATGGTGTGCACGAATGGTAACTGGGGTAAGATGAGCCTGGACCAGTACCAGGCGCACAGTGGCCAATACACAGGCGAACGGATGAGCTGTTTCCGCAGGTAAGTTGTTTCCCACAGAGGAGCTCTACGCGACGGCCCTTGTGTCCCCCCATCTCCCCCTTGACCTCCCACCCACCTTACCCTCTACACACCCCCCTTCCCGCTCCATCCCGCTCCATCACTTCCCAACCTCTTGCAGCCAAGCCCTGACGAGCGTGCGCACGCTGTTTGAGAATCGCAAGAAGATGGGAAAGGTGCTGCCATTGCCGTTCTTCATGACAGCTCCCCCGCAGCACAACGCCAAGAAGGTTGGCGGCAAGGGCGTGTGTGGGTCTCCTGGGCGGTTACTGAATGCAAAAGAGGTGAGAGAACGAGGCCACCAGGTAGCCATACACCAAGGGAGAGGGGAAGGCAGGGAAGGGGAATGTGCTGCCATTGCCGTTCTTCATGACAGCTCCCCCGCAGCACAACGCCAAGAAGGTTGGCGGCACAGGCGTGTGTGGGTCGCTCGGCCCGTATGAAATAATGCTAAAGAAGAAGAAGAAGAAGAAAAAAAAAAACCAAGCGGAAGGTGGGTTCAGGCCGAGGCACCTGTTGAAACATTTCCCAGTATGTTTTTTTGGTGCCTAAGAAATCACAGGAGCGTACTAATGTTTGCTAACCAATTGGAATAAAATAGCATGTTAGTGTAATGGGTGAGCGCACCCACCCACCATGCAGGGATAAATAACTGAAGTTCGCTAACCAACTTGGGTCGGCTTGAGTTTCCCCCCCAACTCTCCGCTTTCTCTCCCCACTCTCTCCCTGAGAGGCAAGCCTTCCCTGTCGTTCCTATCACTCCCTTTCCCAACCCCCCATCTCTCGCCCCTCCCTCCCCACCCAATCTTAACAGATGGGCAAGCTAAGCGCACCACATGCAAAAGAAACTCTTCGTGCCCATCCGGAGAAAGGTCTTCATTACCAGTGCTGCGCCTTTCCTTTTCCTCCTCACTCACACCAGCCGCCCTCCCCTTCCCCATCCGCCCTTTCCCCCTCTACCTACCCCTCTCCCAACTGACAGATGGGCAAGCTACAGCGCACCAACGTGCAGATGCAGCTGTTTCTGCCCATCCGAACACAAGTCCTCTACGTGGATATTTCTTTTGGGAATTCTCAAAAGAAATATCCACGTAGCTGTTTCTGCCCATCCGAACACAAGTCCTCCAGGACCTCCTATCCACTCCCTTCCCCGTTCCCCTCCCCCCTCTCCACCCACCCATTCCTAACAGATGGGCTAGCTACAGCGCACCAACGTGCAGATGAAGCTCTTCCTGCCCATCCAGAGGAAGGTCTTCACTCCCAGTGCCGGCCCCCCACCTTTGTCCCCTACTCCCCTCTTCCAATCAACAGATGGGCAAGCTACAGCGCACCAACGTGCAAATGAAGCTCTTCCTGCCCATCCAGAAGCGGGTCTTCACTCCGAGCTACACCGTCCGTCGCATGGACATCACCAGCATGAGCGCCGCTCGCCCCGAGGCCCACATCGGGGGATTCATGGGCGGGGTGAGTGCTATGTGCCACGATGAGGAAGAGGGTGAGTGCTGTCAATGGCATATGTTTGTCCGTCGCATCGCATGGACATCACCAGCATGAGTGCCGCTCGCCCTGAGGCACACATCGGGGGATTCATGGGCGGGGTGAGTGTGAGGAGGGTGCGCTGATGGGGGTGTGTGGCTTGATTGGAAGGGAGAAGAGTGCGACACGGCCTTTTACATGCATTCTCACCAAAAGCAGGTCTTCCCTGCCAATGCCACCGTCCGTCGCATGGACATCACCAGCATGAGTGCCGCTAGCCCCGAGGCACACATCGGGGGATTCATGAGCGGGGTGACTTGCGAAGCACTCTTTTACAAGATGCTTGCGAAGCACTCTTTTACAAGATGCTTGCGAAGCACTCTTTTACAAGATGCTTGCGAAGCACTCTTTTACAAGATGCTTGCGAAGCACTCTTCTTTGCCAGACGGGGGAACCTCTCATCACAACCCCACTCCCCACACCCACACTCTGCCTTTCTTTCTTTCCTTCATTTCTCTTCCATTCTCCCTAAACCCCAACCCTGGCAGAAGAAGCAAGGTTTGGACTGTCTGCACTAGTGCCTCCCTTCCCTTGCTTCCCTTCTGTTGTAACCCCAATCCCTTGACCACTGGCAGAAGAAGCAAGGTTCGGACTGTCTGCACTAGTGCCAGCCAGGGGCACCCGACATGTGGGTCGGACTGTCTAATGCTGCGGAGAGAGCCTCTCATCAACCCCACTCTCCACACCTGTGTCCCTTTCCCTCCATTCTCCTCCATTCCTGACAGAAGAAGCAAGGGTCCAACTGTTTGCACTAGTGCCAGCCAGGGGTACCCGACATGCGGGTTGACCTCTTTTACGAGATGCTCTGCCGAGAGCGTCTCATCAACCCCACTCCTGACGGCCTCATGCTCCTTTCCTTTCCTTCCCTTGCTTCCCTTCCATTGTAACCCCGATCCCCATACCCTGGCAGAAGAAGCAAGGGTCCGACTGTCTGCACTGGTGCCAGCCCGGAGTGCCAGACGTGTGGGTCGACCTTTTCTATGAGAACCCCTCATTATCCCCACTCTCCACACCTGTATCCCTTTCCCTACCCTTACCCGCGAGCCCCTCATCAACCCCACCCCTAACACTCATTCCCCCTTCCTTTTTCCTTCCCCCCCCCTCCCCTGGCAGAAGAAGAAAGGTTCCGACTGTCTGCACTGGTGCCAACCAGGAGTGCCAGACGTGTGGGTCGATCTATTCTACGAGATGCTTCGCCGGGAACCTCTCATCAACCCCACTCCTGACGGCCTCTACGCTCCTGCGCCTCCCCCCAAGCCTAGCCCCAAGCCTAGTCCCAAACCTAGCCCCAAGCCTAGTCCCAAGCCTAGCCCCAAGCCTAGCCCCAAACCAGTTCCCAAACCGAGCCCCGAGCCGAGCCCCACGCCTAGCCCCAACCCTAGTACCAACCCTAGTCCCAAGCCGAGCCCCAAGCCTAGCCCAAAGCCTAGCCCCAAGCCTAGCCCAAAGCCCAGTCCCAAGCCTTCTCCCAAGCCTGTTCCCCAGCCTTCTCCTTCACCCAAACCCACCACCTCACCCACCCCATCCCCCCCTGCCTCCAGCTTCAAACCCCGAGAGCCAGACACCCCTGGGGGCTTTAAGTTGCGCTCTGTTCTCTCCGACACTCTTTTCAAATCCGGGAACATGGTGACTTTGGCACAAGAAAATGAGCTGTCTCTGTCTCCCGGAGGGGCTTGTTGTAACAATGTTACCAGCGGAGCGGCCAGGGTAGGCAGCGAGCTGGCATCTGTCCCTGTGAGCCAGGAGAGAACAGCCAGGCCGGGACCTGTTGGTCAGGGGAGTGTGGAGGGCCGTGTGTTTCCTGGGGTTCGGCACCGGGCTTGGGCAGGGAAACGGAGAGCAGGGTTTCTGCGGTTAAGGCACTGGCGGCACTAGGGGTGAGGCTTCTTTGGGTTGACAGAGCAGCAATAGGAGGGAAGAGTGAGGATTGTGTGTTTCCTGGGGTTCGGCACCGGTCTTGGGCTGGGAAACGGAGAGGAGGGTTTTTGCAACTGAGGCATCGGAGGCGTCAGGGCTGAGGCTTTAATTAGGCTGTGCTGCTGTGCACCTGCACGGCGGTGCACTGCAGTGGGGGGGAGTGTGGTTGGTACAGCAGCACATGAGCAGCAGGATTATGTGTAGGAGCAAGATGAGGGGAGGTAAAGGGCATGTGATTTCATTGGTTCGGCACTGGACTTGGACTGAGAGGGAGAGAGGAGGGTTTCTGTCGAGGCACTGGCGACATCAGGAGTGAGGGTTTCATTACCGGTAGGTTGTGCTGCTGTGCACCTGCACTGCAGTGGGTGGGCGGTGTGTTTGCCACTGGAGCACAGGACCACCACCAGCAGCAGCAACAGCAGAAGCAGCAGCAGCAGCAGTAGGATAAGGAAAATAACACTAAGCCATGCAAGTGCAGTGCAGTGGGCAGTGTGGACAACAGAAGCAGTTGGGGCGGGGTGGGAGGGGGTATAAGGAAGGTGCTGGGCCGGGATCCCTCAATCTAAACATTGGGCTGGGATCAGCAGGTGCAGCAGAACAGAGTGAGTTTTGGCAGTTGAGATGGCAGGCGACGGCAAGAATGAAGGCATTTGGAGCTGTGTGATGGGATTTGAGACGTTTCTGTGCGGTGCCAATGGTTTGGTGCAGTATTGTTGAGGTCTTGTGTGTGATTGGGGTGCACAGTGGCTGAAATGAGTGGGGTGTGGTTGTGGTTGGTTGTGTGGTGGTGATAAGCTGCTGTACCCTGTAATAAATTGCTGCTACCTGTTAAATATTGACAGGCGAGAGTCATGCCAAGTGCAGAACATGAGAATAGGGGTTACATTTGTTTAGTGGCTGTCACACTTGTAGGTATGTGAAGAAATGCCATAGAGCAGTGCTGTGTAAGGGCATAATGCCCGTAATATCAACAGCTCTGCACCAACTAGTGTATGTAAACATTTATGAAGAATATGTCTTCTCCCTTTGAGCTGTTGCAATGATGTGCTGAGAAAACAACTGCGGTAAAGGCTTCAATTGCTGCATGAGCAGTGAAGAAAGAAACCCACCGTAAGGCTTACAGCATCATAGAAACATAGTACCAGAAAAAACACCTGCAAGAATTCGGAAACTCAGTCCCTGTCTCTCCGCTTCTTCCCCTCCTTCCTTCCACGTCCTCTTCCTCCTCGTCCCACCACTGTTGAATCACACACCTCCTCCTCAATCCCACTCCCACTACTATCCCCACTCTCACTCTCAGTCCCTATCTCTCCGCTTTTTCTTCTTCCCCTCCTTGTCCTTCCGCTTCCTCTTCCTCCTCGCCCCGTCGCTGCTATCACTGTCATCAGAAATCTCCTCACTCTCACTCCCACTACTCTCCTCACTCTCACTCTCACTCTCGTCTCTCCGCCTCCTGTGCCTGCGTGAAGACGAAGACTTCTTGCTCTTGCTGCTCCGCTTCCGCTCCTTTTTGCCTTTCCTCCGTCTCCTCCGTCTGTCGTCGTCTGAAGACGAGGAATCGTCGTCATCACTATCCGATAACGAGTCGTCCGATAACGAATCGTCATCACTATCAGACTTTCTTCTCTTCCGCTTACTGCTGCTCTTTTTCTTCGACTTCTTTTTCTTGTCTTTCTTTTTCAAATCGTTTCCTTTCTTCTCCTTCTTCTCCGAAGCGCCATCTCCGGATTTCGACGGTATCAATCCACGCAAACGCGCCGCTTCAGCCAAATCCCCGTCAGCGTCATCATCGCTAAGCGATACGTCACTCTCCTCTTCCGCAATCTCCATCCCCGGCCGTTTCTGTCCACCCAGCCCGCCGGTAAGCTCCGCCGGAACGTTAACATCCTCCTTGGCCGTCAGAAAATTCCGGCACTGGAACGTCAAATGTCCGACTCGATGGCACTTCTTGCACGAACCTCGAGCCGCGTCGGCTCCAGATCCCGTCAATTTCGCGAGCTGCAGCAGGCCTTGGAAGCTATCGTACGCGTTATCCTCGCCGTCGGCTGCTTTCTTTTCGTCCGGAGCGTACGGATCGTACCCGATGGCGCTCTGCCAGATGCCGTGCGTTTGCAGGGCTGCGCTACTGTGCACCCTGTTGTTCGCTGGCATGCGAACGCGGCCCGCCGTGGCCGGCATGGTGGCGGAACCTTAACTGCTAAGCTCTATGTAGAAAGGGAAGCGACAATGAAACCTATCAACTGCTGGGTTGACGGCACGAACAATTGACCAAGAAAGGAGAAAGATAGGTAGCTAGAGTGCGACACCAAGAGAGGCTACGGATGGAACGGCGGAGCGCGAGAGTAAAAAGAATAGAAGGCTATGGAAGAGGTCAGGAGAAGACACTGGAAACCCTAGCGGTGGGGGTGTAATGGGCAAGGTGAATCAGGCGTACGGGTGTGTATTGCTCAAAACCATACCCAACCGCTGTCTTCTATAGGGAAACTCTCAGAACGCATGCAAACGCTTCCTGAACCATACTCACCATGGATGAAGCCTGTCTAAAAAAATCCGCGTTAGTGGTCCTTCGAAAGGTGTGTCACGAATCGAAATGAAGATTGTAAACTTGCCTTAACATTTCCGCTACCGTAAAACTGACAATTATTTAGGTTCACCAACTGCGACTATTTTACAGATTGTATCACCAACACCAAGAGATGACACAAACCAGAAATATCACCTTTTTGTTTTCCGTGCTTTCCTAAGCTCCCTGTTCCTATCACGTTTCTTCCTAGCCTTGGCAGCCCGTTGCGCCCTCGTCTCTGTAAGCACCGCTTGCATCTTTATCCACTGATCCTTCTTCTCCTCTTTAATCCGCAATAGCCGCGACATCACCCTTGGAGGTCCTCTTTTCCCATCCAACAACCCGTGCTCGTCTAGCTCTTGTAACAAAGCCACGACATCTGTGCGCATAAGAGCATTTTCATATATGCACATGGTGTTAGTTGGTGTAGGATATGGTGAGTCTTCTAATGACAGATCTTGACAGCTTGGAGCATCCTGAGTGGAAGGAGGGGGAAAACACAAGGATAGTGTTGTGAGGCTGCAGCTAATGACCCACGCACGTACTCACACATAATGGTCAGGCCAAACCACGTGTCCTTTGTTGACCTGCATTGATTCACCTTGACCCATCTCTCCACGGGGTACCCTCTCGCTGGCAACACGCCCTCCCTGTCCTCATCAGCACGAAACGGAGCCCCCATGGCCCACAGCCAGCTGCATGCGACTCTTAAGGTGCTTCAAAATTCGTTCCATGGACCATCCACAACCAGAAGCTCCCATGGCCCACAGCCACACACCCGCCAGGATAGACCCCAGTTGACCAGCGTTGACCCCACATTGACCAGCGTTGACTCACCTTGACCCATCTCTCCACAGAGTACCCTCTCGCTGCCAGCACGCCCTCTCTCTCCTCGTCAGCTCGGAATGGAGCCCCCATGGCCCACAGCCAGCTGCGCACCGTGCGCTTCAATGACACGCTGCCACCTGGCACAGTGCTGCTGCTGACGCGCTGCAGCATGCCACCTGTCACGATGCTGACGTGGCGGGGAGCTGGGACACCCTGGAGAGCTGCGTCCTGTTGGGACGGATGGTGGAAATGGGGGGGGATGATGGGGATGCGAGAGGATGGTAGGGGATGGTCAAGATGAGGAGGGAGATGAAAGGGATGGAGAAGCATGCATGGGCAAGCGAGTATGCATTGCATGGCAGGGCAATGAGGTGAGTAGCAATGCGGAGAGGGAAGAGGAGGGAGAAAGAGTGAAGTGGAGAGAAGCAGGGGGGACCCTAGTCCGGACCGTTTCAAGCCAATGATGCACAGCAATAAGGGCGGCACTGGGGAGACATTTTGGTGGGCGGAAAGAGAAGAAGAACGAGAGGAAGAACGAGAGGAAGACAGAATAGAGAGAATGAGAGGCGACAAAGAGGGAGTGGGGGTGACTGACTGACCTGCACCATGTCAAGCCAGTGATGCAGCGCAACAAGGGCAGCACCGGGGGAGAGCGTGCGTACATCCAGCTTCCAGTCGTCTGGTGCAGCTCTGGTGGGAGGTGGGAGGGTTGAAGAAGAGCAGAGGCAGGAGGAGGGCAGAGGGAACGCCTGTTGGGGGACAAGGAGCGGGTGGGGGGATGGGGGGAGAACGTGCGCACGTCCATCTTCCAGTCGTCAACTGCAACCCTGGAGATGGGGATGGGGGATACAGAAAGGCAGTGGCGCATCTGGTTTGAGGGAAAGAACACCAACTATACCAGCTATAATGCTGTGAAGCACGGCCCAGACACACCACTTAAGGGTTGACTATAGCAAAACCAGAGAACACATAGCCAGACACCACAGAATCACACACTACCGAATTAGACACAATCGAACCACACAGCACCCACCGGGCAGTGAATCGCGGATAAACTCCCCGGTGGGCTGAGAGGAGGAAGAGGCGGTGGGCCCTGGCTCGCTGGCCGAAGCACCACAGCAGGTCTATCAGCACATTCACTGTGCTCCTGATTCTTGCACTCCCTGCTGCGACACTTATGTTTAACATCCAAATGCACACCACTCATCACCCAATCATACACCAACCAACCGCACAGCACCTACCGAGCACTGAACCGAGGATACACACCCCGGTGGGTGGAGAGGAGGAAGAGGCGGTGGGCCCTGGCTCGCTGGCCAAAGCACCACAGCAGGTCCACCAGCACGTTGACTGTGCTCCTCGCTGCACTGCCCTCCCCCACACCCTTCCCTGCACTCCCATTCCCGCTGCTTTCTTCTGTGGTCCAGCTGGCATCCCTCTCCAGCAGCCACGTCAGCAGACTGTCGATGTCCGTCCAGGTGTCGTCATCGCATTGGAGGAGCAGCCTGAGGTGTTGGTTGCATGGAGAGGAGAGTGCAAGCGGATAGGAGCGGACAGGAGAGGAGAAAGGGAGAGGAGAGGAGAGGAGAAAACGTTGGGGACAGGGAGCGTGGAATAAACAGGAATTATTGACCTCCCTAGTCCCTGCAGCAGCACTTAACCTCTCTATACCGTTACTCACCTCTCAGGAACGTCAAACCCCACAAAGGAGAGTGCTTCCAGCAGAGAGCAGCAGTCTGATAAATCTCTGCACCGCGCTGCACCGCTCACCACCGTGGCCCACGTCTTGTAGGTGGGGACCAGCCCAAGCTCTCTCATCTGCCGCACACGCACTGCTGCTTCCTGGAAGTTTCCCTCCCGCAGGTACGCGTGCACGAGGGAGGTGAGCTGGACGATGTCTGGCCTGGGCGGCGCGAACGGTGTGCTGGCGGTTGATGATGCTGACGTGGCACTTGTGGCTGACGTGGCACCTGCTGATGAGGTGCCATCGTCACCTAATCTCAAGCTCATTGCTGCTGGGGCTGACGCTGAGAAGGACGGTATGGCAGATGTTTCAGCAGATAGTTCGGCAGATGGTCCGGGGGATGGTGCGGCAGATGATTCAACAGATGGTCCACCAGATGGTTCGGCAGATGGTTTGGCAGATGGTTCGGCAGATGGTTCGGCAGATGGTTTGGCAGATGGTTTGGCAGATGGTTTGGCAGGAAGTTGTCTCGTGTAATCAAGCTGGCTCTCCAGAATGGCCTCTGCAGCTGCTGTGTTGCCCGCCCTGCCATGTGCGTCCATGACCATGTGGTACAGGTCCGCAGTGAGGGGCATGCCTGGAGTGAAGGGGGCAAGACGGGGCGAGGATCAGCGGGTGAGGAAAGAGAAAGGGAAGGTTAGCCATCCACACCTGGCCTGCCGTGTGCGTCCATGACCATGTGGTAGAGGTCCGCAGTGAGAGGTATGCCTGGAGTAAACTCAAGCATAAGAGGAGGAGGAGGAGGAGGAGGAGGAGGAGGAGGAGGAGGAGGAGGAGGAGGAGGAGGAGGAGGAGGAGGAGGAGGAGGAGGAGGAGGAGGAGGAGGAGGAGGAGGAGGAGGAGGAGGAGGAGGAGGAGGAGGAGGGGAGCGGTGAGTTAATTCGACCTGCCATGTGCGTCCATGACCATGTGGTAGGGATCCGTATACAGTGAGAGGTATGCATGGGACAGAAAGAAAGGAGGAGAGAGAGAAGCAAGAATGGCGAGGCTGAGAGGGGAGGAGAGGGAGGTCAGTCCGCCCTGCCATGTGCGTCCATGGTCAGTCCGCCCTGCCATGTGCGTCCATGGTCAGTCCGCCCTGCCATGAGCGTCCATGGTCAGTCCGCCCTGCCATGTGCGTCCATGGTCAGTCAGCCCTGCCATGAGCGTCCATGACCATGTGGTAGGGATCGGCTGTGAGGGGCATGGCTGGCATGGAATGGAAGGGGGTATGCTAACACATGACCATATGTTATGCTACATACACCCAAAAACGTGCATGCACGGCCAAGTGCACATCTTCAATAATGTGCATCCTCTCCTCTCTTCTCTTCTCCTCACCCTGCCTCTCACCTCCTTCCTTCCCTCTCCTCTCATCTCACCTCGCTTTTCCATCGCCAGCAGCAGCTCCTCGGCCCGCCCGTTGGTATGCACTCATCAGTGCCTTGTTGATTTTTGAGTCGACTCAAAAAAAAACTTTCCATCACCAGCAGCAGCTCCTCAGCCCGCCCGTTGGTATGCACTCATCAGTGCCTTGTACGACTGCTCCCCTACCACTTCCCTTTACTTGATTACGCCTCTCCTCTCCTGTCCACTCCTCTCCTTCCCTCTCCTCCCCTCATCTCACCTCGTTTCTCCATCGCCAGCAGCAGCTCTTCAGCCCTCTCTGCCTGCCCTGCGCGTTGGTAATCACCCATCAGGGTCTTGATTGCTCGCTTACCGCTTCTCTTTGCTCAATTTACGCCTCTCCTCTTGTCTTGTGTCCACTCCTCTCCTCTCCTCTCCTCATCTCACCTCGCTTTTCCATTGCCAGCAGCAGCTCCTCAGCCTGCTCCGCCTGCCCTGCGCGTTGGTAAGCACCCATCAGTGCCTTGTACGACTGCTCGCCGATCAAGTCCTTCTGCTCAGCTATTACCCCTCCCTGCTCCCCTGCCACGTCTCTTTGCCTTTGCCTCTCCCCTAACAGCACGCCGCCCCCCCAGTCACCACCCTCCACCTGCTTCTCCCTCCCTGCTGGGTCTAGCTCGATGGTTCCCGAAGCAGCACCAGACACCAGGCTCGGTCCCAAAGCTGCAAGGTCCAACTGAATGCTCCTCCAGACCACAGGTTCGGGCCGAGCCTGCGGTGCTGGTTCGGCAAATGCTTCGTCTGCGAGGGCTTGGGCCATGCGCTGTGCTTCGTGAAACAGGTCTGGAAAGGGGACGGAGAGTGAGAGGAGTGGGGAAGAAGAGCGATGAATTTCGCATGTGCAGGACAAAATAGGACGATACAAAATATGGCTTGGAGCGAAAGCTGTGCTTCATGAAATAGGACTGGAAGGGGGTAGGGAGAGAAACGAGGAGGGAGGGCGGCATGGCAGGGAGAAAAAAGAGAAAAACCACAGTGACTCACCTTGAGCGTCCCTCCACCTGCCAGCAGCAGCAAGGCAGCGAATGACTGACGCCAGCAGGCCATCCCTCCACGGAAAACCGCGAGCGTGCATGGCATGCAGCACGTGAATGGCCTCGTTGGGCATGCCCGCATGGGTGTACCTGATGGTGTGGTGTGGTGTGGTGTGGTGTGGTGTGGTGTGGTGTGGTGTGGTGTGGTGTGGTGTGGTGTGGGGGGTTAATCAAGTATGTGAGGCATGGGATATGTGATTAGGTACAACACGCACTCAATGCTCGTGGCATGCAGCACGTGAATGGCCTCGTTGGGCATGCCCGCATGGGTGTACCTGGTGGTGTGGCGCACGCAGGGGTTGATATGTGGTGATACATCGGATTTATGGGCACCACAGCAGGGCATGCGCGCTCTTGGCATGCAGCACATGAATGGCGTCGTTGGGCATGCCCGCATGGGTGTACCTGGTGTGGTGGCGCACGCAGGGGTTGATATGTGGTGATACATCGGATTTATGGGCACCACAGCAGGGCATGCGCACTCATGGCATGCAGCACATGAATGGCGTCGTTGGGCATGCTCGCATGGGTGTACCTGGTGTGGTATGTGGTGTTGCATGGGGTATATGGCATGGCATGTGGCATGGGGCATGTGGTCAGGTACAACGTGCGCTCATGGCATGCAGCACGTGGGTGGCCTCATTGGGCATGCCCTGCGTGGGTGTACCTGGTATGGGATATTAGGCATGTGTATGGGTGTTGATGATGTATCTGTTCCATGACACATGGGGTTTGGGTATGTGGTACTAGGCATGTCCATGGGGTATGTATGTGTGTGACACGTGGCATCGGTGGTATATGGAGCATGGAGAATGATGTTTTGAAGACAACTTTTGAGACGTCTTAAATCGCGGCATCAGTAAAGGTATAATGCTTTGAAGACATGGAAAGAAAAACACAATGCTGCAGCTTTTGAACAAAAAACCGGAAACAGGGAGGTGTAAAAACTGACAGCGCGAGGAAACACAGAGGCGCCATCTTCATTACACGCTCTCACACACCGAATCCCAGGCTCACATGCGAATGAGGGCACGATACGTTGCTTCCGTTGGAGTGCAATCATTGCTGCTTCTCCTCTTCCTTCCTCCTTCTGCTCCTCCTTTCTCTTCCCACTCCCCTCCGCTCTGTCCCCACTCCCCTTCCGTTTCCTCCTCTTCTCCGCCATTCTCCTCCATCCACTCCCATACTCGCCCTGCCTTGTCATACGCCCCCACGCGAGCATACAGCCCAATCATGCTGTTACACGTGGCAACATCCAATTGGACCCCTTCCTTCACCATCTCCCTCACTCCCTCCTCTGCCTCCCCCGCTCTCCCCTCTCTCGCCCAAGCACGCACAATCCTTCTCAGAACCTTCCCAGAAACCTTCCAACCCTCCTCCCTCACTCTCTCACACGCCTCCTCCGCTTCTTCCACCCTCCCGTCCCTCAGATAAGCCTCCACCAGAAGAAGACAAAACTGCCGGTTGGGCATGACTCCGACTGCTGCCATCCGGGCGTCGAGTGCTGACGCAGCATCTGAGACTCGTCCAAAAGAAGACACAGAAGGGGATGCACAACGGTTGCCAGCTGGCGACGACTCAGCGTCCACGTCAGCACGTCCGGACGCAGCCAGTGGCCAATCAGCATTGAGTAACGCACACATGGCATGACAGAAGGCCGCTGCATTGAACCAACTCCTGTCAACACCTCTCTCACCTCTCCTTCTCATACCACCTGATCCTCCATGCCCTCTCGCTCCGTAACCCTCCTCTTCCCACTCCCCCTCCTCCTCCTCTTCCTCCTCTACCCGAGCCTCCTCCCCTCCCATCACTCCCAGTATCATCAGTGCCTCTGCTGCTCTCCCCTCTCTCCCACACCTTTCCAGGTACAGCAGCTGCTGCCTAGCTGGATCCTGCTCCTGCCTCGCAGGACCCCGCTCGTGCCATATGGTGGACCCATTTAGTGCGTCACCGTGTGGGAGCAAATCCGCCTTGCTACTAACGAGTACAACACGAGAGTCAGCATCCGTGAGCGTCACTGATATGCTGTCTGCTTCGCTATCCGCTATCACCCCAATCCCTCCTCTCCCGTCCGACGTACCCTCAAAATTTCTAAATCTACTGTCCTCCATCCTCTGGTTGCTCCGTAGTCTAGGCTGATCCTCCCCTCTCCGGAGGAGACGTGAATTATCTCCTCGTCTCCATACTTGTCTGACTGTGCCGTTCCCTAACCCCCCACCGTCACTCCTGCTCATACTCCTACCCTCACTCCTCGTCCGCCCTGTCCACCCGAGTCGCCTCTCCTCTTCATCCAATCCACGAGGCGCCTTTAGAATCATCTCTCTTTCCTCTGCCGTAGTCGTAACCGAGAATGTCGAAACTTCCCTCCCATCCCCATCCACGTTACTGTACTTCTCATTTTCCTCCAAAGAGCGTCGCCTTTCTGGCGCATCAGTATTCCAACGATGCAAGCTGCATCTGGTTTGAACACGTTGTACGCCAAGGTATTTGTGCTGTAAATCGAACCCGCGGTGTGCTACACTACATCCGCGTTTTAGGCAGAGATACGGTTTAGACGCAGGAATCCTAAGGAGCCTCGGGTTCGGAACGAAGATGACATTCTGGCACCTGATCAGTGAAACGCCGTGCGGATGCGGAGCGGCACGAGCGGAACAGGCGGCCAGACGCACTGGAACACACTTTGGACAACAGAGAGTCATCCTTCAGAGTCTATGAGGACCCTCAGAGGATATTGTAAGGATTTTGCAGGGATTCTGCGAGGATTCTACAAGCATTCTAATCGAAGGACTGCTAAAGGAGATGTTTCAGGTCGAGACCCAGAACAAGCTTTGGAGGAAATGCTACTCTGGTTTTAAAGCGACGCTGAGTTAGAACGGGAACGGTACGAAGTGCGAGTCGTCGGAATCATGCGTGGCGTGAAGGGAGAATCGCTCAGAAGAGCGACACGGGAATAGTGTCATCCGTGAAGGTGCTTCTGCAGTCAGCAACGTTTCAGTTGATGGTGGAAGAACCAAATCCCAGCGACGACAATCCCAAGGCGGAGAAGTGATTTATTCAAATTCATGCTTGAAACCCTACCCAACCGTACTAACATGTAACTCAGCCACTCTGGGACGTAAACCATCTCACCAGTAGCCCTCGGGATTTGGTTTCGAAATGGCGAACGCGGTGATATTCTGACACAAGACAACCCTGTTTCTCTAGAGCAGTTCAAAAACCAAAGAATACTTCTTTGAACATATAATATTGATCACAAGAATGGCTGAAATGCATCTATCTGCATAAAGAATCAACTAACCAAAAAAACACTTTCAAAAACTCCTCCCAAGCGCAAGCACTACCCACATCACCGCATGCGGTAATGTTGGGTGCGTGAAGCCTTGCCTCTACGACCATCAAACTTGTAAGTCACTGATATGTCTAGATCGCGAGGGTTCTTAGCATTGGGCTTCACCTGCATGGTTCCAGTAACCGCTTCCCCTTCACACATAGTTAGGGTGTCTTCCAGGTATAGCACTGTTTGCTTCCAATGCGTGCCTCGGCTCTTGGGTCCTGCAGAAGTTGCATACGAAAAGGAAGGTAGACTTTTGTAAACAAAGGGGAAAAAAAAATTAACGAGAACGGCGTATGGCATAGAGTGAAGAAAAGGGAGGGAGAGATGGAAGAGAATGCCAATACAGGGCGCGAAGAAGGGAATCAATAAGGAAGACAGTGAGCAGTTCAAAGTCAAAGAAGGGAATCACTCGGCATGTTTGTGTATTCCAGGTTTCTAACATTGTAGCATGCACCCCATGCTCATGCTCACCTGTAGAGAAGCCAATGGGCTTGTGGCACTTGGTGAAGTCAACATCAAAGTAGGCCACGAGCGCATGCACAAAGTGATTCCTCTAAGCCACCCGTTCCTCTCCATCACCCACCAAGGAAGCAACCGCATATACCCCCATCCTAAGAAAGTGTGTACCCCACGCTCACAGGTTGTGCCTCGTGCTTTACCTGTTGAGAAGCCAATGGGCTTGTGGCACTTGGTGAAGGCCACGTCAAAATAGGCCACGAGCGCAAGCACAAAGTCACTCCTCTCTGCCACTCGTTCCTCTCGCCACCCACCAGGGAAGTAACCGCATATACCCCATCCTAAGAGAGTGTGTGCCTTATGCTGACCTGTTGAGAAGCCAATGGGCTTGTGGCACTTGGTGAAACCAACATCAAAGTAGGCCACGAGCGCATGCACGAAGTCATTCCTCTCCGCTACAAGCTTGAAGGGCACTGAGAAGGAGAGATCACCCCTTGTCACCTTGCTGATGTCGAGCGACTGGGGTGAGGAGAGTGGAGCAAGGGAGGGGTTTTGGGGGATAGGGAAGAGACAGCGGAAGCAGAAGGGAGAAAGGGGAGCAGGTGAGAAAGAGAGAATGCACAAAGTCATTACCCTCTGCGACAAGCTTGAAGGGCACTGAGAAGGAGGGATCGCCCCTTGTCACCTAGCTGATGTCGAGCGACTGGGGTGGGGTAAGGGGTTTGGGGGGTGCATATCATAGGGAAGAGAAGGGGGAGGAGGAGCGGAAGGGATGGGGAGCAGGTGAGTAACAGAGCATACACAAAGCTCTGTTTCTCTTCCTCTCAGACACGAGCTTGAAGGGCACTGAGAAGGAGAGGTCGCCACGTCCACGTGTCACATTGCTTGCTAATGTCACGCGACTCAAAAAGAGAAGGATGGAAGAGAAGGGGACCAGAGAAAGGGTAATGGAATAGAGGGGCAGAAGAAGGGAGAGAGCAACCAGATGCCTCACTTTCACGAGGCATGCAATAGTTACGATTTGCTCTGCATCCACAGTGTCGACCAGAGTCTCCAACATGGCCTTGTCTCGAATGAGCGAGTGAGGGGGAGAGAGGGGGGTTGGTGCGTACGGGTCCTACTTCTCACCTTCACGAGGCATGCATTGGTGACGATCTGCTCGGCGTCCACAGTGTCGACCAGAGGCTCCAACATGGGCTTGTCTCAAATGAGCGAGAAGCGCGAGAGAGGGCGTAGGACCCGTATGAGCGAGAGGGCGCGAGGGAGCAGTGCATGAAGGTCCTAAGTGGTGAATGGGGGTCTAACTGCGCATACGGGTCCTACTTCTCACCTTGACAAGGCATGCATTGGTAACGATCTGCTCGGCGTCTACAGTGTCGACCAGAGGCTCCAACATGGCCTTGTCTCGAATGCAGCTCATGTCAAACCCGTAGACTGACTGCCAAACTGGGGAGGAAAGACGCAAGGGTAGAGGGGGTGTGAAAGGGAGTTCGTACGCATATAAACACCTTTCCTGCACGTTTGGATAAAGAGAGCAAAATGGGGAGTGAAACACATCGCCTGAAGCCCCCCGCCCTTCCCCCCCACCCCTTGTATGCAAACCACACTCATTTGCTCCTGCACTCAGAGTGTACCTTCTCATGCAGCAGAGAAGATGCAGCAGAGAAGATGCAGCAGAGAAGATGCAGCAGAGAAGATGCAGCAGAGAAGATGCAGCAGAGAAGATGCAGCAGAGAAGATGCAGCAGAGAAGATGCAGCAGAGAAGATGCAGCAGAGAAGATGCAGCAGAGAAGATGCAGCAGAGAAGATGCAGCAGAGAAGATGCAGCAGAGAAGATGCAGCAGAGAAGATGCAGCAGAGAAGATGCAGCAGAGAAGATGCAGCAGAGAAGATGCAGCAGAGAAGATGCAGCAGAGAAGATGCAGCAGAGAAGATGCAGCAGAGAAGATGCAGCAGAGAAGATGCAGCAGAGAAGATGCAGCAGAGAAGATGCAGCAGAGAAGATGCAGCAGAGAAGATGCAGCAGAGAAGATGCAGCAGAGAAGATGCAGCAGAGAAGATGCAGCAGAGAAGATGCAGCAGAGAAGATGCAGCAGAGAAGATGCAGCAGAGAAGATGCAGCAGAGAAGATGCAGCAGAGAAGATGCAGCAGAGAAGATGCAGCAGAGAAGATGCAGCAGAGAAGATGCAGCAGAGAAGATGCAGCAGAGAAGATGCAGCAGAGAAGATGCAGCAGAGAAGATGCAGCAGAGAAGATGCAGCAGAGAAGATGCAGCAGAGAAGATGCAGCAGAGAAGATGCAGCAGAGAAGATGCAGCAGAGAAGATGCAGCAGAGAAGATGCAGCAGAGAAGATGCAGCAGAGAAGATGCAGCAGAGAAGATGCAGCAGAGAAGATGCAGCAGAGAAGATGCAGCAGAGAAGATGCAGCAGAGAAGATGCAGCAGAGAAGATGCAGCAGAGAAGATGCAGCAGAGAAGATGCAGCAGAGAAGATGCAGCAGAGAAGATGCAGCAGAGAAGATGCAGCAGAGAAGATGCAGCAGAGAAGATGCAGCAGAGAAGATGCAGCAGAGAAGATGCAGCAGAGAAGATGCAGCAGAGAAGATGCAGCAGAGAAGATGCAGCAGAGAAGATGCAGCAGGCGACCACCTTGCGACGCTTCACGACTGTAGACGATCTCGTACTCGCCAATCAGTGTGCATCATTCTCACCGAACTTATTCGTAAGTTACTTTGTTACGAGGCCCGAAATGGACTCTCACAATGAACCTACCCTCCCCTGGTGCACTCACAGTTGATCTTCTCCTGCTTGCACTCTGCATCTTCTATCGCCACCAGATACAGCATAACGGGGGAGCACGCAGCACACGGCCAGTGGTTCCCCTTCCTACCCTCTTCCCCCCCCCCATCCTCCCTTCTCTCCACTCACAGTGGATCTTCTCCTGCTTGTACTCCGCGTCTTCTATTGCCACCAGGTACAGTGCGCAGTGGTCCGGCAGCACTATGCCTCCGCTTGTCTGCACATACACATTCACAAACGAGAGAAACAAACAAGGGGCGCGCGTCGTGGGATATAAGCGCAGGGGAAGAATGAGAAACGACACAGCACCAGGTGCTACGAGCAGTGGTCTGGTTCCACGATGCCTCCCTTTGTCTGCACACACATGCACGCACGCACGCATAAATGCAGGGCAGCAAGAAGATGCAGGCAGGAGAAAGCATGCAGCATGAGAAGACAGACATGGTACAGTACAGAGAGCATTGGTCCAGCAGGAGCATGCCTCTGTTTGGCATGCAGCAGAATATCGAGCATAGACTCGTGGAGAGCAGGAAGCAGCCATGCATGGCAACACCGCTGAATAGTGCAAAGTTGTCAATTGCGACAATTGAACCCGCGACCATGTGCATCACAATTCGAGGGTTCTCTTACACTTAACCAAACAGCACAGTATCAAGCATGGATTTGCAGAGCAGAAAGTGACACATCCACTCTGTTATGGTGACCAAGTTACCCTAAAAACAAAATGAACATCCACCCACCAGCCATTTGTCCCGTGCAAACAACACTGTGTCGAGCATGGACTCGTAGAGCAGGAAGTAGCCCATCCTTTCCAGTATGGATGGAAACTGCCAGCACTGCGGATTGAACCCTGAACCATCTTTACAATAACGCACCAGCCATTTGTTCCTGGCAAACAGCACTGTGTCAAGCATGGATTCGTAGAGCAGGAAGTAGCCCATCCTTTCCAGTATGGATGGAAACTGCCAGCACTGCGGATTGAACCCTGAACCATCTTTACAATAACGCACCAGCCATTTGTCCCTGGCAAACAGCACTGTCAAGCATGGATTCGTAGAGCAGGAAGTAGCCCATCCACTCCCATGTGGTAACCCGGTTACACTCACCAGCCACTTGTCCCGTGCAAACAGCACTGTATCGAGCATGGACTCGTAGAGCAGGAAGTAGCCCATCCACTCCGATATAAATGGTAACTGCCAGCACTGAGAATTGAGCCCTGAACCATCTGTATAACGCACCAGCCATTTGTCTCTGGCAAAGAGCACAGTGTCGAGCATGGACTCATAGAGCAGGAAATAGCCCATCCACTCCGAAATAATCACATCCACCTTCTCCCCTTCTGGCAACTCCACGTCCTCCACCTTCCCTTTGATCACCGTGATTACTGCAGGGGAGGGGAGAAATGGGGGGTTTGGAGGCAGAGAGGTAGAGAGCAGTGGGGAGGGTTGTGGATGGGTGTCAACTCCACCTTCTCCCCCTCTGGCAGCTCCACGTCCTCCACCTTCCCTTTAATCACCGTGATTACTGCGAAAGGAAGAAGGGGTTCGGGGAAGACGGGGGAGATGAAGAGGCGTTGGGCTCAGGCGGACAAGGTTTTAGGGAAAAGGGACATTGCGGGCGAGGAGGTGAGGTGTGTGTCCAAACCCTAAACCCGAAAACTTAACCCCGAGGTTTAGACCTGATCTCTCCCATGTAATAAACAACACCACCCAAAAGCCTGGAAACCTGTGAAACGGGCCTGGTGGAACGGAAATCACTGTATTACAGTGAGTGCACCATACCAAATCACGATAGGTCAACTCACTGTGGTCCATGTGATTGGCTGCGACAATTTCGCGCGCGCACTCCGCAATCTCTGAGCATTCCATCTGTACAGGATGGAACGGGTTTGAAATTGGAACATCGACAACAGTTTTTTACACCGTGTGTACAGAAAAGTCCTTACCGCGAACAGAAGCAGCTCTTAGCGCGTACAGGCACGAGCTCTTACCGCGTACACCTTCTAGGCCCCCGCTTTTGCCGCAAAGAGCGAGAGAATTCCCGTGCCAGTGCCGACGTCCATGACAACCTTGTCCTTGAACAGAAACGTGCTCTTACCGCGTAATAGAACTACTCCTTACCGCGTACACCTTCTTGGCTCCCGCCTTGGCAGCAAAGAGGGACAAAATCCCCGTGCCAGCACCCACGTCCATGACGACCTTGTCCTTGAACAGAAACGTGCTCTCGCCGCTGACAGGCGCAATTCATAACCACATATCGAAGCAGCTCTTACCGCGTATACTTTCTTAGCGCCCGCTTTGGCGGAGAAGAGCGAGAGAATCCCCGTGCCAGCACCCACGTCCATGACGACCTTGTCCTTGAACAGAAACGTGCTGCAACAGACAGGTGCTATTCCTTACCGCATATCGAAGCAGCTCTTACCGCGTATACTTTTTTAGCCCCAGCCTTGGCAGCAAAGAGCGAGAGAATGCCCGTGCCAGCACCCACGTCCATGACGACCTTGTCCTTGAACAGAAACGTACTCTTTCACACACAGCACTAAAGCAGTAAAGGGGCAAGCCTTACCGCGTACACCTTCTTGGCCCCTGCTTTAGCGGCGAAGAGGGACAATATCCCCGTGCCAGCACCGACGTCCATGACGACCTTGTCCTTGAACAGAAACGTGCTGCCGCAGATGGCGGCCTCGTACGTCTTGGTGCGCACCGCGTCTTTCAACATCTCCTCGTGTATGCCTGCACGACGAACCGGATTGGAGGGGAATGACGGGAGACGGTGGGCTTTAAGAGAGCATAACCTGTAAGACGTCTCAGAACTTTTGGAAGTTCCCAGAGCACGGTGTTATTAGGCATCTCCTCCTTGATTCCCAAGGTGAACGAGGAGAGAAACGGGGAAGATGCGGGTTTGAAGGTGAACGGGTTTTGGGTTGAAGTTCTAGCCCCGCACGTCTTGGTTCGTGCGCACCGTGAAGCGTCGGGAGTCAGGAGAAAAAAAATGGCGACTCAGAAAGCGCCTAAAAACTCGTGTCACTTTCGAGGCGGCTCATCACCTCCGAAACCAGAATCCCATCCCCGAACCATTAGGCCTCGGGAGTTGGGAAATTACGAAATTACATTCCCGATGCCGGTGAACACCAATCATGCCGCGAGTTTACGAACCCGCGACGCTACGAAGAAAGGAAGTGAAATTGGTAAAAGCGGGAAAGTACCGAAGTGGGCGTACGAGTCGAAGTAATAATCGGCGCTCGTCAATTCCTTATCCCCTGCGCCTCCTGAGCTACCCTCCGCCGCTTGCGCCCCCGCTTGCGCTTCCTGCGCCGCCCCGCTAGTTTCCATCGGTTCCGCCGCGGGATGCTGCTCCTCCTCCTCTCCCCCCGTCAATTGGACCGCTTCCGCAGACTCTGGTTGCCCTGGCTGTTTCTGCTGCCCCTGCCGCTTCTTGCGCCTTTGCTGATTAGATGACGTCATGGCTACGTCCTTATTGGTAGCTCGAAATGATGAGTTATTACGGAGGGAGGATGTGCGGCACGAATGCTTCAGTGCGATAATTGACGGGTTTATGAAAGAGCTAGGTCTTATAACAGGATTCATGGTTTGGCAGACTCGCTGTGAAAAAAGGAGTGAGAAGGGTTTTGAAGGTTTAGTTGGTTTTGGGAAGGCTTGGGTTTCGGTATCGTGACTGAAAGCGTTATTGCATTCTCCGGTAGGCTGTTGAGAGACTGATTGGATCTACTGAGTTACATAAATTAAAACTCCATATTGGGCAGCATCTGCCCAAGTTAGAGCCACTTTAAATGGATTCAATTCGAATGGAAATAGGCTATCCTGTTTTTTTATTATCCACTGTTTTGAAAACCTACACACATCTAGAAACTAGTTCACATATATTTTTATGTACTTAGCTCTTGAAGACTTGATCATATACTCCAACCAAATATCATCTGCCTTTACTGTTTACCTGTTTTATTAGAGTTGTTACGATCAGAGAGTGCATCAATAACGAACCACGACAGGAGCAGCAAAATTTGAGCCGTTATGACTTCGCCTGTCAGAAAGCTTGGCGGTGGTTTCGAGCCGCGCAGATTAGTGCCGTCCTTCACTAAAAAATACCTTTTCCTAAAACTATGATTACACGTGCGTCTTTTAAACGAGAACTGTCATCTTTTGGCCTAACGATTCTGTCGAAGCCTGCGTAAAGCTAACCGCATACATGTTTTTGGTGGTTCTTACAGTTGCTCCTTAGATTCTCGGTTACCATTGCGTCGATTCACATGTGACCGTGGTTGCGAGATCAAAGTTTGTAAGACGCTTGTGGAATTCGCGAAAATGGCGAGTACTGAGGCCGTCAATACCAAGGGCAACCCGTCGCTGCACCATTACATCACGCCTTCTCACGAGCCCGAATCCGCGTCTGACATCTGTCGCTTGCCGTTTGAGGTACGGCATTCTTGCTCGAGGATCTGTCTACCACTCGAATTTGGATTTACGTTGTTTGTATCCGACGTGTATTATGCATCATTGCTGTCAAGCTGACAGAGTTTCAAATATACACAGATTGGGTTTGTTCTTAACACTTCTTGAAAAATACCATGCCGTTCTGCTGATCTGTCCATCCCACGGCTTCCCCCTCTGCAGTTGCTGGCTAGGGTCTTAGGCCATCTGTCATTGGCTGATAGGGCGCATGCCGCCATGTCATGCTCCCTCATGCGCCACGCTGTCAACAGGTGAGATAAGTGCCACGCTGGCTGGCAACATGTGCGGCAAGTGCCATGCTGGCACCCGCTTAGGTAAGTGCCACGCTGGCAACAGGATGCTACTTGCCATGTCATCCGTCCACCCAAAACTCTTAAATCTTCAGCAGAGCTTGCTATAAGTGTCTCCTTCGCTCCGTTTCCCCATCAGCACGTCAACCTAAACCTGACAGCACTTTGATATTTGCCTTTCCATGTAGCACCTCGGTATACCATCCCTCTCCTCCCTCATTTCCCCTCTCCGCCCCCTCCCAGTCTGCTCCTGCGCTCCCTTCATCCATCACTCTCAAGGCCGGAAGCCCTTGCCTCAACGACGCTGCATTCACTGCGCTCTGTCCCACTCTCTCCTCTTTCTCTTTTCCACATCCTCTCCGTTCGTCTCCCAGTCTGCTCCCCGCCCTAACATTTCTCGACCTCAAGGCCGGAAGCCCCTGCCTCAACGATGCTGCCTTTGCTGCGCTCTGCTTCAGGCTGGGAGCTGCTGGGACTAGGGAGGGTGCGGGGGGAGAAAAAGGCAAGGAGGGGGTGGGGAAGAAAGGGACGGGGAGGAAGAGGGGGAGGGCAGAGGAGGAGGAGGAGGAAGAGAAGAAGGATGGAGGAAAGGACGAGAATCAGAATCTGGATTGCGGTGGGGAGACCGGGGGCGTTGGAAAGAAATCGGCTGGTGGGAAACGCTGCTCCTTGCGACGACTAGAACTGGTGAGCGAGTGTTGTTTGCCAGTCAGCATTGAGACTTTTTTAAACTTGGAAATACAGCTGGTGGGATACGATGCTCCTTGTGGCGACTAGAACTGGTTAAAAGATGTTCTTCTCTAACTAGCAACAGGAAATCGAGCCCGGCCCTGTGGTTCCCAGACTTCACTTGAATTGCACCAGCCATAAAAACGTTTTGTTACAACGTCTCAAAAGACTATTCTTTTCTTCAGTACGCGAAATCCACATCCGACTTCTATTCATCAGTGTATCCTAGGTCTTTGTTCTTTTGCCCTTTCAAGAGCTTGTCCTCCATCCGTTTATTAAAGAAAAAATCTGGGAGAAGCAGGGTTGTTCGTTTTCCCCCCCTCTGTTTATTTGATTTCATATCAAATCATGTTGCGCTGCCCCCTTGCTGCTGCTCTTCACACCCTTCTCCTGTGGCCAGGACTGCTGGCATCTGAGTGACAAGTGCACGTCCGTATTACCGGAGAGCATGGGGGAGCTGGCGCTGTGCTGCACAGACAGACACAGAGACGCCCTCATCGTCATCCTCAGTGTCTCCTTTCCCGCCTTCAGTTCCCCTACGCCCCTCTCCACCTGCTGCTTTCTCACCCTGCGCCCCTCTCCCCGCTACCAGGATCGTTGGCATCTGAGTGACAGGCGCACGTCCATACTACCGGAGAGCATTGAGGAGCTGGCGCTGTGTGGCACAGACAGGCACAGCTTTCACCATCCCCATGGCTTACTGCTTGCTGCTCTTCATGTCTCTCTCCTTGCTGCCTGCCAGGACTGCTGGCATCTGAGTGACAGGTGCACGTCCATACTACCAGAGAGCATAGAGGAGCTGGCGCTGTGTGGCGCAGACAGGCACACAGACGCGCTCATTCATGGTGAGTTCATGTAACTTTAATGTGCACAGCCGTCCATTCCGGTTTATTTTATCACAAGTACGCTTCTTTCTCATAACTTTGTGTCTGCTCTTAAATCTTCCCGTCCAAACACCCTCATTTTCATAGTTTCCCACATTCCCCTAGCCATCTCCCTCCCCAGGCATAATCGACAAACTCAGCCCAAACCTGTTGCCTGACCAATTACTTCTTTTCTGGCTTCCCCCAGTCCACAGGTTCAAACTCCTCTCCCTGCTCTCCGTGTTTCTCCTTTCCTTCCAGGTCTGGCGGATAGGCTCGGTCCGAACCTAACCAAGTTTGCCTTCTCAGGCTTCAGCCGGTCCATAAGCTCAGACTCCTTCACCTCTCTTCTCTCCGTGTCGCCGCGCCTCGTGTCCCTCGCCATCGATGGAGGGGAAGGGCTGGATGTGAATACTATCGTCATAACTGCAGGGAGGAACTGTCCCTTGCTGAGAGAGCTCAGTGTCTACGACATATCCCCGGTGAGTCAAAGCAATTCGGGCTGCTGCTTTTGGAAGGGCTGGATGTGGATACTATCGTGAACATGTTTCCAAGGCAGTGTTTTGTAGGCACTCGGTTAATGTGGGCACCCTAAGTGGTCGCCCTTTATCAATCAAGTTCACCCTTCGGGGGCGTTTTCTAGACTAGGCAAAAACGTCAATTCTTTTACTTGGGCAATGGTTAATCACTTGCCTTCGGTCCAGTTTGTATCAGCGACTTTCCTTTGCGTGTGCTTGCATACAACAATTCCCGATTCTCTCGAGGAAATCTACTTTTCGTCAACTCTCTTTAAGGAAGTGAACGAGTGCTCACGAAGCACTTTTGCACATGTCCAGGTTGGCCTCGCATGCACGCACGCCTACTCGCCAAGTGTTGGAAAACCTGACTTGTTGAGATTTATTAACATTTGTGGCTGTACTCGACGGCTTTAGGCAGTCGACTGCACATGCATGCCGCCTGCAGTCTGCCCTACAGGGCGTTGGTTGACATCTCCCAGGGGGTTGGCAGAAGCAAAAAAAATGCCCGTACGAATGTATTATCGACGGAAACGTACGTGTCATTTGAGCAGCAGGCAGTCTTACAGAACATATATAGGCTCTAATCAACTAATGAAGGAGACTGCCACAGCGATCAGCATGCTCCAGCAGGATCTAGTTCGAAAGAGGACCTATAGGAGCCTAGCTATGCTCTCTAAGACTGGTTGCTGCTCAGATGGCTGTACGGTCCCGGAGGTAATATATCCATGTGAGCTATTTTTGCTGGTGCTAACTCCCTTCCAAGTTCCAACCTCTTGGGGGATGTGCTAACTCCCTTCCAAGTTCCAACCTCTTGGGGGATGTGCTAACTCCCTTCCAAGTTCCAACCTCTTGGGGGATGTGCTAACTCCCTTCCAAGTTCCAACCTCTTGGGGGATGTGCTAACTCCCTTCCAAGTTCCAACCTCTTGGGGGATGTGCTAACTCCCTTCCAAGTTCCAACCTCTTGGGGGATGTGCTAACTCCCTTCCAAGTTCCAACCTCTTGGGGGATGTGCTAACTCCCTTCCAAGTTCCAACCTCTTGGGGGATGTGCTAACTCCCTTCCAAGTTCCAACCTCTTGGGGGATGTGCTAACTCCCTTCCAAGTTCCAACCTCTTGGGGGATGTGCTAACTCCCTTCCAAGTTCCAACCTCTTGGGGGATGTGCTAACTCCCTTCCAAGTTCCAACCTCTTGGGGGATGTGCTAACTCCCTTCCAAGTTCCAACCTCTTGGGGGATGTGCTAACTCCCTTCCAAGTTCCAACCTCTTGGGGGATGTGCTAACTCCCTTCCAAGTTCCAACCTCTTGGGGATGTGCTCACTCCCTTCCAAGTTCCAACCTCTTGGGGGATGTGCTAACTCCCTTCCAAGTTCCAACCTCTTGGGGGATGTGCTAACTCCCTTCCAAGTTCCAACCTCTTGGGGGATGTGCTAACTCCCTTCCAAGTTCCAACCTCTTGGGGGATGTGCTAACTCCCTTCCAAGTTCCAACTTCTTGGGGGATGTGCTAACTCCCTTCCAAGTTCCAACCTCTTGGGGGATGTGCTAACTCCCTTCCAAGTTCCAACCTCTTGGGGGATGTGCTAACTCCCTTCCAAGTTCCAACCTCTTGGGGGATGTGCTAACTCCCTTCCAAGTTCCAACCTCTTGGGGGATGTCGACCGACATTCTGGAAAGAAGATAGCAGGCGGCATGCATGTGCGATCGACGTTGACGAAAATTGGCCAAATCTTCCGAGTTCAGTTCAGCTATGCATGGTTATAGATCTCAACGAGTATCGATTCTCCAACACTTGGCGTTTATGCGTGCGTGCATGCGAGACCAACGCAGACATGTGCGAGACGACGTTTCGTGTGCCCTCTTTCGCTTTGTTAGCGAGTACACACATTTCAGTAGGTTGGGGGTTGACAGAAGACAAGTCTCCTTTATAAAACTGGGCAATATTGCACAAAAGCATACGCAAAATGAAATTGCCGATGCAAACTGTACCAGAAAAAAGCGATAGACCCTTGTTCCGCTTGATTCATACACACTCTTCCTTCCCAACACACCAGATACACCCCACCTGGCCCCAACTCCCCTCACACAGCAAAGAACGTTGATCTATCTGTTCAGTTGTCCAATGGCCCGCTTCATGGCTATCGGCACAAGGGTCAGTGAGCGACACCTTCTTCTTGATTGATTGGATACACCCCTCCCACCCCCACCTCCACCCCCACCCCACTTGTTCATCTTGCCCACACAGGTGACACTGGCCTACCTATCCAGTTGCCACCTCACATCTCACCCGCTTCCGGCACAAGAGGCGGCACGAGGGGAGTGTGGGGGTGGGAAACGCCCTCTTCTTTATTGGTTCTATCTACAGACTCCCCCCCCGTCTCCTCTCGTCCCCCCCATCCCCACACAGGTGACACTGGACTACCTAGCCAGTTGCCATCTGTCCCATCTCACGCGCTTCCGGCACAAGAGGCGGCACGAGCGGGGCGTGGGGGTGAGCGACTCGCTGCTGCTACGGCTCATGCTGCTCTGGCCTTGCCTGGAGGAGCCGGTGCTGGTGGATAAGGCGGAGGGCGTGGGGCAAGGGAGGGGGGACGAGGTGAGTGTCAAACATTATATGTTTATATGATTGTAGGCAGTAGTGGGTGATACCTTAGGGGGTACACTGGAATGACTGTACTAACAGAAGGATGGATACAAATAGGAAACCCTAATCCAGTGTACCCCCTAAGGTATCACCCACTACTGCCTACAATCATATAAACATATAATGTTTGACACACCCCCATAGGCAAAGTGGGGGAGACCTAGGGGTCACAAGACCAGTCAAGGCAAAGCAAGGCAACAACAAGCTCAGGGTGGATCTCAAGGATTCCACACAAATTCCGAGCACAAGCTAGTGGTCACAAGACCAGTTCACATGCAGGTTTATAACAGAGCAAGAGATACAGTGATCACAACCTAGCAAGAGTAAACATGCAGGTATAGATATATATAGTGATCACAGTACAAGCAAAGTCAAGAGGTAAGCAAGTGAGGTCCAGTAGGCACAAGGCCTAGTAGAGTGCAGAAGCGCTGATGGTCACAAGGCTGAAGCGCCTTGGTGAACACATCAGCAGTGTTGGCCTCAGTGGCCACGTAGCGAATACAAAGCTGACCGCGCTGCTGCAGCTCACGAGCAAGGAAGTACCGCAGGGCGATGTGCTTCGTTCTGTGCTCCAGTCTGTGCTCCTCACACAAGGCAATGGCAGCCTTGTTGTCGACGTACAGTACTGGAGGAGAACGAGGCCGCTCTCCGAGGTCGGTCAGCAGGTAGGTCAGCAGGTAGGTCAGCCAGCGTAGCTCCTGGGCAGCCATGGCTGTAGCGTAGATCTCAGCCTCGCAACTGGAGCCGAGAACAGAAGAAGAGCGTGTAGAGCGCCAAGAAACTGAGCCAGAGCCAAGGCTGAAGGTGTAACCCTGAGACGACCGCTGAGTGGCCTGGTCGTCTGCCCAAGAAGCGTCTGAGTGCCCTGTGAGAACAACTCGGTCTCGCCCTCCAAGCACAAGCCCCATGCCCGATGTACTGCACAAGTAGCGCAACACCCTCTTAGCGGCATCCATGTGCTCCTTCCTGTGACGGCCAGGAGCGACATAGCGTGCAAGGATGCTAAGAGGGTATGCAAGGTCAGGTCGAGTGCAGGTCATCAGGTACATGAGGCAGCCCACAAGCTCTGGATACGGGCCACTCGGCTCTACGGACTCATCCGAAGGCAGAGCTGAGAGCGAGTGACCGGTAGGCAGAGGAGTGGACTGAGGCGAGGAGTACGTGAAGCGGAAGCGCTGGAGAACCTGCTGCACCATGTGTGACTGAGTCAGGGTGATGGTGCGCCGTGCTCTGTCCCGGGTGATCCGCAAGCCAAGATAGCTTGTCAGCTCACCCAGGTCTGTGCACGTGTGTCTCCTCTGCAGCTCCGACTTCACGTAGGCGAGTCCTGCAGTGTCAGCAATGGCAAAGACGAAGTCGTCGACGTACACGAGGATGTAGAACGGCGGCAGCGAAGTGTCGGTGCGCAGGAACAGCGACGGGTCAGCTGTAGAAGGCGCGAACCCAAGAGCCGCAAGTGTAGTCCTCAGTGTGTCGTGCCACTCACGCGGAGCCTGGCGGAGACCGTAGACCGGCCGCTGAAGCCTCCACTGGGTACCAGGAGGAAACGACCCAGTGAAGCCAGGTGGGCGGCGCAGCCAGATCTCCTCGTGCAGGCTGCCCTGCAAGAAAGCAGTGCTGAAGTCAAGTGAGTGAAGCTCGTAGTCGCGGTGAGCGGCTATGTGCAGCAGCACCCGAAGAGTAGTCATCTTCGGGGTGGGGGAGAAGGTCTGGAAGAAGTCAACTCCCTCTCGCTGACTGAAGCCTCGAGCCACATAACGCGCCTTGAAGACAGGCGGAGAACCCGGCGGCCGCTTCACCCTGAAAATCCACATGCCACTGACGATGTTCGCCCCAGGAGGGGGAACCTCGTCGACGTAGGTGCATGTGGACTTCCAGGAAGCCATCTCGGCGTCCATGGCTGTCTGCCACTGAGAGGAGTAGGGACCCGCCATCGCCTCAGCGTAAGTGCGCGGGGTCGGGATGTCTGGTGCATCCGGGTCTCCCTCAGGGGCAACTAGCAAGGACACGAGACGGGGCAAAGCAGCAGCAAGACACTGGAACTCCTCCTGTCTGTCCTCAAGGACGTCCGTGCCAAGAGCACACTCACCCCCGACGGACGGAGGACAGACAGACTCAGACTCAGACTCAGCAACAAGGCTAGCAGCGTAGTCTAGACGACAGGCAGCAGCAAAGTCAACCAACTCAGTGACCAGAGCAGACGCAGCCGAGGACTCAAAGGTAGGGTCAGTGACAACAGTAGCGAGGAGACGCGTGACAGTAGGGTGCTCAGCACGATACCGGTCAGACTCAGGGTCCGGAACGTCAGACAGGTGACACTGGCCTACCTATCCAGTTGCCACCTCACATCTCACCCGCTTCCGGCACAAGAGGCGGCACGAGGGGAGTGTGGGGGTGGGAAACGCCCTCTTCTTTATTGGTTCTATCTACAGACTCCCCCCCCGTCTCCTCTCGTCCCCCCCATCCCCACACAGGTGACACTGGACTACCTAGCCAGTTGCCATCTGTCCCATCTCACGCGCTTCCGGCACAAGAGGCGGCACGAGCGGGGCGTGGGGGTGAGCGACTCGCTGCTGCTACGGCTCATGCTGCTCTGGCCTTGCCTGGAGGAGCTGGTGCTGGTGGATAAGGCGGAGGGCGTGTGGCAAGGGAGGGGGGACGAGGTGAGTGTCAAACATTATATGTTTATATGATTGTAGGCAGTAGTGGGTGATACCTTAGGGGGTACACTGGATTAGGGTTTCCTATTTGTATCCATCCTTCTGTTAGTACAGTCATTCCAGTCCGTTATTACTGACAGTGAGTAAGGCTGGTCGTTTAAAGAGTGTCACACGATGCAGTGCTCTCGCCTTTGACCCCGCCTGGAGGAGTTGGTGCTGGAGGACAAGGCGGAGGCATAGGGCAAGGGAGAGGGCACGAGGTGAGTCAGATGGTGGGAGTATGATGTAGTGTGCAAGGTAGCAGCTTCTGCGGCTTCTGTAGCTCGTGCGCCTGTGGCCAGGGTTGGAGGAGCTGGTGCTGGTGGATAAGGCGGAGGGCGTGGGGCACGGGAGAGGGCACGAGGTGAGTGTGAGAGTGGAGCGCTGCTATGGCTCGTGCTGCTCTGGCTGGTGCTGCTCTGGCTGGTGCTGCTCTGGCTGGTGCTGCTCTGGCTGGTGCTGCTCTGGCTGGTGCTGCTCTGGCTGGTGCTGCTCTGGCTGGTGCTGCTCTGGCTGGTGCTGCTCTGGCCTCACCTGGAGGAGCTGGTACTGGTGGATAAGGCGGAGGGCGCGGGGCAAGGGAGAGGCGAGGAGGTGAGTCTGGCTGGTTGATTGTGTAGGTGTGACGAGAGTGGGGTGTGGGGTGGGTGAGAGATGCAGTGCTGCTTCTACGGCTGATGCTGCTCTGGCCGGGGCTGGAGATGCTGCCGGTTAGCATCAGACACAGGTCTCTAAATGCTAACCGCCTGGGCTTCCTCCCTCACATCCCTCACTCTAACTCTACCGTCCCTTCCCTCCCTCCATCCTTCACCTCGCCACCCAGCAGGCCCTCACAGACACGGGTCTCCTAATGCTAACCGCCTGGGCTTCCTCCCTCACATCCCTCACCCTCAGCCTGCCCTCCCTCTCTGCTTCTAAAAGCTGCTCTGAAGTGGCGCTCATGCAAGGTGAGCGTGGTGGACTGCGATGGAGTGTGGTTGAATGTGGTTTATCGGTCTGGCATGAGCTCACATCCCTCACCCTGAGCCTGCCCTCCCACTCTGCCTCAAAAAACTGCTCTGAAGTGGCATTAATGCAAGGTGAGCGCGGTTCAGTGCGTTGGGGTGTAGTTGAATTAGATTCACCAGTTTGGGTTTGAACTCATATCCCTCACTCTCAGCCTACCCTCCCTCTATGCCTCAAAACGCTGCTCTGAAATGGCGCTTATGAAGGTGAAATCGGTTCAGTGCGATGGAGTGTGGTTGAATGCGGTCATTGGTCTGCTGCGAGTGAGAGTAAGTCCAGTGGAGAGTGATGAAGAGTAGTGTAGCTTGGTACGTTCGTTCGCGCAAGATCTGGTGTGAGGTGAATGGCATGAATGGGTGGTGCCACGAATGGCATGAATGGGTGGTGCCACGAATGGCATGAATGGGTGGTGCCACGAATGGCATGAATGGGTGGTGCCACGAATGGCATGAATGGGTGGTGCCACGAATGGCATGAATGGGTGGTGCCACGAATGGCATGAATGGGTGGTGCCACGAATGGCATGAATGGGTGGTGCCACGAATGGCATGAATGGGTGGTGCCACGAATGGCATGAATGGGTGGTGCCACGAATGGCATGAATGAATGCAGACAACGCACGTGCCGTTGGTTGGACCTCTCTCCTTCACTGTCAAACCCAACCCCCGTAACTCATCCCCAAATCAACACCACTTGCCAGTGCGTGCACCAGTCTCTCAAGGTGCGTCCGACATGCATCTCACCCACTGTCACCGAATATGCACGATTGTGCATATAAGGTGCCAGTAATACGGAAGTGTAGGAGTGGCGTAGCTATATTGTACGTGCAGGTTCAAGGATGGGTAGGTGGGGGCTGGGAAATTGACGCGAAGTTGGTAGGAGAGCACCAAGGGGTGAAATCCATGCAACCAATGGGAACGAACCAACCCAGGCTCGAGCCGCACATTGAGAAATGCACGGTTCGAGCCAGGGTCAGGTAAGTTCACTCTCACACACACACACAATGCTTTCAGATTGGTATCCTTTCGTATAGTGGACTGTTGTTGCTACAAGCCTAGCTTACGAGTGACACACCATTCAGGGAGGACCCCTTGAGGTGAGAGTCTCGTGTCTTTCATAACAATCAGAAAGGCGCGCGTACAAGCATGGATGTGTACGAGCTGCGTTACGGCAGGAACTACGGACGCCGTGAGGAGGATCGCCCACGGCGCGAACGCTCACGTGAGCGCGGGCGTTCTTTGGAGAGGTCGCCGCGGCGGCCTGAGCGATCTCCGCGGTGGCCGGCCTTTCGCGCGGATCAGGTTCCCCTCGCGCCAGATCAGCAGGAGGGAAGATCCGCTCGAGAAGGACGAGGCGGATCCGGATCCGTCACGATGGGGAGTGACCCATGGCGGACGGACGGAAGTCACGGCGCTGAGGGCGGTCATGGTTACCGCCAGGACACGGGAGCGTACCGCTCGCCGGAGGAAGGCTATCGCCGTCGCGAAGAGAGAAGTCGCGGGCGAGGTCTGGAGGAGTTCTTCTCGGGTCGCCAAGGCGATCTCGATGTGGATGGAGATGACGAGGCCGAGACCTGACGCGCGACGGAGAGAAAGGCGACGGCGGGGGGCATGGCAGTGGCACGCGTGCTTCAGATCCGCCTCCGCAGCGTGAGGAGGGACGTGGCGGTGGCGTGCGTGCGCCTGATACGCGCCTGAATTGGGATGGAGGACGCGACGGAGGCACGCGCTCGCCAGATCGGCGGATGTATCGGGAAGGGGAGCGTGGCGGCGGTGCGCGCTCGCCAGATCGGCGGATGCATCGGGAAGGGGAGCGTGGCGGCGGTGCGCGCTCGCCAGATCGGCGGATGTATCGGGAAGGGGAGCGTGGCGGCGGTGCGCGCTCGCCAGATCGGCGGATGTATCGGGAAGGGGAGCGTGGCGGCGGTGCGCGCTCGCCAGATCGGCGGATGTATCGGGAAGGGGAGCGTGGCGGCGGTGCGCGCTCGCCAGATCGGCGGATGTATCGGGAAGGGGAGCGTGGCGGCGGTGCGCGCTCGCCAGATCGGCGGATGTATCGGGAAGGGGAGCGTGGCGGCGGTGCGCGCTCGCCAGATCGGCGGATGTATCGGGAAGGGGAGCGTGGCGGCGGTGCGCGCTCGCCAGATCGGCGGCGGAACGATGGCGGGGAAAGCGGTGGCGGCGCGCGCTCGCCAAACCCACGACGTCCGCACGAGGACGAGAGGCACGGAAGCGGCTACCGCTCGCCAGCACGGCAGCAGCTGCAGGAGGAAAGGCGCAGGGGCGGCTACCACTCGCCTGAGCCATGGCAGCACCAAGACAATGGACGTGGGGAAAGTGGGCACTCACCAGATCCGCGGAGGTATCACAACTGGAGAGGCGGAGGGGAGCGGCGCTCTCCAGATACTCGCTATCCGCGCGAGGAGAGACGCGGAGGCAGCTACCGCTCGCCTGATCTGCGACGGTACCATGGAGAGAGATGGGGAGGCGAGACGCGATCGCCCGACTGGCACAGGCAACCTGGAGAAAGCCGGGGAGAGGGATACGGCTCGCAGCCTCGGCAACAGACCAGGGATGGGGAACGCGGCGGTGGACGTCACTCACCTGATCGGTACTGGCAACCAGAAGGAAGACGTGCCAGTGAGGAAGGACGGGATCAACGCGACAGCAGAGAAGGAGGTAGTGGACTGATGCACAGCCTGGAGCGGGCTAGAGAGGCAAGGGAAGGATTACTGCGGGCGAGAGAGAGAGGAGCGTCAGGGAGTTCAGCAGGGGGGCCGAGCGAGGCGTGGGGAGAAGGCAAGGGAAGCACGGCAATGGTCACAAGGGTAGAAGTGCCAGCACGCTTCTCAGGGGACCAGCGTACGGGCCCCACACTGAAGAACTACCTGATGCAGGTTGGCAACGTGCGGTACAGATGCGAAAGGAGCGGCATGGACTCAGTGGACTTCTTCCTGAGTCTGCCGAACACATTGGAAGGGGAGGCGGAGACGTTGTACAGGATGAAGATGAATGAGCTACTGGACAGGGCGAAAAGGTACGGGGAAGACCCTACTGAAGCATTCCTGAGGCGGCTGAAGCGGCAGTTCCCAGGTCACACGGCTGAAAAAATCAGGGAGTTCCAGGATTTCAGGAAGGGGCGGGGTGAGTCACTACTCACCTACTATAACCGGTTGGTCAACTTGGCAGAAGATGTGGCCTGCGCGGACACGGCCCTACTCGTGAGTAAATTCCTGGACGGGCTGGAAGGCACGCTGGGAAGCGGGCTGCGGATGAAAGTGTATGGGATGGGAGCTGACACGGCGCTGGAGGAGGTGTTTGAACTGGCAGAGAAGATGGAGCTGGCGCAGCGGAAGTATGAAGCATACAGGCCCAGGCAGGCGGAGCGAGGCAGGGGACCTACATGGGCTGCTGCCATGATACCAGAAGAGAGGGACAGGGCAGTAGGAAGAGGGGAGACAAGGCCTGACACACGGACGTGCCACCGATGCGGACAGCCTGGGCATTTGCGCCGAGACTGCAAGAATTGTGACTCCTGTGGCAAGCCAGGGCATCGGCGGCGGGAATGCCCAACGGCAGCAAAGTGCGAAGTCTGCGGGAAGGGAGGGCATGCAGCAAAGGAGTGTTATCAGCGAGAGGGAGCAGCGAAGAAGTCACCAGAAGATTTGGAGAAGCAAATCAGCAGGCTGCAGGCCCAGCTGCAGGCAATGGGGCCACGGCGGGAAGCAGAGGCGGGGATGTACGCCAAAGAAGAGGAGGAAGAGGATGTGGAGCAGGATGAAGAAGCCGCGTTCATGGTTTGGGCGGGGAGAGGAGAGAACGAGACGGAGCATGAGGAACAACCAGCATACATGGCATGGCGAGGAAGGGAGGAGATGGGGTTGCGCAGCGGAGGAAAGGATGCGCGGAAGGAGCAGCCGAGAAAGGAGAGGGAGAGAGGACAGAAGCCGGAGGAAAAAGATGAAAGATGTACAGCGGCACGGCACCCACAGGAGAGGTTGGCTTGCCAGACTTCCGTGCTCCTGATCCAAGGCGGTGCACTGTCAGTGGAAGGGGAGAAGGCTAAGACGGCTATTATAGACACGGGAGCGCAGAGCGTGATACTGGGAAAGGGGATGGCTTAAAGGTTGGGACTGTGGGCACCAGACAGGCATGTGGTGAAGGGCATGCTAGTGATGACAGCAGAGGGGGGAGAGTCGAAGTGGATGCCTTGCACAAGGACTCCAATAGAACTGACGGTGCTGAAGGGAGAAAAACATGAGACACCAGTTAGAATCAGGTGCGGAATCTCAGAGTCAGAGGACTTTGACGTCCTGGTGGGTACCGAGATGATCTTTGCATTGGGCATGACCATCTGCTTCTGGAAGGAGACAGTGGAGTTCAGAACCAGGTGGTGGAGGAAGGGTGAGCCATTGGGGCAGCTGCCAGTGCAGTTTGTCAGGACCGAGCCAAAAAGGGCCTACAGGGCAGATCAGAAGGACATGACAGCGAAGCAGGGGGCACAGAAGGCCGCAACAGGCTTGGGACAAGGTGGGGAGCCCAGGATGCGGTTCATGGACGAGCCTAGTCAGCAGACTGATTGGCAGCAACCCATACGTCTAGTGGAGCTGTTCGGAGGAATAGGGGCGGGACTAGCAGCGGTGGTGCAAAATGGAATTGCAGTGAAGCAGTGGATTTATGTGGAGAAGGCACCAGAAGTGAGGAGGATGGCAGAGCATCAGGCATGGGAGTTGCATAGAGAGTTCCCGGAACTGCTGAAGGGAGAGGTGATCAAGGCAGCAATGAGCAGAGGAGTGAACGATGTGAGGGCCATCACAGAAGCTGAGGTAGCAAGCTGGGGGCACGTGGACCTGCTGGTAGCAGGGTGGGAATGCCAAGGGGTATCTTGGGCAGGGAAGGGCAAGGGTGAGCAGGACCTGCGAACACAACTGATGGAGGACCTGTTTAGAGTCATGGAGTGGGTGCAGGCTAGGCAGGGAAGAGTGGCCTACCTGCTGGAGCACCTAGATATGGAAGGAGACGTGAGAGAACCGATTAGACTGGTAAGGGAGAGAGTGACCAGACAGGTGGGGAAAGGAGTAAGCAGTGATGCGGCGCGGATGGGAGCATATGCGCACAGGCTCAGGATGTACTGGCAGAACGTGGTGCCAGCAGAAGTCCTGCAGAAGGAAATAGAAGGGGTACAGAGAGCTGGGGGACGGAAGCTGAGCGACATATTGGAGCCAGGAAGAACACCAGCACCAGTGGCCAGGAAGGGTTACAGCAGGCATTATCCATGCAACCTAGTGGGACAGGAAAGGCAGGCACTGCCTACCCTGGTGTCATATGAGTGGGCAGCAGGCTATCAGATGAATGGGAAGCAGCCAGGCCCAGGACTGGTGTACGACCACAGGAAGGGACAGTGGGAAGAGCCCACGGCTTTGGAGAGGGAGCTGTCCATGGGATACAAGGAGAACGCCACAGCAGCCCCTGGCGTGAGCGAGAAGGAACGGCGACGGGCATTGGGGAATGCCATGGATGGGTACATGATGAGGTGGTTGGTGCAGCGGATGTGGAAAGAGACAGTGCTGCAGTGGGGATTGAAGGAGGGAGAAAACTCCGTGGCGACGGTGAGGCAAGGGGTGTGGGCCTGCCTGCCGAAAGAAGAGCCTGAGTGGAAGATAGGTGAGAGCATGAGTGAGGGAGGGAAGGCAGCAATGCGGGCACTGTTAGTTAAGCATAGGAAGGGCTTCGCTTTCACCCTGCAGGAGTTGGGGAAATGCAAGATTAAGGAGATGGCACTGAAGCTGAGCAGTGACGAGCCGGTGTTCCACCGCAGGAGGAAGATGCCACCAGGGGACGAGGCGATCTGCAGGGAGAAAATAAAGGAGTTACTGGAAGCCGGACTGATTAGGAGATCAGAGTCTGAGTACGCGACCCCGACCGTGGTGGCAGCCAGGAAGGATCTGACAGGCGAGGTGCTGAGCCGGAGGATGTGCGGGGATTATAGGGATCTTAACAAGATCACAGTGCCGGATAGGTACCCAATGCCGATGGCAGAAGAGCTCTTTGACAAGCTGGCCGATGGGGTGTACTTCATGACGCTGGACCTGCGCCAGGGATTCAATCAAATCAAGATCAGAGAGCAGGATGTGAAGAAAACGGCCTTCCACGGACCGGATGGGTTGTACGAGTGGTTGTACATGCCTTTCGGTCTGAGGAACGCCTCGGCGGTGTTCCAGAGAGTCATGGACGCGGTGCTGCGGGGAATAGAGCATGCAGCATGCTATATAGATGATGTCGTGATCTTCAGCCTGACCGAGCAGCAGCACCTGGAGGACGTGGAGAAGACACTGACGGCTATAGAAGATGCAGGGCTCACGTGCCATCCTAACAAATGCAGATGGGGGGAGCATACGGTGCAGTACCTGGGATACGAGGTTACAGGGGGGCAGATTGGGATCCAGCAAGCAAAGGTGCAGGTGCTGGACAGGCTGAGGGAACCGAGAGACAAGTCAGGGCTGCGCGCAGTCTTGGGCTTCCTCAGCTACTATAGACGCTTCGTGCCGAACTTCAGCAAGAGAGCGATGGTGTTGAATGGAATGCTACGAGAGGACAAGGCATGGGAGTGGGGAGAGAAGCAGAGGGAGGCACTGCAAGACCTCATGACAGCCGTGAAGACAGCGACAGTGTTGCGGCTGCCAGCAGCAGATCAGCCCTTCATCCTCTATACCGACTGGAGCAGCCAGGGGATGGGGGCAATCCTATGCCAAGAGGTGGAAGGAGTGGAGAAGGTGGTGGCCTACGCCAGCAGGAGCTGCAACCCAGCAGAGGCACAGTACAGCTCGTACATTGGGGAGGGGCTGGCGGCTGTGTGGGCAGTAGGGCATTTCCGGGTATACCTACAGGGCAGGGAATTTACCTTAGTCACAGACCACCAGCCACTCACCTGGCTGATGACCACACCAGGCCTGACAGGGAGGAACGCGCGGTGGGCAGTGAAGCTGCAAGAATACGATTTCAAGATCAGGCACAGGCCGGGGAAGACACTGCAGCACGTGGACGGCCTCTCCCGCAACCCACCGCCGCTGGAAACAGAGCAGGCAGGACAGAGGACGGAAGGGACACAGCAGGAGCCATCAAAGACCTTGATCTTGCTGGCAAGGGAGGTGGAACAGGTCGGGGCCAAGGGGAGTAAGGGGCCAGCAGATATCTGGCAGGACGCAAAGGCAATGGAGTGGCTGAAGGGAGAAACCGAGGAAGATGAGACAGTGCCCGAAAGGGTGAGGGCACGAGGGCACCACTACAGGTGGTATCAGCAGCAGCTGCAAATCAAAACGGAGGATGGTTGGAAGTTGGTGCCAGCGCCCGAGGACCGAGAAGTAGTGATCAAGGAAGTGCACACCAAGCTGGGACATTTCGGGCACGAGAGGACCGTGCAGCTGCTGAAGACGGGCTGGTGGTGGGAAGGGATGCGCAGGCAGGTGAAAGAGTGGGTGGAGGGGTGTGAGGCATGTCAGAGGAGCAAAGCAAATCTGACGCAGGCTAAAGCAGAGCTGCACTCACTACCCATCTGCGGGCTGGGGTTTCGCTGGTCCCTAGACCTCGCGGGAGAGCTGCCGCTGAGCAGGAGCGGGAATCAGTATATAGTGTTCATGGTGGAACATGTGAGTAAGTGGCTAGAGGTGAGAGCCATACCGAGCAAGAGCGCAAGGCACATTGCAGCAGCCTTCAAAGCGCAGGTGGTGTGCCGATTTGGAGCGTGCGGGGAGGTACTCACGGATCAAGGGACGGAGTTTCAAGGAGAGTTTAAGAAGCTGCTGGAGGAGTCTGGCATCACGCACCGCAAAACCTCCCGCTACCACCCGCAGAGCGACGGGCTGACTGAGCGAGCCGTGCAGACCTTTAAGCGGGGACTGCGGGCCTATGGGGAGCAGAGGAAGAGAGACTGGGATGAGGAGTTGGACTGGATAGCAGCGGGGTATAGGTTCGGGAAGCAGGCAGCCCTGAAGGATCATTCCCCGTACAGCCTACTTTACGGACGAGAGCCCATACTGCCAGTGGGGGCACCGCGGGTATTGACAGATACAGTGACAGCGGGCACAATCAAGAACTGGGTAGCCCTGTCCGAGGTGAGAGCGCGCTACATGCGCTACATGATGCCACCAGCACTGGAGAACCTGCACACCGCACAGCTGAGGGATGCCAGGAGGTATGAACAGAGACAGCGCAAGGGAGAAGGACGAGCGACAAGGGGCGTCAGTGAAGGGCAGGAAGTGTATCTTAAGAGAGCAAAGCAGGACACTTTAGATGTGGGGCTGGGGACGGTCCGCTGGAAGGTCAAGGAGGTGCGCCCTTCGGGGGTGCTGGTCCTGGAGAATGACACGGGGGCGCAGTTAAAGGAGCATCAGACGAACACGGCAGTGATCAGGGGAAGCGGGCCTCAGCGTAATGGTCCTGTGACCCGCGCCCAAGCTGCGCGAGCACGGGCACAGGAGGGGGCAGAGGCAACAGAGGGAGCTAAGTGAAGATGAACATGAAGACAAAGGCAGAGAAGGCATGGCTGTATCTCCGACACCACCTTGACCTCTCAAACGTCATATGCATGTCGGACCCACCTCTGAACGAATTTTGGGATTTGAGGCAGTCGAATTTCATCTTCTATCCTCCCACCGCACCCCACCACACCCCACCCCTTTCCCCCTTACCCCACTTGCCAGGGCGTGCACCAGTCTCACCCATCTGGATCTCTCAAACTTCATATGCATGTCTGACCCGCACCAGTTTGAGTACGTGAGTCACTTAGGTCATTTTCCATCTCACGTCTCCCAATCCCCATCTTTCATCTTCCATTTCCCCCTCCTCCCCTCTCTCCCCCCCCCCCCCCCCCCCCCCCCCAACTCCCCCTCTACCCCAGTGGCCAGTGCGTGCACCAGTCTCACCCACCTGGACCTCTCCAATTTCAGATGCATGTCCGACCCACCTCTGCACGAGTTTGTCTCTGTGAGTCGCTCAGCTTATCCGTGCACCTGTTTTGTTTCTTGGTTGAACAATCTTCAAGTCATGGAGCAACAGAGCAGACGCTTTTCTGTTTTCGCACAGCAGGAAGTGCTCTCGTTTTCACTTGGGTCCCCACATTCCTCCCTCTCCTCCCTCCCCAGCATGCCCCCCTCGCTCGCCCATCTCTCCCTTGCTTGTGCACCCATCACTGATGCTTCCTTGGACCTCATAGCCTCGCACTGCTACTTTCACTCTCTTATTTTTTCTCGTATCCCACCCCGTCCCCCCCAGCGCTGCCCCTCGCTCGCCCATCTCTCCCTAGCCGGTGCGCCCATCACCGATTCCTCCTTGGACCTCATAGCCTCGCACTTCCTTCTTCCCTGCATTTCTCCCTCTTACTTCTTTCTCCTGTTTTCTCGTTCTCCCCCCAGCGCTGCCCGTCGCTCGCCCATCTCTTGCTAGCCGGTGCGCCCATCACAGATGCCTCTTTGGACCTCATAGCCTCGCACTGCCCCAACCTGCAGTCCCTCTCCATCAAGTGCTGCCGCAAGGTGAGACAAGGTGGTGCAATGCGGTGCAATGTGGTGAAATGTGATACAAGGTGAGTTCAGGACCCATTCTCCTGTCACTGCCTCTCACTGCCTGTGATTGCATCGCACTGCCCCAGCCTCTAGTCCCTTTCCATCAAATGCTGCTGCAAGGTGAGTTCAGGTCCACCCATTCGCCTCTGACCACCCCCAACCACTTCTAACCGCCTCTCACTGCTTCTCACCTCATCTAGCCGCCTCTCACTACCTCTCACTGCTTGAACAAGTGGCCAAAACCATATTCCTCTGTTCATTCTCTTTCACCTCTCCTGCTGTTTTCCCCAGCTGCTTGAGCCAGGTTTCAGCGCATTGGCTCGCTGCTCTATGTTACAATCACTCAATGCTGCTCTCAGTTGCGTCATTCAACTTAACGCTCCTCTGGTGGCCAGAAGGTCATCTCACTGCCTCTCTCTCCCGCCACTCCTGTTCCTCCTTTCACCTCCTCTCTTCTTCTTCTTGTTGTCTTCATCCCCAGCTGCTTGAGCCAGGTGTCAGCGCATTGGCCCGCTGCACTCGCTTGCAATCACTCAACGCTGCTCTGGTGCCCGGAGTGACAGAAGTCTCTGCTCCGCTCCTGTTCCAAGGACTCTCAGCACTGAAAACACTGGTAAGAGAAGCTTTCTAATCTCGGTGAAAGGAACAAATCTTGAACCACAGCCTTTGTCGCTTTCTCTCCTCATCTTTCCCTTGTCCCATCAGATGCTGAACCAGAGCATGCTACCAGATTCCTCGCTATTGTCACTATCTTATATCAGTTGCCATTGTCAATTTCTGCTATCCCTCCCTACCTCCCTCTCGTCTTATCAGGTGTTGAACCAGAGCCCGCTACCAGACACCTCGTTATTGTCACTTTTCTTTGCCACTCTACACTATCACTCTCTTTCTTTTCATTTTCTCCCTTCGTCCATCAGGTGTTGAACCAGAGCCCACTGCCAGACACCTCGTTATTGTCACTCTCCTCTCATTCTCACAGTCTAGAGGAGCTGGCACTGCACGGCTGCCCCAGGCTCACCAATGAGGTAAGGTTTGTTCGTGGCTGGGGTGTAGGAGTTGGAGAAGGAGGAGGGAGGGAGAGGGAGGGAGAGGGAGGGAGAGGGGGGGGGGGGGGGGGAGAGGGGGGGGTTCAGCATACGTGCTCATTGTCCCCCATACGTGCTCAGCATACGTGCTCAGCATACGTGCTCAGCATACGTGCTCAGCATACGTGCTCAGCATACGTGCTCAGCATACGTGCTCAGCATACGTGCTCAGCATACGTGCTCAGCATACGTGCTCAGCATACGTGCTCAGCATACGTGCTCAGCATACGTGCTCAGCATACGTGCTCAGCATACGTGCTCAGCATACGTGCTCAGCATACGTGCTCAGCATACGTGCTCAGCATACGTGCTCAGCATACGTGCTCAGCATACGTGCTCAGCATACGTGCTCAGCATACGTGCTCAGCATACGTGCTCAGCATACGTGCTCAGCATACGTGCTCAGCATACGTGCTCAGCATACGTGCTCAGCATACGTGCTCAGCATACGTGCTCAGCATACGTGCTCAGCATACGTGCTCAGCATACGTGCTCAGCATACGTGCTCAGCATACGTGCTCAGCATACGTGCTCAGCATACGTGCTCAGCATACGTGCTCAGCATACGTGCTCAGCATACGTGCTCAGCATACGTGCTCAGCATACGTGCTCAGCATACGTGCTCAGCATACGTGCTCAGCATACGTGCTCAGCATACGTGCTCAGCATACGTGCTCAGCATACGTGCTCAGCATACGTGCTCAGCATACGTGCTCAGCATACGTGCTCAGCATACGTGCTCAGCATACGTGCTCAGCATACGTGCTCAGCATACGTGCTCAGCATACGTGCTCAGCATACGTGCTCAGCATACGTGCTCAGCATACGTGCTCAGCATACGTGCTCAGCATACGTGCTCAGCATACGTGCTCAGCATACGTGCTCAGCATACGTGCTCAGCATACGTGCTCAGCATACGTGCTCAGCATACGTGCTCAGCATACGTGCTCAGCATACGTGCTCAGCATACGTGCTCAGCATACGTGCTCAGCATACGTGCTCAGCATACGTGCTCAGCATACGTGCTCAGCATACGTGCTCAGCATACGTGCTCAGCATACGTGCTCAGCATACGTGCTCAGCATACGTGCTCAGCATACGTGCTCAGCATACGTGCTCAGCATACGTGCCAGCATACGTGCCCAGCATACGTGCCCAGCATACGTGCTCAGCATACGTGCTCAGCATACGTGCTCAGCATACGTGCTCAGCATACGTGCTCAGCATACGTGCTCAGCATACGTGCTCAGCATACGTGCTCAGCATACGTGCTCAGCATACGTGCTCAGCATACGTGCTCAGCATACGTGCTCAGCATACGTGCTCAGCATACGTGCTCAGCATACGTGCTCAGCATACGTGCTCAGCATACGTGCTCAGCATACGTGCTCAGCATACGTGCTCAGCATACGTGCTCAGCATACGTGCTCAGCATACGTGCTCAGCATACGTGCTCAGCATACGTGCTCAGCATACGTGCTCAGCATACGTGCTCAGCATACGTGCTCAGCATACGTGCTCAGCATACGTGCTCAGCATACGTGCTCAGCATACGTGCTCAGCATACGTGCTCAGCATACGTGCTCAGCATACGTGCTCAGCATACGTGCTCAGCATACGTGCTCAGCATACGTGCTCAGCATACGTGCTCAGCATACGTGCTCAGCATACGTGCTCAGCATACGTGCTCAGCATACGTGCTCAGCATACGTGCTCAGCATACGTGCTCAGCATACGTGCTCAGCATACGTGCTCAGCATACGTGCTCAGCATACGTGCTCAGCATACGTGCTCAGCATACGTGCTCAGCATACGTGCTCAGCATACGTGCTCAGCATACGTGCTCAGCATACGTGCTCAGCATACGTGCTCAGCATACGTGCTCAGCATACGTGCCCAGCATACGTGCCCAGCATACGTGCCCAGCATACGTGCCCAGCATACGTGCCCAGCATACGTGCCCAGCATACGTGCCCAGCATACGTGCCCAGCATACGTGCCCAGCATACGTGCCCAGCATACGTGCTCAGCATACGTGCTCAGCATACGTGCTCAGCATACGTGCTCAGCATACGTGCTCAGCATACGTGCTCAGCATACGTGCTCAGCATACGTGCTCAGCATACGTGCTCAGCATACGTGCTCAGCATACGTGCTCAGCATACGTGCTCAGCATACGTGCTCAGCATACGTGCTCAGCATACGTGCTCAGCATACGTGCTCAGCATACGTGCTCAGCATACGTGCTCAGCATACGTGCTCAGCATACGTGCTCAGCATACGTGCTCAGCATACGTGCTCAGCATACGTGCTCAGCATACGTGCTCAGCATACGTGCTCAGCATACGTGCTCAGCATACGTGCTCAGCATACGTGCTCAGCATACGTGCTCAGCATACGTGCTCAGCATACGTGCTCAGCATACGTGCTCAGCATACGTGCTCAGCATACGTGCTCAGCATACGTGCTCAGCATACGTGCTCAGCATACGTGCTCAGCATACGTGCTCAGCATACGTGCTCAGCATACGTGCTCAGCATACGTGCTCAGCATACGTGCTCAGCATACGTGCTCAGCATACGTGCTCAGCATACGTGCTCAGCATACGTGCTCAGCATACGTGCTCAGCATACGTGCTCAGCATACGTGCTCAGCATACGTGCTCAGCATACGTGCTCAGCATACGTGCTCAGCATACGTGCTCAGCATACGTGCTCAGCATACGTCCTCAGCATACGTGCTCAGCATACGTGCTCAGCATACGTGCTCAGCATACGTGCTCAGCATACGTGCTCATTCGTGAGACTGGAGGCCTGGAAGAGCTGGCACTGCACGGCTGCCCCAGGCTCACGAATGAGGTACGGGGCATGGGGGAGGGGGGAGAATGGGGAGTTCAGATACGTGTACTTCTAATATACAGAATGCACCAGCACAGCATCACAGGGGCTTGCTCACTGTCACGGTTTGGAGGAGCTGGCACTGCATGGCTACCCCAGGCTCACGAATGACATCCGGTACCTACATGGGGGGGAATGGGAGGGGAAGGTCGGGGGTGCGGGGAAACAAAATATGGGTATCCGTGATTGTCAGAATTCACCAGCACCACTAAGGGCTTGCATATGGTCACTCTCGTCTCATTGTCACGGTCTGGAGGAACTGGCACTGCATGGTTTCCCCAGGCTCACCTATGAAATACGATACCGTATGAGGGGGAGAGAGATAGGGGAATGGAGGGGAGGGGTGGGTGTGTAGCGGGGACGGCGGGTGGGGGGTTGGTGGTTTTCAGAAGAAGTGTATACCTGACCATATGCCTCTGCGCCCAACCCCTTTCTTCCTATCCCTCCTCTCCCAATCCTTGTCTGCTTTGTCCACCCCATTTCCCCCACCCCTCCTGCCTCTAACCAGGGTTTGAAAGCTCTTGCTGCTTGCTGCCTCTCGTTGCGCTATCTCTCCCTCAGCTTCTGCGATCAAGTCTCAGATGCCGGTATCATATCCATTGCAAACCGATGCCGCCACCTCATCAAGATTCGATTGGACGGCTGCCGTCAGCTGTCCAATCCCTGCGTCAGGGCTCTCTGCCGCCCAGCCTGGGCCCAGCAGGTTCGGCCGGAGCAGAGTCAAGTCCAGGGGTCAGGTCCGGGTGCCAGTGGCGGGGAGGTTTTTCGACTGCCCGGGGAGTATGTGGCTGCTCGATTGCGCTACTTGAGCATGCAGAGCTGCCCGAAAATCTCGGATGATATTTTCGACCACCTCTTAGCTGCCCCTGCGCTGAGGTTTGTTGATATCGCCAGGGCAAGGTTGACAGAGTGGGCTATTCATTGCTTTCATAGTCGCCGACCTGAGGTGGAGTTATGCATTAGCGGAGTACCATATACTCCACCTGTAGATTATTAACCATAACACTGTAAGCTCTTATGGTTTGTATTTGTAGCGGTGTACTTGTTCTGTTCAGCAGATAGATCGTTGGTGGGGAAAATATGTTACAAGTAACCAAAATGGGACTGGATAACACGAATAGTAAAAAAATAACGTATAAGGTCACTGTATCGGGTTTGCTGACGGGCTTGGTAAGTGGGGTCACGGATTCAGTCATTAACAACAGGTAAAAAATCACGCGAATGGTCACACATGTAACTCCCGCCAAAATTTCTTGAAACTCTACAAATTTCCCGCTCGCGCCCAACCAATCTGCTAAGTTCTAACAAAACTAAAACCCAATCGGAATCGGATGCGGTTTGGGAACGGATCAACCCTGAACACCTGGCGATTTACGTGTTTAGGGTTGATTCGTCCGAAAATGAATCCAGGTTCCATTTGGGTTATATTTTTTGGCGGGAGTTTCATCTGTGACCATTCGCGTGATTTCTTACCAGTTACTAGTGACTGATTCCGTGAAACGTTTTATCAGTCGCGTGAAAACACCCTTTGCAGTGACCGTACCCGTTATTTCTTTACCAAAAATGTTTTCGAGTCCCATTATCGTTACAGATGGCATATTTTCCCTCGTTGGTGGTGTCACCGCGCCACGTTATTTCCAGAAGGGACACAAATCATCGAGGGACACGCGGCAGCATTCCAAAACCGTTGACGTAACCCAGCCTCTCGCCGTCGCTTCATGGCTTCCTGCCTGGAGTTACCCTACACCCCCGACGAAGTGCGCATATCGACAAGTTCATTGCCAGGCATGCATTGAACGACCATCAGTTGTGGCGGTTCATCACTCTTTCGAAGGCTGCCTGCAGCGGTTGTGAGTGGCTCACGGGGCGATCGCCCTAAATTGCACAGTACCGCACTTGACAGTGGTTCACGTACGGGAATCCAACGCTTGAGCCGTGGGCCTTCTATGCCTGGAATTCAGCTCTGACCAAATATAAAGACTAGAATCTCGTCTTTGTTATTCTGCATACTGCAAGACAGACCTCTTAGTCCACAACGTTTGAGTGACTCATAGGCCAGCTTCAGTTTCGTGTTTCGCTGCAGGAACAGCTCGTAGCCCCAGTTAATTAAAATCGCGTAACGCTCGAAACCAGAAGGATTTGACAAGCTTCGACTCCAAGGCTTCAAACCTACAAGCGTTTTCCATGGCAGCGCTATCTCTCTCCGCACCTCCTCGTAACGGCCTCCTCCCGTCCAGCGGGAATCCCCTCTCGAGATTATTTTCTCAATCCGCTGGACGAAATACCACGTGGCGCAATCCTATGTGGGTTCGCTGCAATCTGGACGGCGGGGACGGCAATTCTAGCAAATTTGACAGCTCAGATGCTTCAGGTGACGCATCCGAGTTCCAGTCCCTCGCGCCTGACGTCAGACCTAAGGGCTCCACTCCGATTAACTCATCTCCCACCCGTCGCGGCGCCATCACGCTCATAGTAGCCACTAGCGCCGCACTTGGCGCCGCAGGACTCGGTCTGGGCTCTTATATGTTCTCTAGCCCCTCCGATCTTGCCGCTTCCGTTAACATAACCGGCCCCAGCAGCACCATCGACCCGGCGTCGCTCTCTCCGAAGCAGCGGATCGCGCTGCGAGTAGGAAACGTGTCGCACACGGAGGCGGAGTGGCGGGAAATCCTCTCGCCAGGCGAATACTACGTCCTTAGGGAGGCCGGCACGGAGCGCTCTTTCACCAGTAACCTGCTGTACGAGAAGCGTCCCGGAACCTTTGTCTGCCGGGGATGCGGGTCGCCTCTCTTCAACTCGGAAACCAAATTTGAAAGCGGCACGGGCTGGCCGAGTTTTTTCGACGTGCTGCCCGGAGCTGTGGATATGCTCCCTGATAGGTCGTTTTTCGGGTTTGACCGGACCGAAGTGCGGTGTTCCCAGTGCCAGGGGCACTTAGGGCATGTGTTTGAGGATGGCCCGGCGCCTACTGGGCTTCGTTATTGCATGAACGGCCTTGCTCTAGGGTTTGAGCCCAAGGATAACGGCAGTGTTGCGTGGGTTTAAATTATGAAGCTTCCATCCATGTATGGTTTTGATGGGAGATTACAGCAATGGATTACCGTCAGCTTCGTCGCAGTTGTTTGATGACAGACAAAAGAGTAGTGGCGTATTGTGTAAGCAGAGAGGAGAGATACTAGGGTAGCTATCAGGGGTCTGACCCTTAAAAGGCTGTCGAGAGTGGGATTTGAACCCACGCCCTTTCGGACTGGAACCTTAATCCAGCGCCTTAGACCAACTCGGCCATCTCGACACATTCACAGTGGCAGTATTAAAAAAAAAAACATTTACTTTTAATGCAGCCATGGCTAAGGACGCGTCACCTGCCTCGATCGATCGTAGGATTGCCAGGAAAAACCGATCGGGCATACCGATCGCAGGTTTGGGGCACGATTGGGGGGAGGTGACAGCTGAACATCGATCGCAGCTTGGTTTCGAGCCCTGGGTGACACGTTCGGTATTGCGCCAGGGGACATGGTTGGGCGAAAATATGCAACACCGTCGTATGGGTGATTTGCGAGAAAAAACATGAGATGATTCATGTAACCCTGCAAACTGTGCGACGGCGATCGATCTTGCCTGTCACTTTGAGCGCGAGTTTGGAGCTCATGCAAAATCGGTGTGCGGTTGGGGGGAGGTGACAAGATCGTGTTGCACATCCTACGCAGGATCGATCGAGGCAGGTGACGCGTCCTAACATCATGCTTCAACTGCAAGTGTATGACGTCACCTCACCAACAGCCTCCGAGACACAGGCGAGCTTAGAGTCGATCACAACCCACTTTTAGCCACACGTTACCCTCACCTTTAGTCGTCCCCTTGGCGTCCAGCCATGGCGTACAAAAAGAAAGTACTACTGCACGTGTACGACGTCACCAGCAGCCCCGACCCCAAACTGTGACAGAGGCGAACGCTGGCGAACTTAGGCGAACGTAGGCGAACTTAGAGTCGTTTCGACGTGCAATGGCGGAGAAGAAGAAAGTGTTACTGCACGTGTATGACGTCACCAACAGCCCCGACCCGAACGTCAACAACACCGTGCTTCGCATCAACGGCGTCGCGCGAAGCACGCTGGGGATCGGAGGGATCTTCCACGGCGCCGTCGAGGTGAGCTCGAGGTACTAGCAGCTAGATGCGTGCTCGGGGTCGCGAGAAGTGCGCTGGGGATGCAGCTACATGGCGTTGTCGAGGGATCGGACCACATCGCCAGGCTGGTGTCACTACTTTTGAGAGCTCCCAAAAGTGACGCACGCACCGCGCCACTAGAAAACTCTTGCGGGATGCTGACCGCACCCTCCCCCTCCCGCACCCCCTCCCCCACCCCCTCCCCCACCTCCACCTCCCACCCCCCCCCCTCCCCCACCCCTCCCCCACCTCCACCTCCCACCCCTCCCCCCCCCCTCCCCCTCCCCCTCCCCTCCCCCCCCCCCTCCCCCTCCCCCTCCCCCCCCTCACCCTCCCCCTCCCCCTCCCCCTCCCCCTCCCCCTCCCCCTCCCCCTCCCCTTCTCCTTCACCCTCGCTCTTCACAATGTGACAGTCCATCTAACCAACTTCCGTCCACCCACCTTCCAAGTGTTTGGAGAGGAAGGGTCTTTCTGATACTGCGTGCGTGGATCAGTCTCTTTCAGCTGCCGCCTGTAATCCAACCCCTACCACACCTACCGAGAAACAGTTGACATGGGGGAAACAAAACTGAGCAGTCATCAACTGTCCCTCCTCTTCTCTTTCCCCCTCATGCGTGCCACCTCAACCTGGTGCCATTCCCTAAGTCCTTCCTTGTCTGCCTATCACCCACCTCTTAGGTGTTTGGCGAGGAATGGTCCTTTGGGTATTGTGAGCGCGGGTCAGGCGTGTTCAGCTGCCGCCCGAAATGCAACCCTTACTACACGTACCGAGAGACAGTCGACATGGGGGAGACGAAGCTGAGCGCGAAGCGAGCGGGGCAGATCATAGCTGAGATGAGCGTGCAGTGGCCTGGCGAGTCGTATGACATGCTCGGGCGAAACTGTAACCACTTTTGCGACGAGCTGTGTGTGAAGCTGGGCGTCGGGCCCATTCCAGGTGGGTGTTTTTGGTTCACTACAAGCACAATCACATCTACAGCATACCTGTTCGAGGTTTATATGAGTTTGCGACCACTTCTGCGACGAGCTGTGTGGTAAACTGGGTCTCGGGCCCATTCCGTGCCAGCGCTGTTGACTCATGACAAGCAGTACACATACAAATATACCTGCTAGAGATTATTTTGTTCACATCCCGTTGTAATCGTAACCAACTTTCTTTTACAAGCTGTACATTTGCACAGTCATCGGGCCCAATCCAGGTGGTGAATGGATGGGGTGTCGTGCCTCATCATTGTTGCGATTCTTTAGAAATCTCTGCGCTGTCATGTCAGCTGCCTTTTTCCATCAGAGTCAACTCTGCGCTATCATGTCTCTGATGATGTCAGCCCTGCCCAACCCTTCCACTCACCATCGCACAACCCTCTCTGCTCTGCTCCTTCATTCAAGTCGACTCAAAGCCAAACTCTTAACTCACCACCAACCAACTCCTGCCTTCTGCTCTTTCCCTTTTCAGCGTGGGTCAACCGGTTCGCTCGCACAGGAGATTCTGCTGCCGAGCTGTATGATCAAGTGGGGCAGCAGGTGAGTGTGCGTCAAGGCAACCTTTGATCTGGTCTGTAAAATCTTGAATAATAATAACACAATCTCTTTAACTCGTTGCTGAGATGCATATCAGTTGATGTGCTCTCAACTGTTAGCTTTTTTTTTTTTCACCTGCCATTTCTTTTTCCTGCCCAGGTTGCTGCTCTGCAGGAATGGAGCAGCGGCACCTACAACTACTGGTTCGGTGCTACCAGCCCTGCTGCTGCTGCCAATAATGCCGCTGGTGCCGCTGGTGCCGCTGGTGCTCCTGCTCCTGGTGCTGCTGGTGCTGCCGGTGCTGGAAGTGCTGCTGGCTCGGTTGGTTCAGCTGGTTTGGCTGCTCCTGTGGGATCCGTGCAGGGGAGGAGTTGGGCGGAGTTTTGGAGTGGGAGGAAGGGAGATGAGCCGGATGGGGCTGAGTTGCTGGAACCAGGCGAGGAGAGGAGCATCATGGGTGTTCGTGAGAGTGAGGGGCGGGGAGAGGGGGAAGGGAGGACAGGAAGAGAAGGGAGAGAGGAGGAGGTTGAAGAGGGTGAGAAGGGGAACTCGGAGACGAGTGATAGAAGGGAGACGAAGGAGAGGGAGAAGGAGAAGGAAAAGGGTGTGCTCCGTGCAAGTCTTCCTTTGCTACCAACTGTCCCTCCAGAAGCAAACACAAGCTACAGTGTTGACTAGTGGAAAATAACAATGTGATATCAAAATATTGTCTAGTAGCAGTTCTTGTAACTTTTGTAAGTCCAGAAGCAATCTACAACATATTCTATTTGTACAACAACTTACGATGCTTCCATGTTTCTATCGGGAAACATGTTTCGATTCACTCCCTTCAAGGTCGCGCTTTTTGCAGTGATCGTGGTCATCTCGTCGTCGGATGCTTCGCACATTCACATCTCGATTCTTCCAGCTGTCCTTCTCAGTGAACGTTCTATCCCAGAGAACCATAGCCGTTTGGAGCGATCGTGGTGGTCGTCGTCGCATGCTTCGCGCGTTCACATCACAGCAATCCCCCCAGCTGTCCTTCTCAGTTAGCGATCCGTCTGCGCTTACTATCGCGTACGGCTCGCGTCGATACCAATGGCGCCGCGCGGGTCCGTCGTCGCGTTTCAGAAGCGATTCAAGCAGTCGTCTCAGCAGATGCTGGAGGTAGGCTTTTCGATGGAGGATTGACCAGCATGTATTGCTTCGTGCTGGCGAACCATTCTCTCCTGATTTCTTGTTTCCTTCTTTCAACTTCACTCTCCTTCGTTCCGTCTTCATCCTTCTCCCTTCCCTTATTCCGTCTATTCCTCTTCTTGACCCTTGTTCTTCATTTTTTCGAAGTCTCTGGATTCCGCTCGGAGGCTCCTCAACACTTCTTGTTTCCCAGTTTTGAAATGCTAGCCACTTGATCCGATTCTTTCCCTCCCGTTTTGGTATTTTCCCCTGTTCGTCCTCCCCGCAGCTCTTTTGAGGCGCTTCATGAGGCGAGGCGGCTTTTGAGGCGCCTAAAAAATGCTGGCCTCTCGATCCGATATTTTCCCATTCTTTCTGGTTTTTTGCCTGTTCGTTCTCCCTTCAGCTCTTCTCAGAAGCAGCTCCGGAAACGTCCAGGAAGGTGACCAGGGATGACGTGGCCAAAGCAGCAGAAAGCCTCGTGAAGCAAGCTGTTAAAGGTAAGGATTTCTCATACAGTTGTCAAATCCGGGTTGTGAATATACCTGTATGTCACAGACGTCTCATCCCAGTCATCTCAGCAAGTGAATATTAATAATGAAAAAATCGCCTAAGGTCAACAATATAGCTGCCAACTTTGGGATTTGAGTGTACATACATGCCACAGAAAGTCTCATCGCAACCATTTCTGCTGTTCTTCTCACCACCACAGGTTCTGTCCTTCCCCTTTGATGCACTCTTTTCCCTTTCCTATACCTCCTCCTCCTCCCTCCCCTCTCCCCCCCCCCTCCTCCCTCCCCCACCACCTTTTTCATCCTTCCCTGCGATTACATCTCCTCCCACTCGCCTCTCCCACCCCTTTCTTCCACAGCCCCTTTTTCCTCCCTCCCGCAGTGGCAATCTTCTGGGCAGCGGCCTCTCCCCCCAAGGCCGGAGAAGCCGCCCCGCTGCTCTCGGCTTTCCGAGTTTTTAGACGACTCAAAACACCTCTCTTCCACCCCCTCATCCCTCGCCTGTTCTTTCCTCGGCATTCCCCTTGCTTCTACAAACACCCCTCTCTCAGTGGCAATTTTCTGGGCGGCTGCCTCTCCCCCAAAGGCAGCAGAAGCCGCTCCGCTGCTCTCAGATTTCCACGACTCCTTTGTGGCCTCCATGCTGCTGCTGCACGCCTGCAGTGCTGGCGCTGCTGCCACGTGGCATGCTGCGATTCGCTCGGCTGCGGAGGGTGTTGTGTCAGCCTCTGCTGCTCTGCTGGACACTGCACTGACCACATCAAATGGTATGGGGTTGTGTTGCTGACGTGGGCGGTGATTTGATTGCACTAGTTTTTTAGTCAGCAGCATGTGAAAAGTGGGGGAGGGGATTAAACGAACCGGTGTCGATTTTCTTCAGAAGGTTACAGTATTAGGTGACTTCTGAGTTGACTCAAAAGAGGTGACTTTTGAGTCACCTTTAATGAAGCAGTGTCGATTTACTTCTGAAGGTTACAGTCTTAGGCCTTCACTGATTTGTTTGCTTGAATTTTTTTTATTATTTATTTATTTATTTTTGTTTCACCTTTTTTTATTATCCCTCTCCCCTGTCGCCTCACAGTCAATCAGCGAGCTCAGCTGCTCCCCAGGCAGGTGGGCGTGCTGCAGTCAGCATACGCATCAGTGAAGAAGCCTCCAGTACCAAGTCTTGTCAACATTTTGCTTCTTTTCTATACCATCCTGTCTTCCCCCCCTGTTGCCGCACAGCCACACAGCGAGCTCAGCTCCTCGCCAGGCAGGTGGGCGTGCTGCAGTCAGCATACGCAGCACTGAAGAAGCTTCCAATATAAAATCTAGTCACTCATTTTGCTTTTTTTCTATTCTATCCCCTTTCCGTCTCACAGCCACACAGCGAGCCCAGCTGCTCCCCAGGCAGGTGGGCATGCTGCAGTCAGCATATGCAGCACTGAAGAAGCTTCCAGTAAGCAACGAGGCGGCTGTGGGTAGGGTGCTGGTTACTCTTGCTGCATCAATGAAAGACGTTGCCAGGGAGGTTGGGGAGATGGTGGGAAGAGAAGGGGTTCAGAACGGTGCAGTGGGGGAGGAGAAAGGAGAGGAGAAAGGGGATGTTGTGGGGGAGGAAAGAGCTGAGGAAGACCAAGGGGTTCAAGAAATACTTGAGGAAAAGGAAGGGAAAGAGGAGGAGAATCCTTCCAGTAATGACAAGGAGGAGGGTGGTGATGGTGGTGATGGTGATGAGGATGAGGAGGAAGAGGAGGATGAGGAGGAAGAGGAGGATGAGGAGGAAGAGGAGGATGAGGAGGAAGAGGAGGTGAGTTTGGGTGAGGAGGAGAGGGAGTTGGCACGGAGTGGTTTGCGTGTGGTTGAGGCAGCGGAACGGGTGATTCGGTGCCTGATCTACCTTGTGGCTGCTTGGCAGCAGCACCAGGAATCCTGGGGACAGCAGCAGCAGCAGCAGCAGCAGCAGGAAGAGAAATCACAGTCACAGGGAGTTGAGGGAAAACAACAGCAAGAGCAGAAGAAAAAGACTGGTGCGGCAAAGCGTGCAACTGGCAGTGGCACAAGTAGCAGCGGCAGCGGCAGCAATAGCACCAAGAACAGCAGCAGTACCTTGGAGTCGGTTTTGGGTGTGTGCATGGGAGCAAGTGAAGACGTGGATGAGATTGGTGCATCTCTCTTCCCGCCTCAAGAGCCCGGCACCATTCGCATGCGCGCACGGCAGCTGCTGGGTCGAGCGAGAGAATTGAAGTCACTGCTGCCGCTGCCGCTACCACCAGGAACAGAAACTGCTGAAAGAACTGCAGCAGTAGATTCAGGGAGTGTGGGTGTTGCTGTTGCTGCCGATGCTGCTGGTGAAGGGAAGGTGGGGAGTGGAGGCGAGATGGGGAAGAAGGGTGCAGGGAAGGGGGGGATGAGTGTGAGTAAGTTGCATGAGGCGATTGGGGAGATGGAGAGGGATATAGCTGCACTGTTGCTTGTGGTGGGAGAGAGTAGTGAAGGTGAAGTGGCGGGGGAAGAGGGAGCGAAGGTGATAACAGATAGGAAGAGGGATGAGCTGGTAGATCCTACTGGTGTAGCTGTTACAATAGTGAAATGTAGTTTAGGTGATTAATCAAGGGAGCCAAGACTCAGGAGGAGTACCTACAAAAGGAAAAAAAATAGTTTAGGTGCTAAGGTCGCATTCGTGTTGCACCAATGTTCATTATCATCAAATGTGATGTTCAAATTTAGCTTGCTTACCTTCCTTTTCCCACGAGGTATTATTCAGAAGGCATAAAAGACTTGCATGACTAAATATGTTGTGGGCTAAACCACTACTTGAGGATAGGGTCGATTTCATATGTACCACTACCGTATTTTTGTACACTGCAGCCTACAACAGGGGCGACATAATTGTGGCTCACCACCATCTGTTCTCGGTAAACCCCAACCGCTGGCCAATTTTCTCGCGCTTCTGGAACATGCAGGCACGGGGATCACGAAACAAAAATCAACCTTCTAGATTTATCGCCGACAGGATTCAACCTTCACACTAGAGTGATGGAAAGGAGATCCCGCTTGCACCATACAGCAACAATCCGTTAGGCATCAGTTTCCATCCTCGAGCTATTTAGGGGAGGGGGGTATCCTCTCCTGCTTTATGGTTGGACAGATAGTCTCCAGCTGCTCGGCATTAGTGTTCAGTTCACGGACTTCTTTTCTCTTCAAGATCGACATGCGCGCCATGGCGTCGCGACGTACCAAGCGATCTTACGCGATGCGCTGCATCGGCGTATATGCGCTGCTTCGGACCCCTTTACCTTGACGAGCGACGGGTGTTGACAGACAACAACGCTTCCTTGATCGCTCGGCGGTGACTGTTGCACATCTCAGCCTGACCTTGACACACGATGTTCTTGGAGGCTCGTTTCTGCTCGAACCTGACACAAGGTATGCATGCAATGCGATTAGCATTCTGTGGAGAATGGCTTCCGGTATCCATGGACCCAGGTTTTTTCCGTCCGGTTTTTTTTTAAGGCTTCCGATCTCTCTGAATGAAGAGTCAACGATGATGAAAACATACACATGGCTTCGTTTCTCGAAACATTCGCAGTGGCCGACTGAAAGCTTTCGCCCTTGCCGGGGCTTGAGAGCTGATGTGGCTTTTTCCTTCCTTGGATGGCTGAGTTGACTCAATGAGATCCGAAAATGCTTCCCTTGGTCAGCATTGTTTCTCAATCTGGCTTATTAACGTTACCAATGCTCTCATTGGTCAAGTCTATTCGTGACTCATGGTCTTTTCTTTTCTTTGTTGAACTTATTTCCGTCAACGATGATGAAAGCATTCATATGGCTTCGTTTCTCGAAACATTCGCAGTGGCCGACTGAAAGCTTTCGCCCTTGCCGGGGCTTGAGAGCTGATGTGGCTTTTTCCTTCCTTGGATGGCTGAGTTGACGTGATAACCATTTCTCCTGTATCGGATAACCATTTGTTCTTGTACACTCGTAGGAATGATGATGATGTGGATGATGATAACCATTTCCTCAGTCGGATTCCTTCTGACACCTTCGGGTGGCTGAAGCTACTCAACCTTTCTCGCCGACACATCCATCAGAAGTTCCTCGTTTTTTTTTTTTTTTTCTGCTTGTTTTAGTACTTCTTTCTGATCTTTCTATGATGGTTTTGTGGATGATGAAAACTTTCCTTCAGTCGGATTCCTTCTGACGCTTTCGGGCGGTTGAAGCTATTACACCTTTCTCCAGCTGACACATCCATCTTTCCAATTTGTTTTAGTGTGAATCCATTTACTCAAGTTCGCTACTTAGGAGTGGAGGAACGCCCTAATCAATGACGTTTCTCCCCATTATTTGTAGCAAGATGGACAAGGAGCATAAGGATTGGCGTGAATTTTCCTTGCACAGCCAACTTACCGCGTTTCTGACAATTCAAGTTTCTGGGATGTTATGCGAGGTCACCTTTGGTACTTTGCTCACCCTTGCCGTTCCGTGTTCACTTTTATGCAGGTTCAATTCTAGACCCAAGATCTCTGCATGGAACGCCAGATGCTGCAACCGTGCATTGGAGGAATACGACATTGATGTGGACGGAAGTTGTAAGCCCTCTTTCCTCTTACCTGACGATGGAGGCTTGAGGCACTTGTTATCTTATTACGGCAAACGGATTGGTGGCGTTGATGAAATACGGACTCCCTCTACTGAAAAGCATGAGGAATCTCCGGCGGAATCGAACCTAAACTAAATCTGCCATGTCTGAGCCACCAAATTTCATGCTGTAGCTACATCCCTCGTAGCTTTATACATGTATTTCTGTTGTGATGTTCTCTGCGTCGCATCTTGGGATAATGCATCGATGTTTTGTGAACGTTGGAGATGATTTTACATTTCAGGTCTAACCTACTGGAGCTGCTAGTGCAAGAATTCTGTCACTGCGTTTCTCTTAGCCCTCCTCTGAGCCCTGGATGTGAGCCTTCGTGCAGTCCACATGTCCAGGGTATGATTGGAGGGCCACATGAACATGCCATGGCAAGGTGTAAGCCTGGGTGGTCATTGCATCTTTGTAGACGTTCTGGCGCTCTCTTCGCCTCTGCGCATATGCTGGATGCTACACCTGAATTCCGGACTAAGGGGTTTTTGGTTCTGCCCATCCTCTGCCCATCTCTTATCCTCCCGTCACCCCCTTGGATGCATCGCCGATTTCACCTTGCTTACAGTTTGCGGAGCCACAACTGAGGCAGCATGCTGTGAAACGTGATGGCTTGTTGGACTGATGGTCAGCCTTCTGACGTGCGCCACTGGTCAGTAGCTTCTCTGCCCGCTACTGTTTTCCGCTCGCATTCTCTGCGATTTTCTTATGCAACCTCGTTGTTCAGGGTTACAGCCAGCCGTGCAGTGATGTGATTCAGAGTATTCTGACACCTCTACAACTAGAGTCTAGTTGCCTTTGGGCTTCAAGGCTCAATGCTGATAACCCTCTTTGTTGTAGTCTGAGCACGGTTTCCGGGTGCCTCATGCTGTCTTCCCATCGCTTTGCTTAGCAGTATCGTCACCAGTTGTCTGGTCTATCCTGTAGAGGAAACTGAACCGTGTGTTTGGAAGCAAGCTCACTCCATACTGCGCCTGATTTGTGGAGCAGTGTGATTTTTTCACTTGCAATATCGCAGCATTGGGTGCTTTGATTGAGGGGTTATGCCTTTCATGTTCACCCCTCCTGAACTCATGCAACATTCTCTTGCATACAGGGATAGGTGGATGGCCTGTCAAGACATGCAGGGACGAGAGGTGTTGTGGATGATGATGGAAATCAACCATGGTCGTGGTGTTGGAACCAGTTATCAAGGCTATTTGATAAAATTTTGCTGTAATTTGAATTGACAAGTTCGGTGATGTTGTACCGTATGTTTTGGAATGCATATTGCATGAATAATGTGTTGAATGAGAAGAAATGGAATGCTGTAGCCAGTAGCCAGTAGCCAGTAGCCAATAGCCTGTAGCCAGTCTCAATCTGATACGGTTTTGCAGTTCGCAACAGGTGGGCGTGACTCCCAGTCCATCCAACCAAGTGAGAAATAAATTTAGGGTACATTCCAGTGTGGACACATGTCCCAATCGAGTGTAACGCTCCGAACCGAACTAAACCAGAGACGCGAAAATTTCAAACCTAGGGTGCAATTTGGTGTAATACGATGCAGTGCGGTAGAAACGATTGGGACACATCGATTGGGACATGTGTCCACAGCGGAATGTACCCTTACTTGTCCATCAATCGATACACTCTCAATTATATGCTCACAAAAACAACGGATCATTCACAGTTGAGACTGCTTGTAGGGAACCTGCTTGCGCCTTTGATTATGAACTGTCTGGTGATAAACTATTTTGAACCATCTGCTCATTGAGAAAATCAAACAACAGGACAGAAAAAAATGCTGTTGTCAGGTGGAAAGGGGAGAAGAAACATTGGTCGACCTCTCTACACTGTTGATAGGCTGTATAGGCTGAAATACCGCAATCATAGCTAACTGCACAACCTCTGCGGCAGTTTTCAAACAACCATCAACCAAAGATCAACCAAAATATCACCATGACGACACCAGCATCAACCTCATGCCGTGAACACCAACATAACAGAAGCATGCCCACCAAACTACCACACCACACCACCATACCACCACAACTCCATCCACTCACCAGCGAACCAACCCTCTCCATAACCTTCATAACCTCCATGACCGTTGGATCCTCCTCATCCTTATCAGAACAGTATCACTGTCACCATGCTTACTGCCCAGGAAAAAACAAAACAAAACAAAACAAAACATACCACCATACCACCACCCCACCACATCCCCACCCACCACGATACCACCACTGACACAGCACATCACCCTACCCACTCACCAGCGACCCAACCCTCTCCATTGCTTCCATGACCGTTGGATCCTCCTCATCCTCGTACCCCACCTGGGTTGTGAAGGGAAAGGAGGGGAGGAGCGGGAATAACAAAACAAATCAACAAAACAGACAAACAAACAAAAAAGCTCAAACTTGCATGTATGTCGGAGCGACTAACACTTGCTTTCTCTTCAGCGACCATTTGGAAACTGGCAGAGGAATAGAAAGGCATGAGCACAGGTAAACAAAGGGGCTGGTAGTAGAGAAGAAGAGAGCAGGTGGTGACAGAGAAGGCCGGGAACCAAATCTGGGAAAAGTACTGTAATGCTCGGTGGGTTGCCAGCCTCACTGCTCTAGAATCTCCAAAAAGCACTGCCGAAAAGCGCAACCATTTCAAGAACACACGGCAGCATGGGAAGCGGAGGTAAAAGTGGCAGTGGCGGTGGGGTGTGGGGCAAGCATAGCGTAGTCGTCAGTCACCTGGAGTATTCTTGCTCCGTGCACAGCCCACAGAGCTTTTCTGCCCGCCTCCTGGGAACACACACAGAATCGGCAAAAATAAAATAAAATTAATATAATATTCAATAAATAAGGGGGGTTTGTATGAGATCTGTTTTCATTTCTAAAAATGAAAAACACGACTGGATACAACAGACGTAGCACGCTATAGCCACACCCACGTCAGATGCGATGAGGAAGAGCGCATCAGCAGCATCGGCCCTGAGCTTGGAATCAGTCACAGGGACGGGGGTGGTTCATATGCCAGTAATAGCAATAGTAAAGCCAGTAAATCCCTCTAGTACAGTACACCGGAACGATGGATGGAGCCACACCCACCTCAGAGGCAATGAGGAAGAGCGCATCAGCAGCATCGGCCCGTAGCTTGGCGTCTGTCACAGGGGGTCGCTCCATGGATAGTGGCACTGCAAGCTCTGGCGGCATTTGGTCCCTGTCCTCCTTGCTGTATACCTGGGATGGGGGAGGTGCGAAAAGGAGGGCACACAGATGGCAACAGCATCAGCAGCATCGGCCCGGAGCTTGGCGTGGGTCACAGGGGGTCGCTCCATGGATAGTGGCACGGCCAGCTCTGGTGACATTTGGTCCCTGTTGTCCTTGCTGTATACCTGGGAGACGAGTGGGAGGGCAAGAGCAAGGGCAGCAGCAGCGACGGCCAGAGAAGGTCAGCAAGGAGCAGCAGCCATGAGGGGATGAGGGAACGTCTCTGTCACAAGAACCACCTACCACCCACCACGCTCTTCTCTCCTCTCGACAATCCTTCTGGCAGCCAGAAGGGTTGACCACACCCATCTTGATACAGCACACACTTCCTTGCTTCTGAGAATTCTCAAAAGCGAAGGCACCCTACCCTCACACTTCCTTGCCCGAATCACCCTACCCTCACACTTCCTTGCCCGAATCACCTTACCCTCACACTTCCTTGCCCGAATCACCCTACCCTCACACTTCCTTTCCTACTCTGTTTCACACCCTCCCCCTTCCAAACTCACTCTTGTCCCGGCCAATGGAAGAAGCAGCGACGGCCAGAGCAGGTCAGCAAGGAGTAGCAACGAGGGCAGGGCCCCAGAGCTAGCGTCGAAACAGCAGTTTCTGACCGTTGCCATGGCCTGGTGAAGGGGGAGGGGAGTTAAACGAGTGGGTCAAGTCTGGTGGGAGCAATAACAAGGTTAGGGTCCTTGAACTAGCATCAAAGCAACAGTTTGACCGTTGCCATGGCCTGAAGGCATCAAAGCAACAGTTTGACCGTTGCCATGGCCTGAAGGCATCAAAGCAACAGTTTGACCGTTGCCATGGCCTGAAGGCATCAAAGCAACAGTTTGACCGTTGCCATGGCCTGAAGGCATCAAAGCAACAGTTTGACCGTTGCCATGGCCTGAAGGCATCAAAGCAACAGTTTGACCGTTGCCATGGCCTGAAGGCATCAAAGCAACAGTTTGACCGTTGCCATGGCCTGAAGGCATCAAAGCAACAGTTTGACCGTTGCCATGGCCTGAAGGCATCAAAGCAACAGTTTGACCGTTGCCATGGCCTGAAGGCATCAAAGCAACAGTTTGACCGCTGCCATGGCCTGAAGGCATCAAAGCAACAGTTTGACCGTTGCCATGGCCTGAAGGCATCAAAGCAACAGTTTGACCGTTGCCATGGCCTGAAGGCATCAAAGCAACAGTTTGACCGTTGCCATGGCCTGAAGGCATCAAAGCAACAGTTTGACCGCTGCCATGGCCTGAAGGCATCAAAGCAACAGTTTGACCGTTGCCATGGCCTGAAGGCATCAAAGCAACAGTTTGACCGTTGCCATGGCCTGAAGGCATCAAAGCAACAGTTTGACCGTTGCCATGGCCTGACAGAGAGGGAGGGGAGAGGAAACAGGTGAGTGAAAGGGAAGGGTGGGTTAGGGAGGGCAGGTCCGCAAGGAGGCAGGAGATGGTTAGAATGAAACATTCCATAATGTTCCATCTCATGGATGGCAGGAAACATTCCATCTCACCCACCCACCCACTCACTCACTCACTCACTCACTCACTCACTCACTCCCTGCTTTGCTGCTACTATCACAGTGAAATTATTGATGAACTCTCCAGCTCGCTGACCCTTTAAGGGATTTGCTAAGAGTGGCAAAAGGGATGTGTCCCTCACAAATCCCCTTAACCGCTTTGCTAAGAATTATGAGATTGATGCATCTCTACCTCACCCACTCACCCCTTGACTGCGGATGCGGTTTGGAGATGACGTCTGCGGCAGAATCTGCCGTAGAAGCTTCTTCTCAGGGTCCAAGAGCAGCTTCCTGGCAGCTTCCAGGCGAGTGGCGTTGACTAGAATGGTGGCCACGTGCTCGTAGTCGTCCTCCTGCCCCTCCTCCCTGTCAGCACTAGTAGCGAACTGCCTTACAAGGGAGGCGAGGAGCGGGACGGTCCCACTGGGCTGGATTTAGAGGGGCAAAGAGAGGGGAAGGGAGGGGGGGACGGGGAGAAGGACAAGGGAGAGGGAATGGTGGTCACGTGCTCGTACTCGTCCTCCTGCCCCTCCTCCCTGTCTGCACTCGTAGCAAACCGCCTGAGGAGAGAGGCGGAGGAAATCAGGGGAAAGGAGGAAAACAGGGAGCGGTGGGGGTGCGGTAACGGGGAGGGGAGTAAGAGCGGGCAGTGTCTGAGTAGGAAGAGTAGAGTGTGAGTGTGACGAGAAGGAATGGGAGGAGTGGGAGTGAGTTACAGTCAGGAACCTTACCATGCTTCGCACTCACTTCTCTTCGCAACCCTTCTAGCAGAGTCAGAATCAGCAGCAGCAGAAAATATGATCCCACATTCTCCTCCTTCTCCCCTGTTCTCACCTCGAGAAGTTTCTCCGCTCCTTCGTCCAGCTGAGTCAGATTCGCCAGCAGCATCACCATCAACCCCGCGTTCTTCCCCTTCCCCCCTCCTCCTCCCCCTGCTGCTCCCCCTCGCCCGACGGCCATCCCCCCTGCTGTCTCCACGCCCCTCGCTTTAATCACAGCCTTTGCTGCCACTTCGTGCTGTGATAGATTTACCAGGGCTTGAGCAGATGGCAGGGAGATTTCCTAGAAAATGGGGTGGAAAAAAACGGAGAGAGGGGAAATCAGGGAGATTCAAGGGGTTAGTTGCAGCTGCTGCCACTTCGTGCTGAGATAGCTTCACCAGGGCTTGAGCGGAAGGCAGGGATATTTTCTGATGCGTGGAGGTGGAAAAAGGGAGAGAGGGGAAATCAGAAAGAGCAAGGGGTTAGTTGCAGCTGCTGCCACTTCGTGCTGTTATAGTTTCACCAGGGCTTGAGCGAACGGCAGAGAAATTTCCTGGAGGGAAGCAGGTGAGGGGGAGGACGAATCTTTAGAGAGACGAAGGGATTGTTGCAGCTGTCACTTTGGGCTGAGATAGGATTACCAGGGCTTGAGCGGATGGCAGGGAGATTTCCTGGGTTGATGGATGGTGGAAAAGGAGAAAGAGGGGAAATCAGAGAGAAGAAGAGGTTGCTGCTGGTGCTGCCACTTCATGCTGTGATAGGTTCACCAGGGCTTGAGCGGATGGCAGGGAAATTTCCTGGGTTGATGGATGGTGGAAAAGGAGAAAGAGGGGAAATCAGAGAGAAGAAGAGGTTGCTGCTGGTGCTGCCACTTCATGCTGTGATAGGTTCACCAGGGCTTGAGCGGATGGCAGGGAAATTTCCTGGGTTGATGGATGGTGGAAAAGGAGAAAGAGGGGAAATCAGAGAGAAGAAGAGGTTGCTGCTGGTGCTGCCACTTCATGCTGTGATAGGTTCACCAGGGCTTGAGCGGATGGCAGGGAAATTTCCTGGGTTGATGGATGGTGGAAAAGGAGAAAGAGGGGAAATCAGAGAGAAGAAGAGGTTGCTGCTGGTGCTGCCACTTCATGCTGTGATAGGTTCACCAGGGCTTGAGCGGATGGCAGGGAAATTTCCTGAAGGAAACAGGTGGAGGTTGAGTGAGGGATGGTGTGAGGGAGGGGGGAAAGAGGAAAGAGGAGTGTTAGAGAGACCAAGGGGTTGCTGGTGGTTCACCAGGCTGCGAATGTAGCAAACGCTTTTGAGTCGACTCAAAAAGAGGGCAACTAAGGAGGAGTGTTAGAGGGTCGCAATGGTTCACCAGGCTGAGAACGTTTGTGCGGGGAACAAGAGTCACACGGGCCAAGTTGACTTTTGAGTCAACTCAAAAGTCAAAACGTTTGTGCTGCTAGTGGGAAACAGGGGTCACACGGGCCTGAGCGAATTGACTTTTGAGTCGACTCAAAAGTGAGTCGACTCAAAAGGAAACAGGGGTCACACAGGCCTGAGCGACAGGCAGCATACGTAGGGAAGAATGTGAGGGGGGACGTAAGTCGCACCTTATTGGCTGAGAGCAGCGGCAGCAGAGCAGCAGCAATGACGTCAGCCTCTGGTAGCAGTTGGCTGAGACCCTCATCTGATCCGGTTAGGCCCGCCACTATGCCCACTGCCATGCGCTGCACCTGGGATGGCGAGATGGGGGGAGAAGGGCGAAAGGAAAAGAATCACCAGCGAGTGAGAGGTTGCTGAACCGGTGAGGCCAGTTACAATGCCCACTGCCTGCGTTGCACCCGGGATGGCGGAATGGTAACAGGGAGGGAAGGGGTAGGGGTTGGCGGATGGGTGTTGAGAGAACATGCCATCTAGAGAGGGGATTAGACGGGTTTATTGGGACCTAACGGGTTTCGGGTTTCGGGTCTAGAGAAAACGGGAGAGCTATTCGAGAGAGTGGGATTGACGAAGCCCGATCGGGAGAAAGGCTTCGTTACAGAAAGTCGTGATCGAGTGTTTAGACCAGGGGACTGTGCTAGAAGATAACTTCTGGAAATCACTCCAGCGGGCCTACACTTGTAGTGATAGAAGGGTACCTCTGGTCGCGGCGAGAGTAAGAAGCCAACTAGCTCCTGCACTTCGGAAGCCATTCTAGCCGGCTAATATGACGGCTGCAGGACGGCGACCGACAACGGCGGCGGCGCTTCAGGCGACTAATCCAAAGTTGGTCGACACGGATTGTGTAATGATGCTAGCAAGTCCTGTACGTGAGTAAACGTCCCCTTTGTTAACCTGGAAATGATGGCACACAAAACTTGTAATTCACCCTTATCACCCCTATACTTGTAGATTAGTACCTGTGACCAGCTCCTTTACCGAGAAATATATGTGAAAAAGTTCTCGTGGGAATGTATGCATTTATAAACTAGATCTCAATTGTGGGAAATTGTAGCTCTCCTACATATTTCTGCACTCGGGCATATTTTGGAAACGAGGCAGCTATTGCTGATTCTACGGACCTGCTCGCCAAAGCTCCCCATTTTTCCGCACCCTTCCCACGTCCCCAAGGGCCAGAATTATCCAATTTCGAGGCGCGTGACTGGCACACTCGTGACTGGTGGGGCTGGGACGGGTTGATTTGAATTCACGCATTTCCCGTGATTCGTTCGAAAATTCCTTTGCAATGCTGGACAAGACAGATCGCGAGCATCCCTAGGTTTTGGAAGACCGCTGCATTCGGCGCGTTCGTTTCACGGAATCCACCGTGGACCTCTCAAAAAGCACAAGCCAGATGCTGATGTGCTACGCGTCAACATCTAGCTTGTCCACGTCATCCAATAAGACGCATTTTCTGGAAACACCTGTAAAACGAAAGTGTTACGTCAGCACAACAGACCGGAGGCACTCAAGTTCACATCAAAGATTGCTTCCCCGTTTTTCCCGCGCGTTGTTCTCAAGATGTCATAGCGTTTATTCGGTTTCGCTTATTACGCCTAATCAATAATCCCCAAGCACATCACCTCCTGTCAGCTTGAGTTGAATCTAATCTTGTTGATTAGAGCTTGATCGGTCGTTCGCGCGTTCGCCGCTGAGAGAGCTGGCGTATAGGAGAAACTAGCTGTGTTTTATTCTCACAGGCTTGAGCATCTTTCATTGTGTGAAGTACTTCCGTGGAAAAAGGAGAAGCATACACGGTGTACCCGAAAACTCGGGGGCAGAACGGGGGTTCACGCAAAGGTTGCGTGAAAAAAGGTTAATCTTGAATCGCGCCAACTCTGAAAGTAATAGAAAGAGCAGCGCACAGGCGTGGAAAGTAATAGAAAGAGCAGCGCACGGGCGTGGGCGCTTTTCTCGTTACAATGCCCCCACACCTCCAGCAGCAAACGTGCTTTGGCACCGATACAAGGATGGAATCTCCCGAATCCGTCGCAGTCACGCTCGATACAGTCACAGCCAACTCAGACCGCTACCGTCCGCTCCTAAGCGGCGAGCCGCAAATGCGAAAAGTCACCGAGTCGAGAGGAAATTCGCGGTTCGGGTCTGTCGTGTACAAGACGCAAGAGGGTCTCGAAGCTCCCTTGCTGGGCGATAAAGCGGCCGCGGGAAGAGGCGACTCGGACTCAGACATTGTGTATGGGAAGGATGTTGAACGCGCCGCGGGCGGGGTCGGCGGCGTGGGAGAAACGGAGCGCGCGAAGGGAATACGAGGCGAGGAGGAGTATCGGCGGATCGAACATCGGGGAAACAGCGGGTTTATTGACAGCGTATTTAACGGCATCAATGTTCTCGCAGGTGAGTGGCTTGTTGCAAGATTAAAAATCTGGGCGTTTCTTTTGTTTACGAAGGCCATGAAGTGTAAAGAGAAGAAAAGGCCAGAAAATATAGTAACAAAATTATGGCCAGAAAGACGCCGAGTCACGAACGCAGCTTCTTAGTCCTTTTCACGTTCCTCCTTCTTCCCCTACCCTCATCCCTCCCCCCTCTCCTCTACCCCCTTCCCCACTTCCCGCTTTTCCTTCCCCCGCAGGCATCGGCATTCTCTCAACGCCATACGCCACGGCACAAGCAGGCTGGCTGGGTCTGCTCGTGCTGCTCTTCTTCTCTCCTCATCCCCTTCTCTCCCCACCCCCTCCGCTCCCCCACAGGCATTGGCATTCTTTCAACGCCATACGCCACGGCACAAGCGGGCTGGCTGGGTCTGCTCGTGCTGCTCTTCTTCGCCGCCGCCTGCTGCTACACCGCCATCCTGCTGCTCTTCAAACCCCTCTTTTCCTCATCTTCCCTGGCCTTCTTTCCCATTCCGTTCCCCTTCCCCGCAGGCATCGGCATTCTCTCAACGCCATACGCCACGGCGCAAGCGGGCTGGCTGGGTCTGCTCGTGTTGCTCTTCTTCGCCGCTGCCTGCTGCTACACCGCCATCCTGCTGCGCCGATGCATGGACTTCCGACCACCTTCATCAACCTCCGCGTTTCCGTCCGATTCGTCGCTTCGATCCTTCGCGGACGACCCCGCCGCGCCGCCCTCCGCCGCCTCCGCGCGCGCCTCCGCCCGCGCGTCCGCGCGCATCGTCCGCGCGCCGCGCCCCATCCGCTCGTATCCGGATATCGGGGAAGCCGCGTTCGGGCGCGCGGGGCGCTGGCTGACTGCGTTTCTGCTCTATTTCGAGCTATACGCCGTGACTGTAGAGCTGTTGATTCTAGAGGGGGACAATCTGGCGCATCTGTTTCCGTCCGGCGATATTTGTCTGCTTCCGGGGAGCCTGGTTGGGAAGGGGGGCCGTGGAGGGATGGAGAGCGGTGGAGTGTGGTTCCTGGAAGGAATAGCACGAGGAGGGGGAGGAGAGAGGGGCCAAAGGGAAGGGCTGTTCGGAGCAGCAGCAGCATTGTCATCAGCGGTTGTGAGAGGGATCGAACCGGCTTTAGAGGCAGTAGCGTTAGCTACAGGAGCAGGCAACCTCTGCCTAGAACCGAAGCAGTTTTACGTCATTCTTTCCGCGTTAATAGTCCTCCCCACCGTCTGGCTAAGAGACCTGAGCCTTCTCGCATACATCTCAGCTGGAGGTGTACTGGCGTCACTCCTACTAGTCTTCGGCGTGGGATGGCTTAAAGAAGTTGACCATATCGGGGATATTCCAGGCGGCATCAGCAGCACCACGGAATGGTTCAAACCCATGGGGTTACCAGCAGCAGCTGGTTTGTTCGGATTTTGTTTCTCCGGGCACGCGGTCGTGCCGAATATTTACCGATCCATGAGGAAACCGGACCATTTCACGCCGGTTATGCTCGTGAGTTTCTCCGTGTGCACTCTGCTTTATGGCGGGATGGCTCTTATGGGGTACGCCATGTTCGGCTCGTCGGTGCAGTCGCAGATCACGCTTAACTTGCCGCCGGCACTTAGTGCTTCCAAGGCTGTGGTATGGACCACAGTGGTGAATCCTTTTACTAAGTTTGCGCTCACTATGCTGCCGATTGCGCTGGCTTTGGAAGAAGCCCTCCCCACCGCCCACCCGCACTCACTCCCTCACTCTGACTCGCATTCTCACTCTACCCAAGAGGGGGATTTGTCTGCTGAAGGGGATGCTGACGTCATGGAAGGAGGCAGCATGGGCACCGGCACAGGCACAGGCTCGGGAACAGGCATGGGAACAAGAGCGGGAACAGGCATGGGCAAGGGTATGGACGTGGGCTTGGGTGTGGATTCATGGCAGCACATAGCGTCTGCCACAGCCCTCCGGACGGCACTAGTGGCCGGCGCAGTCACTGTAGCGCTCTCCGTCCCTTTCTTCGGGCTTGTCATGGCGTTTATTGGAAGCTTCCTGTCGCTTTCCATCTCTGTTATGCTACCGTGCGCCTGCTACCTGAAGCTAATGGGTGGGCCGTGGAGGGAAGGGGGGAGATTAGGGTGGAGGGAGGTGGTGGGGGTGATGGGGCTGTTTCTGATTGGCCTGCTGGCCGCTGCTTCTGGAACGTTCTATGCGGTCAGGGGGATTACAGATGAGTGGTGATGGGCGGATTCTTCTAATTCTCATAAAGCTTCCTCTCGCTTTCCATCTCCGTCATGCTACCGTGCGCGTGTTATCTGAAGCTCATGGGTGGGCCGTGGAGGGAAGGGGGGAGATTAGGGTGGGGAGAGGTGGTGGGGGTGATGGGGCTGTTCCTGATTGGCCTGTTGGCTGCGGCTTCTGGGACGTTCTATGCGGTCAGGGGGATCACAGATGAGCGGTGATGGTTTCTGAGGCGCCTCCATATTCATGAACCTGGGTGATGGGGTTTGAAGCTGGGGTGGGTAAAGGGTGTGGGAATGATGAGGGTGTTCCTGCGTTTGTTCCTGGCTGGCTTGCTAGCAGCTGCTTCCGAGATGTTCTATGCGGCCAGGGGGGTTACGGATGAACGGTGATGGGAATTTTATGCTTCTTTTATATCCTTTCACCTCTGTAGGACGGGCTGTCAAACAATGCATATTGTGTTTGTGTAGGCTGCTAGTGGGGTAGCCCATATGGGGTACAACCCAATGTTAGGGTTAGCTTATGTACCCAACTCTTGATCAATGCATTCATTCTTGTCTCTAGATTCTGACACGGGCTGCTGGCGCTTTTGTGCATTGCCCTGCTAGCAGATGCTTTTGAACCAGTTTGAGTGGTGTTGGAGGCACTTCGGAGATCGGTACGGATGGAGGCTGGGATCGGCGAAGGTCAGTGGGAGTGATGCGTTGTTCTCCAGACTGTTGCAGCTGGGAGTGGTGCTTATTTCAGGTGGAGTCTGTTGGAGCTGACTCTTGAGTCGACTCGAAAGGGACGCTGGTTTCTCCAGGTTGGCCTGCTGGCTGCTGCTTCTTGGGAGGTGTTCCGTGCTGTTAGCAGGGTTACGGGCGAGTGGTGCTGGGCGATAGTGCTGTCGCGCATTGGCTTGCTGGCTGCTGCTGCTACGACGCTGTATGTTACGTGGAGGTGGATTCTTGGCTAATATGAATTGTCAGAGGCCTTACGTCTAGCCACACAGTGTCTGGCATGATTTTTCTTTCTAATGTTGCTGATTGTGACACGACTTGAAAGGAGACAAGCTCCTTCTTTCGGCAGGTCTTGGCGACCTGCCACCTAGTCTCATTTGCAATTTCCAACTCTCTTGCTTGTAAATATTTTTTATATGAAATTTTTTTTCATATTGGGGGTTATTTGTTGCATGGGATGCAAAGAGAGTCCATGCCATAGTGTATTCTAGTTGTCCCCTAGTTGCTTATTCCGCTCTCTCTGAACGTCTCGCGATCACATCAGTGGGGAGTGTGTGTGACAGTGCGTGAAATTTCTCATGTGCTGAATCTTGAGGCAGAAGTATTGTGACCAGAATTGTGAAGAGGTTGCCAATATCACCTCCCTTCTCCCAGTTCTGGTAGGTTGGTGTTAGGTGGCATCAGAACAGCATGGTATTGACAGCACGAGCACGTGAAATACGGTATCCAGACTGTACCACTATGGTTCTTGATACAGTACATGCATTGCATTGCTCCACAAATACCGTACTACAAGAGCAAATGCCATGTGACAACACCAATACTCCTGCCTACTACCCAGCACAATCAACACAGCATCGAGGCAATGCTGCTTCAGCAGTCAGCCAATGCCACCGGAATCACACTGGCTGGTCAAAGCCACGTGGAGAGGAGGTTGGAATCCCAACCTCACACATCCTCATGACCCATCCTCCCAAGCTGGGCACAGGCAAGCGAGTTATTCAACTCAGGAACCAGAGGCAGAGCCTAGCCCAAGCCTATACCTGTATCACCTTTGTGAGAATTCCCAGCAGTGATACAAGCATAGCCTATGGCTATGGGCGAGTCAGCATCGCCCTAAACCCTGGCTATGCCTAGGCTACGCCTAAGCCCTCCAGGCGACGCACTTGGTGGGCTTGAGGGAATCACCTTCGCCCTTCTGCAGGGTCTTGGGCAGGATGACGTCATCCACCCTGTGCACCTGCACCACTCGGATCGATATGACGTCAGCAGCCACCACGGAAGCTTCCTGCGGGCCGTCCTTGGCCTGCACCTCGACTGGCTGGGCGCCGCGAGTTGACACCTTCACCAAACGAGCCTTGCACCCGCCTGCTGCGGCCTTGAGCTGCACGGAATGTTGGCGAGCATATGAAAGGTTGGAAGGGATTAGGAGCGGTAGAATGATATCGGATCCTCCCAGGGATGGATGTGTCACATGATGGGGTATGGATCAGTTCGGAAAATGCAATATCAGGTTCTTTACCATCACCACCCCATCATTACTAGCACTATCACAATGTCTCACCTGCTTTCCCTGGGGCAGTGCCATGAGCTCAGCGGCAGTCATTTTCTTCTGTACTACGTGCAGCAGCAGCACTTCGCGCAGCACCTTGTCGTCTTCAATCGCCTTCTTCGTGTCATTGGAGAGCTCCTCGAACGCCGCGTCCGTGGGCGCGAAGAGCGTCGCCTCGTAGCAGTTGAAAAGGTCAGCGAGGTCTTTGTCTAGGTCTGAAATTTTGAGTGAAATTCAAGAACGAGAGAGGGTAATAGGTGAGGGACGGACGCCGCGTCGATGGGAACATGAGGACTGAACTATAGGGTATAAGACGAACGAAATGCTCGGTTTTACTACCGAAGAACAATGGGCTTTGCGTCTCTTCGAGGAATATTGAAATCCGCGGCAGGATACAGCTCAGATTCAAGTTATTGCGTCATCCTTACCTGTCGTCTTAAGCGCGGCGATCAGAGTCGAGTAGTTTCCGGCCGCCGTGAGCTCCTTCACGAGGTTGCTCACCACCAGCTTCCCGTCGAAGCGGCAGTACGGGCGGTTGCGCGCAGCATCTGAGGGTGAGAGAGACATGGCAAAAACTGCCACCAGCAGCAGAACGGCGAAGGAAGTCACTTTGGAAGCCATAACGCGGTGTGAAGAAGGGAGGTCACGGCAGAAGCGAGACTTTTAAGGGGCTAGAGTCGTTTTTTTGGAATCTGAGTAAATTCAGAATGGAGTGACTAGAAGTGTTAGGGGCTAATTGGTTTTGGAAGTGATGAGGAGGGGGAGCGAATTTATGCAAAAAGCTGGATGGAAGGATGTGGAACATTGGGGAATTGGAATCTCGAATGCGGCTCGGCGAGTGGAAAATGCGGCTCGCGTGAAGCGGCTCGCACCGCAGCAACTTCACCCAGATCACACACCACTTGGAAGTGGGATCACCGCGCCGTCAAGTAAATGGAGCGCAGGAAATGACCGTCAACAAATTCTGGCCAATCGAAGTGCTCAGAAGTGTTATGCCAAAACCCTGGTCGGTGCTCCCTGACCTTCGTGATTGCTTCCCTTTCAAGGTGACCGACGACAATTCCCTCGCGTCCGTCCGTCTGTTGGCTTGAGCGGCATCGCACGCGCAATCCTCGGAACTTGGCGATTGTTTCGCTGCGGGTGTGCTGCACTGCACCATACAATCATGGATGAGGGTACAGTGTTTGCTGCTTTACGTATGACCAAGGGAGGTAATAGCAACAAAGAAACACTTCATAACAAACACTGGTACCATATCATCAGAAGATGATTCAATGTATGATCACATAATACTCCAAGTCAATCTCTTTATATTGGGAGAAAAATTATGCAGATGTACATATAACGTGCCATGTCGTATTGATTCATCATTGTAATGCACCAACTTTTAAATGCACCAACTCCTATGTATGTATCTGAACCATCTCTTTCACATCCTCATCAACCATCATCCCTTCCTCTTCTGCATGTTTCACAAGTTCTGCAGCAGCAGCACCCTGCCCCCCTGCCACCAATGCGCTAACCATGCCCTGGACTATTGCTGGGTTGAGTGGCCTGGTCACTTTGCCCTATAAACTCATATCAATGCACCAATACCCTAGCATGCACCTGAACCATCTCTTTCACATCCCCATCAAGAACCACCGCTCCCTCTTCCTCCGCCTCCCTGTTCAAACATGCAGCAGCACCACCACCCTGCCCCTCGGCCACCACCTTGCAGACTTTAGGGAGGCTTATCCGGGAAATTTAGGTACGGTAATACACATAGACACACAAAGCAATGCAGCGCCATGGAGTATGCTGTTTGCCAGCTTCATGTCTCCAGTGAGGTGTTGGGGCATTGCAAGCAAGACTAGGTAGAACTACACTACAGATCTGGAATGCTTAATTTAGTAACAGGAAACAGGGCCCGTGCTAGGTTTTGGGGCACCCTGAGCCCTCAGGGCACTTTTCTAGAATCTTAAAAAATGCCCTGATTTCTCAAGGCAAATCTTCAAAGCCTTCCTGATTGGTCAGGGCTTTTGCAGAAACTAATCCTGACCTGTCAGGGCAAAAATAATAGTGTTCAGGGTTCTGAATTTAGCACACACAGACCAGACCAGACTCTGTTTAGCATAGCAGAGCAGCCGCAGCGCTGCAGCGCACATATACTTGGTATTATACTAGGCGAGTTGCCTTGGCGGTGGGTGATGGGGTTGGCTTGGCTGGTGTAGCGGGGGATCGGAAATGTCAAGGGGAAGAGAACGTGCGAAGGCGGGAAACATACAGGGGGGAAAATTTCAACGGAGACAAAAGTCCTCGGGGAAAAAATTCCCCCCGAAACGGAACACCCCCCCTTACCCCCCCCCCCCCCCCCCCCCCCCCCCCCCCCCCCAAAAAAAAATCCGCGTCAGGGCAGGCCTCGACATTCATCCTGACGCTACAGGGAAGAACACTACGGCCATCCTGAAACTCCAGGGCATTTCACATAAAAACATCCTGTGACCTCAGGGTTAAAATTATGACTATTCTGAAATTGCAGGGTAAATACAGAAGTGCATCCTGAATTCAGGGTAATCAGGATGTTTTGCCCTGATAACGTGGGCCCTGACAGGAAAGTTCCACAATATACATAACAAATAAAATGCATATAGGGTACCTTATATCGGCACTTTGCGCTACCCGGCCGGGCTGTCCCCAAATATAGACACATCATCTGGATGCTCATCACCAGGCAAAGGCGGAAACGTCTTGGCAATTTCCTTCAACACCCCCGTTATCTTCCCCACATCGATCTTCACTATGCTCTCCCCATCCCCATCCCCAAACGTCAGGTAGTACCGGAGCCCACACGCGTGTGCTAGGTGGTGGTAACACGCGTTGTTGCTCTTGTCGGGTCGAATCTCATAAACTGTCATGTTGGGTCGCATGAAGACCATGTTTGCCATTGCTGCTCCATGACCCGCTATAAGCAGCCTCGCTCTTCGAAACAGCGACCGAGCTGGAGTTGTGGGAACAGGAACAGGAACACGGGTCGTGCAGGAACATTAAGGGGGAGACGCGGGAAGGGGAAGGAGTTGGCAGAAAGTTTGGGGGGGCATCCGCACAGCCTGAAGTTATCATTGTTGGACAATGTTGGAAAGAAAATGGGAAACAAAAAGGCGAGAAAAAAAGCAAACACACTGAAATCGAGAGAAAAGGTCGAGTACCTTTGAGCATGGGCACTGAGCCATTTAGCACATGCACCCGGTTGAGTGAGAACACCGACACAGCGGACTCATACAGCTCGTCCCAGCGGTCCAATGAGCGCTTGACACCTGGCCGCCGCACCAGCAGCACCATCCAATCGGGCGGCACCGTGGCCGCCTCCGTCTGGTTCACCGGATCGGCCAATTCTGGCCGTTGGATCCAAGTGGTGGGCGGAAAGATGGGGAGGCCTTGTGGGGCGAGGAGGAAGTGGGAGCGGAGGAGCGACCAGAGGGAGGGGCTGGCCTTGCCACATGCCTGGTATAGGGGCTGGGGTGTTAAGGAGGGAGGGAAAACAGGAGGACAAGAGAAGGAGCACAACACTTGGAAATGAATCAGCAAAGAACTTAAGCTTTAAACACCGAAATGCGTGAGCTTGGAACAACAAAATGCCTAGAATTGGCATGTGGTATAAGAAGGTGCGCAACATGGTCATTTAAGTGATGCCGTGACTTACAAGGTACACCTCATCGGCATAAAAGAGCTCCCCGCGGCTTATATTAAGTCGGTTCATAGCGAACTGCTCCACCCCTATGATTGGCTTGGATATATTCTCGTAAAAATCCCACTGGATGGAGAGGGAATGGATAGAGGAGGAAAGGAGAGGCAGGGGGAAGGAAGGGTGTTTTGAGTTTAGGACACGTGCCCAGCTGTGATGGTGCATGCAGCTGTGATGGTGCATGCAGCTGTGATGGTGCATGCAGCTGTGATGGTGCATGCAGCTGTGATGGTGCATGCAGCTGAGATGGTGCATGCAGCTGTGATGGTGCATGCAGCTGTGATGGTGCATGCAGCTGTGATGGTGCATGCAGCTGAGATGGTGCATGCAGCTGTGATGGTGCATGCTGCTGTGATGGTGCATGCAGCTGAGATGGTGCATGCAGCTGTGATGGTGCATGCAGCTGTGATGGTGCATGCAGCTGTGATGGTGCATGCAGCTGAGATGGTGCATGCTGCTGTGATGGTGCATGCAGCTGAGATGGTGCATGCAGCTGTGATGGTGCATGCAGCTGTGATGGTGCATGCTGCTGTGATGGTGCATGCAGCTGTGATGGTGCATGCTGCTGTGATGGTGCATGCAGCTGTGATGGTGCATGCAGCTGTGATGGTGCATGCAGCTGTGATGGTGCATGCAGCTGTGATGGTGCGTGCAGCTGTGATGGTGCATGCAGCTGTGATGGTGCATGCTGCTGTGATGGTGCATGCTGCTGTGATGGTGCATGCAGCTGTGATGGTGCATGCAGCTGTGATGGTGCATGCTGCTGTGATGGTGCATGCTGCTGTGATGATGCATGCAGCTGTGATGGTGCATGCTGCTGTGATGATGCATGCAGCTGTGATGATGAAGCACATGCACCACCTTGCCAAGAAAGTGTACACACTTACACCAGCTGCAACCCCAAAATACACCAAACAAGTACACCTAAACCAGATGTACCTGGTCGCGGATGGAGAGCAGAGGGATGGTGGGGTGGGCGTGAAGCAGAGATCTGAGGAGGAAGAGGAGGTGGGACATCAAGTGTACCTGGTTGCAGGCCTACACACCTACACCAGGATTTTCCACCTGGTCATGAATGGAGAGCAGAGGGATGGTGGGGTGGGCGTGAAGCAGAGATCTGAGGAGGAAGAGGAGGTGGGACATCAAGTGTACCTGGTTGCAGGCCTACACACCTACACCAGGATTTTCCACCTGGTCATGAATGGAGAGCAGAGGGATGGTGGGGTGGGCGTGAAGCAGAGATCTGAGGAGGACGAGGAGGTGGGACATCAAGTGTACCTGGTTGCAGGCCTACACACCTACACCAGGATTTTCCACCTGGTCATGAATGGCGAGCAGAGGGATGGTGGGGTGGGCGTGAAGCAGAGATCTGAGGAGGAAGAGCTGGGGCGTCCACTCGATGAGCCCGTGGTAGAAGTTGCGGCCCTGATAATACGCCAGGTTCACCACTCGCTTCAACCTATTGACCTTCGTTCCTTTCTTGTACTCAAACTGCAAGAGTGAAGGAAAGGGGTGAATTGATGAGCCCGTGGTAGAAGTTGCGGCCCTGATAGTACGCCAGGTTCACCACCCTCTTGAGCTTATGCACCTTAGTCCCCTTCTTGTACTCAAACTGCAATCCAGTGTTGAGACAGGGGAGGAACGGGGAGGAGGCGTCCACTCGATGAGGCCGGGATAGAAGTTGCGGCCCTGATAGTACGCCAGATTCACCACTCGCTTCAACTTATGCACCTTTGTCCCCTTCTTGTATTCAAACTGGAAAGATGGGGAAGGGGTTGGGACAGAACTGAGGGGAGGGGTGATTTTATTCATCTGTATGGCTTGGAATTTGAGGTAGAAAGTACGAACAAACTCATACTTGGAGTGGAAAAATCCGTGTTTGAACCTGATTGCGGATGGTGCGCAGGAGGCTCGACAACTTGACTCTTATACATTGAAAAAAATAAATAAAAAAACACATCACCTCACACACACGTTGTGTCACCTCACAACAGTCACCGCACACACACACATGCGCACATATTCAGCACCCTCTCTCACACACAGACGCATCACCTCACACGCACATGTCACCTTATGTACTCTCACCAAACACACTAGCACTTACCGGAGAGTCGTTGTTGCACCCCTCCCGGTTGAAATGAGTCGTTTTGTTGAACACATGCCCCTCGTGGTCGATATACACTCCCCGCAGAAGGTAAATCTGGAATGTACCCGGTTCATACCACCCGAAATCAGACGTGTGCGAGCAGCTCTCATCCCTCCCCTCCGGCCCCACAGTCGCCACATTTGCCTTCTTCGGGCAGTTTATAGGAATCGCCGGGCGGGCAAACCCCTCGTCTGAAATCTCATCCATACTGCAAGCCGAAGCTTCGTGGTTCGACGCACACCTGCCCGAAAAATCTGGGCACGGGCTGCCCGTACAGTTAAGAATCGCCTTGCGCTTGTCATGCGCCACCCCTGAGTTCACATGCACTTGCTTCATCACAGAGCGTTTCATATCCTCACTCAACTCCCCAGTGGTAACCATCCTCTCCTCCTCCATCTTCTTTAAGATCTTCTCATCCAGACTCTTCATCACCTCCTCTTCCTGCTCCTCCGCCCCTATATCTGTGTCATTCAGCGCCTTTAGAGTCACATCCGCCATAAGCTCAAGCGGAATAGTCAACTCCGCATTCCCCCCTCCCCCGTTGTCCTCCTCCTCCTCCCCATCCTCCCCACCCCCCTCCTCCCAATCCTCCTCCCCAACCGCCTCCAGCGGAGGCAGGAGATTAATTGACTCAAACTTCTCAGCCGACATTCTTGCTCTCGTGCGATTGGCAATCAGTCTCAGCACCTCAACAGCCTCGGTGTGATTGAATTTCAACTCGCTGTCCTTGGTACCATTTCCGAGAATCAAATGGTAGTGCATCTGGGTGGCTGTGGCTAGGTGGTGGTAGCAGGGGTTGGGGTAGCCGCGGGGGCGGATTTCAAAGATGCTGGCGTTGAGAGGCATGAAGACCATGTTGGCCAGGCCTGCCCCGTGCAACCCCACAAACACTGCTGCTCTGTTGAACACCGTTTTGGCTGGAACGAGAGGGACAAGAGAGCGAGGAAGGGGGAAACATGATGTGGTATGGCAGGACAGGAGGCACAAGAGGTGCTGGCGTTGAGGGGCATGAAGACCATGTTGGCCAGGCCTGCCCCGTGCAACCCCACGAACACTGCTGCCCTGTTGAATACTGTTTCGGCTGCAGGGGTTTGTGGGGGAGGGGAGGGACAAGAAGGCAGGGAGGGGGAAAAGAGGATGTCGGATGGGGAGACAGAGGGGGTGCATGAGATGCTGGCGTTGACGGGCATCAAGAGACCATGTTGCCCAGGCCTGCTCCGTGCAAGCCCACAAACACTGCTGCCCCATTGAACAAGGATTTGCCTGGGATGAGCGGGACAAGAGGGCCGGGATGTGGGATGGGACAGGAGGTGCTGGCATTGAGGGGCACAAGATGCTCCCAACCCAACGCACCTTGGGTGACATTCAGCTTGCCGAACACATAGACCCTTGATGGGTGGAAGATCTGCTTCATGGAATCCACCAATTGACTGGATGTGAGTAGCTTGTGATGGTATTTAAACCACACCACATGGACTGAACCATGCTCCCAACCCAGCGCACCTTGGGTGACATTCAGCTTTCCATCAAACACATACACCCTGGAAGGGTGGAAGATCTGCTTCATGGAGTCCACCAATTGCGCGAAGCCAGCAATGCGCCGCTTGGACTTGTGGCGCCGAGCAATCACAGCCAGCCAGCTGGCGGGCAACCGCGCCATCTGCTCGTCAGTCCACGGAGGGGGGATGTTGCTGCTGCTGCTGTTGGTGGCGGTGCTGCTGCTGTTCCCAGAGCTGTCACTGCTGCTGCTGCCATTGCCAGGGTGTCGGGGAGCAAAGCCCGGGCCGAACATGGGGAGGCCGTCGTGGGGCACGAGGTAGCGCCGCCTCAGCTCCCGCCACATGCCTGGTGCTGCCCTGCCGCATGCTTGGAACACAGGCTGCAGTGCGATTAGAGGGGGAGGGTGGGTGGGTGGGTGTGGGGTGTGTAAGGAAATGAAGAGGGAGATGATGGATTCACGAGGTAGCGCCGCCTCAGCTCCCGCCACATGCCTGGTGCTGCCCTGCCGCATGCTTGGAACACAGGCTGCAGTGCGATTAGAGGGGGAGGGTGGGTGGGTGGGTGTGGGGTGTGTAAGGAAATGAAGAGGGAGATGATGGATTCACGAGGTAGCGCCGCCTCAGCTCCCGCCACATGCCTGGTGCTGCCCTGCCGCATGCTTGGAACACAGGCTGCAGTGGGATTCGAGGGGGAGGGTGGGTGGGTGGGTGTGGGGGGGTGTGTAAGGAAACGAAGAGGGAGATGATGGATTCACGAGGTAGCGCCGCCTCAGCTCCCGCCACATGCCTGGTGCTGCCCTGCCGCATGCTTGGAACACAGGCTGCAGTGGGATTCGAGGTAGGAAGGGGGTGTGGGGGGGGAAGGAAGAGGGAGTTGATGAAGAAGAGTGAGGCCGCCTCAGCTCCCGACACGCGCCTGGTGCCACCCTGCCGTATGCTTGAAACACATTCGAGGCGCCTCAAAAGACACGCGCCTGGTGCCACCCTGCCGTATGCTTGAAACACATTCGAGGCGCCTCAAAAGACACGCGCCTGGTGCCACCCTGCCGTATGCTTGAAACACATTCGAGGCGCCTCAAAAGACACGCGCCTGGTGCCACCCTGCCGTATGCTTGAAACACATTCGAGGCGCCTCAAAAGACACGCGCCTGGTGCCACCCTGCCGTATGCTTGAAACACATTCGAGGCGCCTCAAAAGACACGCGCCTGGTGCCACCCTGCCGTATGCTTGAAACACATTCGAGGCGCCTCAAAAGACACGCGCCTGGTGCCACCCTGCCGTATGCTTGAAACACATTCGAGGCGCCTCAAAAGACACGCGCCTGGTGCCACCCTGCCGTATGCTTGAAACACATTCGAGGCGCCTCAAAAGACACGCGCCTGGTGCCACCCTGCCGTATGCTTGAAACACATTCGAGGCGCCTCAAAAGACACGCGCCTGGTGCCACCCTGCCGTATGCTTGAAACACATTCGAGGCGCCTCAAAAGACACGCGCCTGGTGCCACCCTGCCGTATGCTTGAAACACATTCGAGGCGCCTCAAAAGACACGCGCCTGGTGCCACCCTGCCGTATGCTTGAAACACATTCGAGGCGCCTCAAAAGACACGCGCCTGGTGCCACCCTGCCGTATGCTTGAAACACATTCGAGGCGCCTCAAAAGACACGCGCCTGGTGCCACCCTGCCGTATGCTTGAAACACATTCGAGGCGCCTCAAAAGACACGCGCCTGGTGCCACCCTGCCGTATGCTTGAAACACATTCGAGGCGCCTCAAAAGACACGCGCCTGGTGCCACCCTGCCGTATGCTTGAAACACATTCGAGGCGCCTCAAAAGACACGCGCCTGGTGCCACCCTGCCGTATGCTTGAAACACATTCGAGGCGCCTCAAAAGACACGCGCCTGGTGCCACCCTGCCGTATGCTTGAAACACATTCGAGGCGCCTCAAAAGACACGCGCCTGGTGCCACCCTGCCGTATGCTTGAAACACATTCGAGGCGCCTCAAAAGACACGCGCCTGGTGCCACCCTGCCGTATGCTTGAAACACATTCGAGGCGCCTCAAAAGACACGCGCCTGGTGCCACCCTGCCGTATGCTTGAAACACATTCGAGGCGCCTCAAAAGACACGCGCCTGGTGCCACCCTGCCGTATGCTTGAAACACATTCGAGGCGCCTCAAAAGACACGCGCCTGGTGCCACCCTGCCGTATGCTTGAAACACATTCGAGGCGCCTCAAAAGACACGCGCCTGGTGCCACCCTGCCGTATGCTTGAAACACATTCGAGGCGCCTCAAAAGACACGCGCCTGGTGCCACCCTGCCGTATGCTTGAAACACATTCGAGGCGCCTCAAAAGACACGCGCCTGGTGCCACCCTGCCGTATGCTTGAAACACATTCGAGGCGCCTCAAAAGACACGCGCCTGGTGCCACCCTGCCGTATGCTTGAAACACATTCGAGGCGCCTCAAAAGACACGCGCCTGGTGCCACCCTGCCGTATGCTTGAAACACATTCGAGGCGCCTCAAAAGACACGCGCCTGGTGCCACCCTGCCGTATGCTTGAAACACATTCGAGGCGCCTCAAAAGACACGCGCCTGGTGCCACCCTGCCGTATGCTTGAAACACATTCGAGGCGCCTCAAAAGACACGCGCCTGGTGCCACCCTGCCGTATGCTTGAAACACATTCGAGGCGCCTCAAAAGACACGCGCCTGGTGCCACCCTGCCGTATGCTTGAAACACATTCGAGGCGCCTCAAAAGACACGCGCCTGGTGCCACCCTGCCGTATGCTTGAAACACATTCGAGGCGCCTCAAAAGACACGCGCCTGGTGCCACCCTGCCGTATGCTTGAAACACATTCGAGGCGCCTCAAAAGACACGCGCCTGGTGCCACCCTGCCGTATGCTTGAAACACATTCGAGGCGCCTCAAAAGACACGCGCCTGGTGCCACCCTGCCGTATGCTTGAAACACATTCGAGGCGCCTCAAAAGACACGCGCCTGGTGCCACCCTGCCGTATGCTTGAAACACATTCGAGGCGCCTCAAAAGACACGCGCCTGGTGCCACCCTGCCGTATGCTTGAAACACATTCGAGGCGCCTCAAAAGACACGCGCCTGGTGCCACCCTGCCGTATGCTTGAAACACATTCGAGGCGCCTCAAAAGACACGCGCCTGGTGCCACCCTGCCGTATGCTTGAAACACATTCGAGGCGCCTCAAAAGACACGCGCCTGGTGCCACCCTGCCGTATGCTTGAAACACATTCGAGGCGCCTCAAAAGACACGCGCCTGGTGCCACCCTGCCGTATGCTTGAAACACATTCGAGGCGCCTCAAAAGACACGCGCCTGGTGCCACCCTGCCGTATGCTTGAAACACATTCGAGGCGCCTCAAAAGACACGCGCCTGGTGCCACCCTGCCGTATGCTTGAAACACATTCGAGGCGCCTCAAAAGACACGCGCCTGGTGCCACCCTGCCGTATGCTTGAAACACATTCGAGGCGCCTCAAAAGACACGCGCCTGGTGCCACCCTGCCGTATGCTTGAAACACATTCGAGGCGCCTCAAAAGACACGCGCCTGGTGCCACCCTGCCGTATGCTTGAAACACATTCGAGGCGCCTCAAAAGACACGCGCCTGGTGCCACCCTGCCGTATGCTTGAAACACATTCGAGGCGCCTCAAAAGACACGCGCCTGGTGCCACCCTGCCGTATGCTTGAAACACATTCGAGGCGCCTCAAAAGACACGCGCCTGGTGCCACCCTGCCGTATGCTTGAAACACATTCGAGGCGCCTCAAAAGACACGCGCCTGGTGCCACCCTGCCGTATGCTTGAAACACATTCGAGGCGCCTCAAAAGACACGCGCCTGGTGCCACCCTGCCGTATGCTTGAAACACATTCGAGGCGCCTCAAAAGACACGCGCCTGGTGCCACCCTGCCGTATGCTTGAAACACATTCGAGGCGCCTCAAAAGACACGCGCCTGGTGCCACCCTGCCGTATGCTTGAAACACATTCGAGGCGCCTCAAAAGACACGCGCCTGGTGCCACCCTGCCGTATGCTTGAAACACATTCGAGGCGCCTCAAAAGACACGCGCCTGGTGCCACCCTGCCGTATGCTTGAAACACATTCGAGGCGCCTCAAAAGACACGCGCCTGGTGCCACCCTGCCGTATGCTTGAAACACATTCGAGGCGCCTCAAAAGACACGCGCCTGGTGCCACCCTGCCGTATGCTTGAAACACATTCGAGGCGCCTCAAAAGACACGCGCCTGGTGCCACCCTGCCGTATGCTTGAAACACATTCGAGGCGCCTCAAAAGACACGCGCCTGGTGCCACCCTGCCGTATGCTTGAAACACATTCGAGGCGCCTCAAAAGACACGCGCCTGGTGCCACCCTGCCGTATGCTTGAAACACATTCGAGGCGCCTCAAAAGACACGCGCCTGGTGCCACCCTGCCGTATGCTTGAAACACATTCGAGGCGCCTCAAAAGACACGCGCCTGGTGCCACCCTGCCGTATGCTTGAAACACATTCGAGGCGCCTCAAAAGACACGCGCCTGGTGCCACCCTGCCGTATGCTTGAAACACATTCGAGGCGCCTCAAAAGACACGCGCCTGGTGCCACCCTGCCGTATGCTTGAAACACATTCGAGGCGCCTCAAAAGACACGCGCCTGGTGCCACCCTGCCGTATGCTTGAAACACATTCGAGGCGCCTCAAAAGACACGCGCCTGGTGCCACCCTGCCGTATGCTTGAAACACATTCGAGGCGCCTCAAAAGACACGCGCCTGGTGCCACCCTGCCGTATGCTTGAAACACATTCGAGGCGCCTCAAAAGACACGCGCCTGGTGCCACCCTGCCGTATGCTTGAAACACATTCGAGGCGCCTCAAAAGACACGCGCCTGGTGCCACCCTGCCGTATGCTTGAAACACATTCGAGGCGCCTCAAAAGACACGCGCCTGGTGCCACCCTGCCGTATGCTTGAAACACATTCGAGGCGCCTCAAAAGACACGCGCCTGGTGCCACCCTGCCGTATGCTTGAAACACATTCGAGGCGCCTCAAAAGACACGCGCCTGGTGCCACCCTGCCGTATGCTTGAAACACATTCGAGGCGCCTCAAAAGACACGCGCCTGGTGCCACCCTGCCGTATGCTTGAAACACATTCGAGGCGCCTCAAAAGACACGCGCCTGGTGCCACCCTGCCGTATGCTTGAAACACATTCGAGGCGCCTCAAAAGACACGCGCCTGGTGCCACCCTGCCGTATGCTTGAAACACATTCGAGGCGCCTCAAAAGACACGCGCCTGGTGCCACCCTGCCGTATGCTTGAAACACATTCGAGGCGCCTCAAAAGACACGCGCCTGGTGCCACCCTGCCGTATGCTTGAAACACATTCGAGGCGCCTCAAAAGACACGCGCCTGGTGCCACCCTGCCGTATGCTTGAAACACATTCGAGGCGCCTCAAAAGACACGCGCCTGGTGCCACCCTGCCGTATGCTTGAAACACATTCGAGGCGCCTCAAAAGACACGCGCCTGGTGCCACCCTGCCGTATGCTTGAAACACATTCGAGGCGCCTCAAAAGACACGCGCCTGGTGCCACCCTGCCGTATGCTTGAAACACATTCGAGGCGCCTCAAAAGACACGCGCCTGGTGCCACCCTGCCGTATGCTTGAAACACATTCGAGGCGCCTCAAAAGACACGCGCCTGGTGCCACCCTGCCGTATGCTTGAAACACATTCGAGGCGCCTCAAAAGACACGCGCCTGGTGCCACCCTGCCGTATGCTTGAAACACATTCGAGGCGCCTCAAAAGACACGCGCCTGGTGCCACCCTGCCGTATGCTTGAAACACATTCGAGGCGCCTCAAAAGACACGCGCCTGGTGCCACCCTGCCGTATGCTTGAAACACATTCGAGGCGCCTCAAAAGACACGCGCCTGGTGCCACCCTGCCGTATGCTTGAAACACATTCGAGGCGCCTCAAAAGACACGCGCCTGGTGCCACCCTGCCGTATGCTTGAAACACATTCGAGGCGCCTCAAAAGACACGCGCCTGGTGCCACCCTGCCGTATGCTTGAAACACATTCGAGGCGCCTCAAAAGACACGCGCCTGGTGCCACCCTGCCGTATGCTTGAAACACATTCGAGGCGCCTCAAAAGACACGCGCCTGGTGCCACCCTGCCGTATGCTTGAAACACATTCGAGGCGCCTCAAAAGACACGCGCCTGGTGCCACCCTGCCGTATGCTTGAAACACATTCGAGGCGCCTCAAAAGACACGCGCCTGGTGCCACCCTGCCGTATGCTTGAAACACATTCGAGGCGCCTCAAAAGACACGCGCCTGGTGCCACCCTGCCGTATGCTTGAAACACATTCGAGGCGCCTCAAAAGACACGCGCCTGGTGCCACCCTGCCGTATGCTTGAAACACATTCGAGGCGCCTCAAAAGACACGCGCCTGGTGCCACCCTGCCGTATGCTTGAAACACATTCGAGGCGCCTCAAAAGACACGCGCCTGGTGCCACCCTGCCGTATGCTTGAAACACATTCGAGGCGCCTCAAAAGACACGCGCCTGGTGCCACCCTGCCGTATGCTTGAAACACATTCGAGGCGCCTCAAAAGACACGCGCCTGGTGCCACCCTGCCGTATGCTTGAAACACATTCGAGGCGCCTCAAAAGACACGCGCCTGGTGCCACCCTGCCGTATGCTTGAAACACATTCGAGGCGCCTCAAAAGACACGCGCCTGGTGCCACCCTGCCGTATGCTTGAAACACATTCGAGGCGCCTCAAAAGACACGCGCCTGGTGCCACCCTGCCGTATGCTTGAAACACATTCGAGGCGCCTCAAAAGACACGCGCCTGGTGCCACCCTGCCGTATGCTTGAAACACATTCGAGGCGCCTCAAAAGACACGCGCCTGGTGCCACCCTGCCGTATGCTTGAAACACATTCGAGGCGCCTCAAAAGACACGCGCCTGGTGCCACCCTGCCGTATGCTTGAAACACATTCGAGGCGCCTCAAAAGACACGCGCCTGGTGCCACCCTGCCGTATGCTTGAAACACATTCGAGGCGCCTCAAAAGACACGCGCCTGGTGCCACCCTGCCGTATGCTTGAAACACATTCGAGGCGCCTCAAAAGACACGCGCCTGGTGCCACCCTGCCGTATGCTTGAAACACATTCGAGGCGCCTCAAAAGACACGCGCCTGGTGCCACCCTGCCGTATGCTTGAAACACATTCGAGGCGCCTCAAAAGACACGCGCCTGGTGCCACCCTGCCGTATGCTTGAAACACATTCGAGGCGCCTCAAAAGACACGCGCCTGGTGCCACCCTGCCGTATGCTTGAAACACATTCGAGGCGCCTCAAAAGACACGCGCCTGGTGCCACCCTGCCGTATGCTTGAAACACATTCGAGGCGCCTCAAAAGACACGCGCCTGGTGCCACCCTGCCGTATGCTTGAAACACATTCGAGGCGCCTCAAAAGACACGCGCCTGGTGCCACCCTGCCGTATGCTTGAAACACATTCGAGGCGCCTCAAAAGACACGCGCCTGGTGCCACCCTGCCGTATGCTTGAAACACATTCGAGGCGCCTCAAAAGACACGCGCCTGGTGCCACCCTGCCGTATGCTTGAAACACATTCGAGGCGCCTCAAAAGACACGCGCCTGGTGCCACCCTGCCGTATGCTTGAAACACATTCGAGGCGCCTCAAAAGACACGCGCCTGGTGCCACCCTGCCGTATGCTTGAAACACATTCGAGGCGCCTCAAAAGACACGCGCCTGGTGCCACCCTGCCGTATGCTTGAAACACATTCGAGGCGCCTCAAAAGACACGCGCCTGGTGCCACCCTGCCCTGCCGTATGCTTGAAACACATTCGAGGCGCCTCAAAAGACACGCGCCTGGTGCCACCCTGCCCTGCCGTATGCTTGAAACACATTCTGCAGTGGGATTGGGAAAGGAGAGGGGAGAGCGGTCGTGGGGGCAAATGAGTGGCTGGAGTGGTGCGCTAATTCTGAGAGGCCTCAGCTCAGCTTTCGCCATGTCCGCAAGTACCTGGTATGCCACATCAGCACTTACGTGGAACGCCATGTCAGCACGCACGCACCTGGTATGCCATGTCAGCGTGCAGCAGCATCTTCTGGTCCCGGTCGTCGACGTGAACGAGGTTCAGCTCCCTCGAGCTGATGCCCACGATGGGGTACAGCACCGAGTCGTACATCTTCAGCTGTGCTGGCGGGGAGGAGGAGGAGAGAAGAGAGGAGTGCAGTACGGTTCAAGGTGACTTATGAGCAAGGTAAGAGAGACTTGAAAACGAGGTTCAGCTCCCTCGAGCTGATGCCCACGATGGGGTACAGCACCGAGTCGTACATCTTCAGCTGTGCTGGCGGGGAGCAGGAGAGGAGCAATGGGGCAAGCCAGAGCGACCAGTGAGTGAGGGACCTCAAAAGTCAAGCCACATGAGCTGATGCCCACTATGGGATACAGCAACGAGTCGTACATCTTCAGCTGTGCTGGCAGGGAGGAGGAGCAAAGACATGTTATCTATGATTCTATTGTTCAGGATTCAGCTGATGGGCTTAGTAAGGTTCAGCTCTCGTGAGCTGATTCCGCCCATCGGGTACAGCACAGAGTCATACATCTTCAGCTTGCTCGTGAAGAGCAGGAGAGAGGAGTGCAGTACGGTTCAAGGTGACTTGTGAGCGTGGTAAGAGCGACTTGAGAACAAGCAAAGGAAGGGCTCATAGTCGTGAGCAGCAGGAGAGGCAAGACTGGAGCGTGGTAGGCACTAGGCTCAAACAGGCCCAAACAGCCCTAAGCAGCTGCAGAGAACTGGGAAAATAAAACGCAGCCTCCCACTCCGCCCTCTTCCCCAGCAAGTTGGTTGGTACATCAAAGACACTTGCCTGTTTGCGGCTGACAGCGATGGGAATGCCAGGGTTGTCTTTCAGCAGAGGGGCGAGCAGCAGGAAGTGAGGTACTGCCTCGATGGTCGTGTGGTAGAACGCCCCCTGTCACCTCCCTCCATCTCCCCCCAACACACACACCCCAAGCTGGCGAGCTTGCCTGTTTGCGGCTGACAGCGATGGGCATGCCGGGGTTGTCTCTTAGCAGAGGTGCGAGCAGCAGGAAGTGCGGCACCACCTCGATGAGCGTGTGGTAGAACGCCCCGCCCAGCTGGTACAGCAGCGACACGAGGCGATGATAGTGCTGCACGCTGGTCTGATTCGCGTGGTAGGCGAACTGCAGGGAAGAGAGTGAGAGTGAACAGACAGGGCTATTCTTTACTGCCTCACAATTCCTCCCAGCTGGTTCAGCAGAGGCACGGGATGGCTGTAGTGCTGCACGCTGGTTTGATTGGCATGATAGGCAAACTACAGCGGAGAGCGAGTGTGGGCAGAGAGAGAGAATATGTGGACGGGCAGAGAGATCGACGAGCGCTAAAAAGGGTGTCTGTCAAGAACGGGAACTGCTCTGTGACTGTGACCTCACCTCATCGCCTCACCTCACCTCTTTGTCTTTGAAACACCCGTGGCGGAAGAAGTGCAGCGACTCGTTAAAGAGAACCCCGTTAGAATCCACAAACACGTCCTTGATCTCAAAATACTGCGGCACATACTTATCAAATCTCAGATTATCCCCTGGGTGCGTGCACCTAGGGTCCGCCCCCTTCGCCCCAACCTCATCCCAGTTCGACAGCTTCGGGCAGTTCTCAGGCTGGTCTGGGTAAATATAATCCTCGTCTACCAGGTTCGGCCAGAAGCAGGCTCGCACGTTCGGGAACGCCGAGCTGCAGCTGTCTAGCTTCGGGCAGGTGCCGCCCATGCAGTGCAGTTCTACCTCCCCCTTGTGCACATTTCGGTGGTATTCCAGGAAGGTGCTATTCAGCTTGTTGCGGTAGATGCCGCGGGGGAGAGTGGTGGTTTTCAGCAGGCCTTCTGTGAAGGTGGGACGTGGTGGCAGGGCGTCACTGATGAGGAGCAGAAGAGGGGAGGGAGAGGGGTGCACGGACAAGTAGCAGGTTTCAAAGAGGTGCTAATTGGCTTATAGGGAGAAATGCTCAAAGGGAAGAAGGTGGTTTTCAGCAGGCCCTCTGTGAAGGTGGGACGTGGTGGCAGGGCGTCACTGAGGTGGATGTGGTGGAGCGTAGGGGAGGGAGAGGGATGCATGCAGGGACAAGTAACAGGTTTAGAAGAGGCAGTATTCAGCTTGTAAACGAAAATGCTCAGAAGCAAGGTGGATTTTAGCAGGATTTCTGTGGAAGTGGGACATGGTGCCAGCCAGGTAGTCACTAATACGGTGCAAGTCAACTTAAGCATGCTAAGATTGACATTGTTGAGCAGTGGCGGCGTCAGAGTCAGCAATAGCAGCCGCATTCCCTGTGGTGGCTCCGGCAGCCTGAGAGGTAGTTTTCCGAATTCACAAAAAATTCGCATGCAACGAGAAGAAAGGACTAACGTTGCAGCGCCATCGCCAGAGCCGGCAGTGGCAGCAGCCTTGGTTGTGGTAGCTCCGGCAGGCTGGGAGGTGCTCTCAGCAGGCCCCTCCAGCAGCTGCTGGTTGAGCTGCTCCTCCATCTCCGCCACGCGCCCCAGCAGCAACTCATCTGATGACTGCGCTGCCACTAGCACTGCTGAGAGGAACGAGGGGCGAGGAATGGTATAGAGGGGACAAGGAAGATGTGTCTGCGGAGCCCTCAGCAGGCCCCTCCAGCAGCTGCTGGTTGAGCTGCTCCTCCATCTCCGCCACGCGCCCCAGCAGCAACTCATCTGATGACTGCGCTGTGACTAACACTGCTGAGAGAAACAGGGTGGTGTAAGACAGGGGTGCATGTTGAGGTTTGAGTTGTGAGGTTTGAGGCTGAATGGGAAGAGCATGTAACCAGTAGGTACTGGTTGTCGCAATCGAAGAGCCGGTCGGACCAAGGATAGTCTGATTGAGTCCTAAGTCCGTTGAGGGAAAAAAACTACAGTTGTCGGTCTTCGAGTCCACTCAGAAATCGAGGAGGCTGAAAGGGAGGAGCTTGTAACCGGCAACGGTGAGATACTGGATAACGCAATTAAAGCGCGCCGGTCGCACCCAAATCCGAAGCCCGTTGGAGGATTATCGAGAACTCTCAATCGCTCAGATGAGGCAACTAAAGCGCCAGTCGCACCAAGGACAATGTGACAGTGCCTAAGCCCTTGGAGCACGTACTACGGTGTGCCAGTTTTGGGACGTAGCGCTGACAGAGTTGGGCATAGTACGGCCTACATTATGACAGGTAATTCGACGCTACTAAGCCGACCAAGCACTCAACGAGATAATTTAGACTTATCCAAAACGAGATTATTAGAACTTGCCCAGGAACGATATTATTGAAACTAGGTCGACTCGGGAACAAATTTTATTTTACTTATCCGAAACGAGAGTATTAGACGTGATTCATGATAGAAGTACCTGTGAGAAGAGACAGCGAAACGAAACACCACGCCACGGAAGCCGTACAGGCAGCCATGAGGTGCGATCGCGCTCTCTAAATTAGACTCATAGATTAAGCCTGCAAAGCGAAGTGCCTCGGGACGGGTGGTTTCTAAGGACCTAATTGATCAGTTGATCAGGAGCAAACGTTGATGTTGGAAACGGTCTGGAAAACGTGCTGCTAGTAGTGCTGGTTTGGCGCTGCTGGTTTGGCGTTGCCAGCGCCACGCCAGCCCGTAACAGCCGCCAGCATCATATGATCTCAATATAATAACACCCATAACCCGCTGTGGATGCTTGTATGTCACATTGGTATTTCGAAAACTAACATAGGTAACGCAATCAAATTTGTCGCATATGTAACGGACTCAGCGCTATATTAAAAAAATATGAAACCAGCCTACTATGATACACGCATTATATTAAAACAATTTTTAACATACGTAATGATCTAATTTAGTGAGCACATTTATGTATGCTGTCTGTGGACATGAGATTAATAAATGAAAATGAGTCTGAAGTGTACATGATGGCCATCCATGCCAGGCAGCGGCCCTTTCTGACGGACTGCAGAGGCCTCTGACTGTTCGAAGTTTTGCAGTCTGCAGAGCCCACGGATTTTGAAATTTGGCGCGGAATCCTGACGACTGGCTCGAGGCGGCTCGGGCTGCCTGTCCCCCCTAACCCCATGCCTGCTATGGTGTGGCATCATAGAATGACATTCATTCGGGCTGGCATTGCATTGGGATTATCGCACAGAAGAGGAGTTGTGAATGTGTTCGACTCGTTCTCCTCATTTCGAGTCCCGGCTGAGCTTTTCTCTAGGTAGCAATTGTGCTAGTCGTCTTTCGCTCAGGCCCCTTCTCTTTATCCTACCTGTTGGAACAAGCTTAGGAGCCAGAGAGCACTCATAGACATGGATATCGACGAATATTTGAGCGATGATGAGAACTTCATTCCTCTCGTAAGTACGCAAGCCATCTTCGCAATTCATTTTACAGCCAGACGTTTCTCTTGACGATGATTAATGAATTGCGTCGCAGACGAAGAAGAAGGCTGCACCGAAAGCTGCGGCGAAGAAGGCCAAGGAACCTCTTCAGCTCAGCACGGCAGCAAACATCAGCAAGGGAAGGACAATTGAGCAGACATACCAGAAGAAAACTCCGCTAGAACACGTCCTCCTAAGGCCAGACACTTACGTCGGATCAGTTCAGAGCCACACGCAGACCTTGTGGGTCTACGAGAATGGCAGAATGGTACATCGCGAGGCGACCATCGTCCCTGGCTTGTACAAGATCTTCGACGAAATTCTCGTCAACGCCGCCGACAACAAACAGAGAGATCCCTCCATGGACTTGCTCAAAGTGACCATTGATCCTGAAAAAAACATGATTAAGGTAAGCAGCATGCTAGGATAGCAAAGGCTGGGTACATATGTCGACGAAGTCGTTCTCACGGATAAAGCTTTCTGGCTTCAGGTGTGGAACAACGGCAAGGGTGTACCGATCGAGATTCACGCGGACGAGAACTGCTACGTCCCGGAAATGATCTTTGGCCATCTCCTCACCAGCAGCAACTACGACGATACAGAGAAGAAGACGACAGGAGGTCGGAATGGTTATGGTGCTAAGCTCGCTAACATATTCTCCACGGAATTTGTCATCGAGACGGCAGACGGCGAACGCAAGGAACAATATCGCCAGGTAGGACGATCACCTCAACGTTGAAAGCTTTTTGTCGGATCTTATTCAGCTGTCCAGTTTGTTGTTTTCTTCCCGGTTTTTACAATACTTCCTTGACATTGTCAACAGGTTTTCAACGACAACATGAGCAAGAAGTCGGAGCCTGAGATCACGAAAACCAGGTCCGGAGAAAGCTGGACGTGTGTGACGTTCTACCCAGACCTGGCCAAATTCAAGCTGACACATCTTGATGCTGATCATGTGGCTCTCATGAGCAAGCGAGTGGTTGACATGGCTGGAGTTCTCGGGAAGACTGTCAAGGTCGAGCTGAATGGGAGCAAGATTGCTCTCAAGAGCTTCCAAGATTACGTCGGACTTTATCTTGACTCGTCCAAGTCTGGTGGCGAAGTCCCTGGACCACTGCCCAAGTGAGTGCGATTAGAGCGAATCAGTGCCTTTTTATCAATTGATGACTGTCTGATTGTGTCAATTTCGCTGATCCTCAAATTGGAATCTCTCTGGCAGGATTTACGAGAAGGTCAACGACAGCTGGGAGGTTTGCGTTTCACTAAGTGACGGCCAGTTTCAACAGGTACGTACTCGTGGTGGAATATTAGCGTTAAGAATATGATGAGTACTCAAATGACCGAACTCACGCACAAATCTTGTACTTGCAGGTCAGCTTCGTCAACAGCATTGCGACAATCAAGGGTGGCACCCATGTCAACCTTGTGGCGGACCAACTTACCAAGTTTCTCATAGAGAAGGCCCAGAAGAAGGCAGGGAAGGGTGCATCTGCAATCAAGGCACATCAAGTGAAGTGCCACTTGTGGGTCTTTGTGAACTCGATGATAGTCAACCCGGCGTTCGATTCACAAACTAAGGAGACTCTCAATACACGAGCAAGCGAGTTTGGCTCGACGTGCAAGCTCCCAGATAGCTTCCTCCAGAAAGGTAAGTGTTGCTACTTATCATTCTCAAGTCGCAAAAAGGACATTTGCTGACCCGAAATGGTATTTCCTTTCTGCAGTTGCAAAATCGGGTGTGATCGACAGCATTCTCTCCTTCGCAACCTTTAAGGCGAACAAGGATATGAAGAAGAGCGATGGGAGCAAGAAGCAGCGGCTCACAGGAATTTCCAAGCTGGACGATGCGAATGATGCAGGTGGACGCAATTCCGAGCAGTGCACCCTGATTCTTACTGAAGGAGACTCTGCGAAGGCTCTTGCTGTAAGTTCCTGCACTTGGTGTATCTGTGCTGAAATACGGCACCGCGATTCAATGCCTAACATATTCTGCATGTTATCTCAGGTGAGCGGCTTGAGTGTTGTTGGTCGCGACAAGTACGGAGTATTCCCTCTGCGTGGGAAGCTTCTGAACGTCAGGGATGCCCCTGCCAAGCAGTTAACAGACAATGCAGAGATCACCAACATCAAGCAGATCATGGGGCTTCAGCAGGGAAAGCACTATGACAACACCAAGTCCCTGCGATATGGTCATTTAATGATCATGACTGATCAGGTACGCAACTCAGAGAGACAGCTCAAAGTTTCTGGAGAACGCATCGTTAGTTATAGAATCTCACGTAGGGAATTTTCTTGATGCAGGACCACGACGGATCTCACATCAAGGGCCTCCTCATCAACTTCCTTCACGCCTTTTGGCCATCACTTCTGAAGCAACCCAACTTCTTGCTGGAGTTCATCACGCCCATCGTCAAGGTCAGTGAATTCCTGCAGACAGCTCCGAGACTCTCTAACTTGCCCGAACAAGTAGACATTCTAATCTTGAGAAATCTGTGCTATGCAGGCTACTGGTCCCCGTGGAAAGGTTCTTTCCTTTTACACCATGCCCGAGTACGAGTCATGGAAAGAATCTCTTGGAGGAATCACAAAGGGGTGGTCCATCAAGTACTATAAGGCAAGTTCTTGTGCTGGAGCCTGTGGCACCGAGTACTTATAGAAACTTCAAGTTTAACATTCTCTATTTATGGGCTCACAGGGTCTGGGAACAAGTACACCGAAGGAGGCAAAGGAGTACTTTGCAGCCCTTGATCAGCACCGGAAAAGTTTTGAGTGGAGAGGAGAAGAGGATGGCGAAAGCATTGAGATGGCGTTTAGCAAGAAGAAGGTGGAAGAGAGGAAGACCTGGCTGCGCAATGTGGAGGTAATCATGACTGACATATGCTACTGTTGTTCTGGTTTCCTGTGTTGGTTCATTACATACTAATATCATTTTGGTTGATACTTTCAGCCTGGGACTTTCCTGGATCAGAGTGCCAAGTCGATCAGCTACAGCGACTTTGTCAACAAGGAGCTGGTTCTCTTCTCGATAGCTGACAATCTGCGATCCATTCCATCTGTCATGGATGGCTTTAAGCCTGGCCAGAGGAAGATTCTCTTCAGTTGCTTCAAGAGGAAGCTGAAAAGTGACGTGAAGGTACATCCACAAGAAATCTTGCTGGTCCTTAAAGAAGGGTTTGTTGTTAGGAAGTTAAACTGTCACTGAATGTGTGCTCTGTTCTTTTCAGGTTGCACAACTGGCTGGTTACATCTCAGAGCACTCGGCGTACCACCATGGTGAAATGAGCTTGATGACCACCATCATTGGTCTCGCCCAGGATTTTGTGGGCAGCAACAACATCAACCTGCTGGTGCCAAGTGGCCAGTTTGGCACCCGCCTTCAGGTACATCAGAAACATATAATTCTGCTTTTCTCAAACGCATTCATCGTCCATGAACTCTGGTTTTGAACCTATATCATCTTCTTAATGCAGGGAGGGAAAGATGCTGCAAGCCCCCGTTACATCTACACCAGGCTGCATAAGCTCACAAGGATTCTTTTCTCTGAGGTGGACGATGCCCTTCTGGACTTCCTGAACGAAGACGGACAGAAGATTGAACCAACATGGTATGGATGATTCCAAACTGTATGCGCTCTTATCATCCAGTCTTTCGAGTGCCCATTCCTCAACCACTGTTGTGCAACTCGTGCAGGTATCTCCCTATCCTACCGATGGTCCTCGTCAATGGAAGTGAAGGGATTGGGACTGGATGGAGCTCCTACGTGCCAACGTTCAACCCTCGCGACATTGTTGACAACCTCAAGCGGCTGATGAGGGGAGAGGAGATGGAGCCGTTGCACCCCTGGTTCCGTGGCTTCAAGGTAAGCTTAGTGCCACCAACGCCTTGTTGGGAACTTCTTTTCAAAATGTTTCTATGTCTAAAACCTTTTTATTGTCTTCCCCGCAATATTTCCTCAGGGAACTGTGGAACACAACAGCAACAAAGATGGCCGGAATTACATCGTGACTGGAACCATCAACAAGGTCAGCGACACTGTTCTGGAGATCACGGAGCTGCCCATCCGGACCTGGACGCAGAACTACAAGGAGTTCCTGGAGGGGATGATGGTTGTGAATGACAAGAACAAGGAGCCATTCATCAAGGTACATAACAAATACTGGCGGCAGCGTTTTTTTGCAATTATTCACGACACTGGATAACGCTAACATGCTTTCGTTTCGGACTGCAGGACATGCGGGAGCATCACACTGACACCACTGTGCATTTTGAGGTCCACTTGTCGCCCGAGGGAATGGCGACCGCAGAGGCTGAAGGACTGATCAAGCGCTTCAAGCTGACGGCATCAGTAGCAACCAGCAACATGCACCTCTTTGACAAGGATGGGAGGATGAGGAAGTACGAAACTCCGGAAGAAAGTAAGTACCACAACAACATGAGCTGTTTTTCCTGCTATGGGAGGCTGTTTTTCCTGCTATGGGAGGGCCTAATGTTCCACGTTTGATCTTGTGTACTCCTGCAGTCATTGAGGAGTTTTATCACATTCGGCTGGAGTACTACAGGAAGAGGAAGGTAATAGACGAACTGTTTTACACATTCTTTAGACATCTTCATTGAGTTCATTGGAGTGACTGTCGTATTGTTTACAGGATATTCAACTGGAGCAACTTCGAAATGAGCTCATCAAGCTGGACAACAGAGTGAGGTTCATCCTTGCAGTTGTGCGTGGAGAGATCATTGTCAGCAACAGGAAGAAGGCGGAGCTTCTGGCTGAACTCAAGGTAAGGCTTTGCTGCTCCATGGTTAGCTTTTCCTGATATTTGTGGTTATGATGATTGGATTTGACGAACTTATTCCAATTTTCTCTTGCAGGAGAAGAAGTTCGCACCCTTGCCGAAAGGCAAGGCCAGCTCGAGCAGTGGTTCGTCCACAGCCGCAGATGAGGAGGGTGACGATGAGGGGGAGGAGTCGGGTGAAGAGGAAGGGGGCTCGAAGGCCAAGAAGGGGGGCGATGGTGGCTATGACTATCTCCTTGGCATGCCACTGTGGAGTTTAACCCTGGAGAGGGTTCAAGAGCTGCTGAGGGACCAGAAGAAGAACCAAGACGACCACGATGCTCTGTTGAAGACGGAGCCCAAGGACCTCTGGGAGAGAGACCTGGACATGTTTCTTGAGGAGCTTGAGGTACGTTGAAATCATCCAGCACGTTGAAACTTGTTCAGTTAGTTTCCTGATCCAGTGCTTGGCCACCTTTGCTCCCAATCTAAAGCAGGTGCATGTTGCATTTTTCAGGTTGCGGAGGAGGAGGCGGCTCAGGAGAAGGCCAAGGAGGTAGCAGGCAAGCCTGGCAAGGGGAAGGGTCGTGTTGCCAAGGCTGTGGCCGCGAAGCCGAAAAGGGCACAAAAGAAGGCTCAGGTCTTCAGTGATGAGGAGATGGATTTCATCTCAGACTCAGATGATGACTTCATGGAAGGTATGTATAACCAGCTCGGCCAGGCTTGGTCACTTGCAGTATCCATATTCTGACGTCCTCACATTTCTGTCCTGCAGATGCCAAGGTGAGGCGAGGAAAGGGCGCTGCCGCTGCTGCAGCAAAGCCGGCAGTAGTGGCTGCTACAACAAAACCACAGGCATCTGTGCCTCTAGTTCAGGTGTGTTGATCAAGGGCCTGTGTGAGTGGGAGCATCCATTCAAATGTTTCCAGAATTTGATGCATACCTGTACCATCAATTGTGAGGTTTGTTGACTGCTTTTGTGATACTCTTCCTTCTTCAGGCACCAAAGCCGGAGGTGGTGAAACCTGCTCCCAAGTCGAAGCCTGCCCCTAAGCCAAAGGCAACGGCTGGATCTGTATGTTTCTGCTCTATTCTGTTCGCCTCTGTATCACGTGCAGTAGTGTTTTACATGCAACCATGTGTTGCATTGGCCGTGTATGAGGCAGCCCTGTATCACATTCATTCCTACATTCCATGCCGCCCTGTGTCGCATGCACCCCTATGTCTCATGAAGCTGCGGTTTCATATGCAGCCCCATATCATACTACACCTGCATGTCAACCCCTCAACTGTGGGTCCCGAGCTAACCCTTGCCTCACTTTACATGTTTCCAGGATTACGACAGCGATGAGGACTTTGGAGGAGGTACCCTCAGGGAGAGGCTTGCAGCCATGGCAGCGAAGATGTCACTGCAAGAAAAACCTTCAGGTGGAGGTTAGAAAAAAGCTCCAACTTATTCATTGTCTGGCCAAATGGGATTCCTGCGTGCTGACACTCGTTTTGGTTCTCCTTTCAGAGTCCACAGCAGAAGTGAAGCCAGCAGCTTCCAAGAAAGAACCTGCCAAGAAGGCCGCAGCAAAAAGACCTGCCGCCAAGAAAATGGAGGAGAAGGTCGGTGTTTGTTTTTCCGTTTGCTATTGTCTGACAGCTCTTATGTGACCAACCTTGGCTGATGGTTCATGATAGTGATTTTGCAGGTGGAGAAACCAGCTCTTGGTGATCAGTTTGAGTTCTTTGATGAAGTGGACATCAAGTCCCCCGTGAAGGAGCCTGTGAGCAAGGTGCAAAGAATGCGTCCATCCCCATTTAGCAAGAAGAGTGGCATGCCAGCAGTTGCAGCAGCAGAAGGTCGTGCCCATCTCTCCCGTGGGGCCCAGAAGAAGATGGCTGTGGTGCTCAGTGATGACAGCGACGAGAGTGAGGAGGAGAGCGAGGATGAGTTCCAGGACTTTAGCGAGGAGGAGTACTAGGTCGTTGGGAAGGCACGGGTAGGATTCAAGAAGGCACGAGGTTCAAGCTGGTTTGACCCTCAGCCATTAACTTCTTTATGAACATCCATGTAGCTTCAAATGTCTAGCATACATATTACAGTTAACTTGGGTTGAATGCACACAGAGATACGAGTACAAGAGTTTTGAGTTCACTTTGCAGTGTGTTCTGCTCTCTGCTGGTGAGCCATAGCATCCAAACAACCTTGCAAAATGTACACTGCAGAGATTTTGTCAGTTAGCTGCTTCTCTAACACCGCATGCAACCCAAGCCCCTGAAGAACCCCTGTTGCCGATGCTGTAGAAAGCCTCTCATCCCACAGCAAGTGTGGGACGCTATGGAGGTAAGGGCAGTGCCTGGCAACGTCCCCGGACAGAAAGTCCTGAATCACAGGGGTCATGCTGGAGCGCCCTCCAAACAGCTCCAAGGGAAACCCCACGACCATGCCAACAACGGAGCGCGAGCGAGCAATGGAGTCAAGCATTCTCAGTGAAACGGGCCGGTTTCTGAGGGTTTGAGCCATTGAAGAAAGATGGGTGTTGGCGGGTCTGTGCACGCTGCTGCCTGCACGATTGCCACTCTCCTCAAAAACAGCTCCATCGCCGTTTCTTGCCTCCCCCACGTCTCCATTGTCACCGCCGCCTACGGATCCGTTATCAGTCACAAACGCACTCCCACCATTGCTGCTGCCGACGCTAGCGTCACTTTGCTCCTTCCTCCTCTGCCATCGCCTGTTCGCGACAGGCAGAGGCGATGCCACTCGATTCGCTGCGTCGGACACGGCTACGCCTACGAGCGCGGTTCCTACGTCCAATCCGAGCAGTCGACCGCCTGGTGATGCGGCAAGCAGGCGACTCATTTCGACAAGAGAGACAGGCCGCATGGCGCGTGAGAAACTTTCGCAGTTAAGGTCTAGAAAGACACTGGCGGGGCAGACTAACTGCTTTCGTGCGAGAGTATCGCAGCAGAGCAGCGAATGACGCAACTTGGGTAGGTTTCAAGATACCAGATTGCATGAGAGAGGCCGAATAGAAGCAAACTTCATAAGCAGGGAAGTTTTTAGGATGTGAACCAGGATTTCGCCGCGGAAAGCAAGCATGATTTCGCGAGCACGGAGGCTTGTAAATATTCCTTCCGCGAACGATGAACCGCTTGTTACCAGTCTGCGAAACTTTGATATTGACATCAGGCAACGAAGCCAAGCCATGCACAAGGTAACCCTGACGAGAGCATCTGATGAATCTTGCCAAAGAAATACCGACCGGCAACAATGGACAAAGTGGTCCCTTCGCGACCAAATATACCCAAAAAGGCTTGATGACTCCAGGCGAGAGAATACACAGCTGGATAGCGTTCGTATCGCGTTTCTGATTTTGGTAACTGGGCCTCCCTTTTATATTCTAAAGTCCGTCCTTCCGACTTTGTCGTGTGTAGTAACGCAAATTCGTAACCTGTGAGGTCCACCTTCCTTCGTTGCTGCCGTCCATCGCACCTCAAAATGTCGGTTCCCGACGAAGCCACACTTATGTCAGCGCTACGTCAGCACCTTCCCGTGGAATCCGGGAAGTTTCGCGTTGCGCGGGATTCGCGCGTAGGATTGGTGATAGTGGATGAGGTCAACGGCTTCTGCACTCCTGGCGCGGGGAATTTGGTGAGTGGGCGGAGGGAGGCCGTGGGGACGTTGGCGAATGAGCGGAATGGGAGGGTGAGCCGCGGGTTTTAATTAATTTGCGTCGACTCAAGATGCGCGCGTAATATTGGTTTCTGCACTCCTGGCGCGGGGAAGCTTGTAAGTGGAGGGAGGGAGGGGCAGAGGCGTGGGGAATCTGGTGATTCCGCAGAGGGAAGAGGTGGAATGAGTTGTTTAGATGTTTGTGTTTCACAATTCTCCAGGTTTGTGTCCGTTGCCTTATTGCACTCTGACCCTTTCTCTCCTCTCAGCCCTTCTAGCCCACGTCTAATCCGCTTCCTTTCGTTCTATCCCTCACCCAAATCCCACCCCTTTTCCTTTCCCCTTCCCCGCCCCCCCCTCCTCCCTCCCTCTTTACGATCACGCCTCCTCTTCCGCCATCTCTTCCCAAAGGCTCCGCCAGTGAGAGACGAGCAGATAGAGAACATGGTGTCTCGTACATCCTCGCTGGCCAATGACATGCTGACACGTGGCATGCCTGTACTGGCCTTTCTAGACACCCACGAGGCAGACAAGCCAGAGCCGCCGTACCCCCCTCACTGTGTGCGAGGCACAGGGGAAGAGAAGCTGGTAGAGGGTGAGTTGTGACTGTGTTGCCTGTGGCTACTAGAGTTAAGTGGACACCCACGACGCAGACAACCCAGAGCCGCCGTACCCACCGCACTGTGTGCGAGGCACGGGGGAGGAGAAGCTGGTAGAGGGTGAGTTGTGACGGTAGGGTGAGTGGTTGTAGTGTGAATGGGGGGGGGGGTAGTGTGAGTGACTTTGTGAGGGGTTATACTGTGTAAAGAGTGGGTACCTCAGCAGACAAGCCAGAGCCACCGTACCCACCACACTGCGGGGGGGACACGAGGGAGGAGAAGCTGGTAGAGGGTGAGTTGTGACGGTAGCGCAAGTGACTAATGTACTGGATTCTCAAGCAGACAAGACAGAGCCACCGTACCCCCCCCCCCACTGCGTGCGAGGCACGGGGGAGGAGAAGCTGGTAGAGGGTGAGTTGTCACTGTAGCGTGAGTGACTGTATGAAAGGGTGACTGGTGTCTAGAGCACACAGACAGACAAGCCAGAGCCACCATACCCCCGCATTGTATCCGTGGCACGGGGTAGGAGAAGCTGGTAGAGGGTGAGTTGATGTGACTGTAGTGCGAGTGACTGCAATATGAGTGACTGTACGATGGGAATTAATGTGCAGAGTGATTGTGTGCGAGGCACAGGGGAGGAGAAGCTGGTAGAGGGTGAGTGACTGTATGGTGAGTGACTAATGTAATGAATTCTCAAGCGGGCAAGCCAGAGCCACCATACCCCTTGGACTGCGTGCCAGAGCCAGGGCAGGAGAGGCTGGTAGAGGGTGAGTTGTGACTGTTACGCGAGTGACTGCATGAGGGGGTGATTACTGAGTGTATCCAGGCAAGCCACAAGCACTGTACCCACCTCACTGCGTGTGAGGCACAGGGGAGGAGAAGTTGGTAGAGGGTGAGTGTTGTTGACTGTATGGTGGTGGGTGACTGTATGGTGGGTGACTGTATGAGGGGCGACTATGGCGAGTAATTGTATGAAGGGTGAGTAATGCGATGAGCACTCAGTGTACAGGCCAGAGGCTCCATACCCCCCTCACCGCATGTGAAGCGCAGGGGAAGGGAACCAGGTTCCATTCTTAGCCTATCTCCTTGCACCTAATAACTCCCCTTTGCCCTCCTTGCCCGTGTCTCCCTTGCAGCCCTGGCGTGGCTTGAGAGGGAAGCAAGCAGGGGAGGAGAAACCGCTGCAGCAGCTCCAGACACCGATGGGCGCGCGACTAGAGGCAGTGTGACTCTAATGGAGAAGGACTGTATCAACGGGTTTGTGGGCGGCATACAAGCAGATGGGACAAACGTTGTGACACAATGGGCGATCAAGCATCAACTGGAACATGTACACTGCTTTCTTCCCCCTCATTCTTGCACTCGTCCTCCCCCTCCCCTCTTCTCCCTCCACACTCCCCTCTGCTGCATCTACTCTAATCTCTTCTCTTATTCTGCTTCCCCCATCCTTTCCACTCCCGCCTACACTGTTGTTTCCTTGGACTTTTTTTTAGTCGACTCAAAAATAGACTCAGTATGAGCTCATATTATCTTGCCCTCCTCCTCCCCACCTACTTGCATTGCAGATTATTGTGGTTGGCATATGTACAGACATTTGCGTCATGGATTTTGTGCTGACCGCGCTTTCTGCCCGAAACCATGGGCTGTTCGGGCAGCAGCTGAAAGAAATTGTGGTGGTTGCTCCTGCCTGCTCCACATATAACCTTCCCCGGCCTGTTGCTGAGACCCTTGGGAGGGGCGCCACTGCATCACATCCTCAGGTACAGTGGCGATGGTACAGTGGAATTGGCCCATCGTTCATGTATATTATCTTTCTGGTTCATAATCATTTTTTTTATAACAACATTTCCTGGCCTGCTGAAATCGCTTTAATTACGTTGCAGTTCAATGTTATCCTGCTTTCAGATCCTAATACGATGCACGCTCGTCTCCCTTTCTGTATGTCTATTGCTGTGCCATTCTTTTGTGACAGGAAGCCACCCATCACTTGGGTCTCTATTTCATGCATTCTAGGGGTGCGAATATTGTGGATGATATTATTTTTGCCTGAAGATGTTAATACATCTGTACATGTATTTTATAGCTAATTAACTAGATTGTGGAAGATGCATGTAGGTTGAACAAAGGTATCCCTTCACCCCAATGGTGGCAAACCCTATATGAAGATTCATTAGAAAAAATGTGCAGGACCAGCCTTCTATTTTGACCAGAAAAACTCTGTAACGGGTATTTCTGCGGTTATGGTTGGAGGGACAGAGTGATGTTTTGTCAGCCAGGATGGCTACCAGATAAAGAGCAGGATAATGAGGTAAACACGTGCGACGCGACTCTTCCGCTTTCGCAATACCACGCCCTTATGCTTCTAGCGACGACCGCGGTCGTTCATCATTTGCTGTATTGCTGACCGTCACCCGCTAGCGTCGAAACGCCGCGCCGGCCGTTGAGCCGTCTCGGAAGCTGGTGTAACGTAGCGATGGGATCGGCGCGCTTTTCCGCGATCCCGCTCGCTCTTCTGTGCTGCGTTGCCGCCTTGCATCTCTCGCGTAAGAGCGGTCATTGGCCGTAGTTACTGTATCCGGTCAGTGAGCCCTCAGTGCGCTTAAGAGTGGAATGCGCGTAGTCCCACTGCTGCGTTCGCGTTCGTAAAAGTCTTACGGCCAAGAGACTTTGCAAACGCGCTTTCCCGGAGAATCGAACCGAATTCTCGTAGTAGATCGTGTGCGATTCAATTCGAGTCAAATCTCGTCGATCACGTGCAATCTTGCAATCTTACCGCCCATACAACACCTCATTAGGGTTCGGCTTAGCTGCACACCCTTGGTAGAATTTATCTGCTGACCTGGCTGACGTGGCTCTGTTCTCCTGGTGCTGACGTGGCAGCTGCTGCAGGAGCGGACGATGAGCCAATTATAGTGCCGGAGATGATGGAGGGCGCGGAGGTGGTTCCCAAGGGCCCCGACGCGGAAGATGCAGTGCTGCTGGACCGACTGATGGAGATGGGAAATGCTCTTAGCGAGCAGATGGAGAAAGGGTGAGTGAGGGGAGAGGGAAGGTGGAGCGGATCAGGAAGGAAATGGGGAAGGGAGGGCAGAAGGTATGGGGGCGGAGGTGGTTCCCAAGGGACCAGACGCGGAAGATGAGTGCTGCTGGACCGACTGACGGAGATGGGAAATGCTCTTAGCGAGCAGATGGAGAAGGGGTGAGTGGAGCAATGGGGGAGAAAGAGGGGAAGGAAAGGGGGAAGGGATGGCTTAGGACCAGGGGGAGAGGAAAGCAGGGGAGAATGGCCGGACGCGGAAGACTCGGCATTGCTGGACGGACAACGGAAATGAGGAGATGTTACGGGGGGATGAGAGGTTACGGGAGGATGAGGTTAGAATGGATACCCCGCTGCCAGACCTTCTAATATTGATGGAGAAGAGGAAAGTTGGCGGGAGGCGAAGGGGGAAGGGAAGAGAGAAGGGAAATGTAGGGGGAGGGGAGGGGCCGGAGGAGTGTGATGGGGGACGTCTTTATCCCAAATTCTCCCTTCCCCCTCTTCTCGATTTTTCCAGGTTGGCGATAGCAGAAGGAGTGGAGGCTGATCTAGTGGACGAGGTGGAAAGGAGCGTGGGGCTGGTGAAGGAGAGCATTGAGAGATGAATCTTACTGTTCCTCCTTTCTGTCCTCCCCTCCTTTCCCCCACGCTACGCCAGGTTGGCGATAGCAGAGGGAGCGGAGGCGGATCTGGTGGACGAGGTGGAGAGGAGCGTGGGACTGGTAGAAGCCATGGCAGCCCAGGCCAACGCCACCCTGTCGGAGCGGTGAGTCCGCGTTTCAGGAACGGCATTTGAGTCGACGTTTGAGATGAAAAAGGAGCCAGTGGATGGACGAGGTGGAGAGGAGCGTGGGGCTGGTGGAAGCCATGGCTTCCCAGGCCAACGCCACGCTGTCGGAGCGGTGAGTCTTGTCTTTTGGGGGGATTTATGAATGAGACTACCAAAGAGGCAGCCAGTCGAGGTGGAGAAAAGCGTGGAGAGGAGATGGTAGAAGGCCTGACCGCCCAGCTCAACACCACCCAGTTGGAGCGGCGAATCCAGCTTTGAGGTTCCTTATGAGACGACTCAAAAGCCAGCTAGTGGAGAAGGGGGTGAAGAGGCATGCGGGGCCTCTCGAGCCTCGAGATGTGTGTGAAGGGAAAGCCAGCTGGTGGTCCGTTTTTTACGCTCGTATTTTACGGTCAGATTTAAAAAATTCGGCCGTTTTTTTGTTAGAGATTTTGTGACTTTTTTTTTTTTTTTTTTGAAAACAGTAGACACGACTCCGCTCCTGACCAGGATAGCAAAGAAGCAATACAATGCTAACAGAGTGTCTTGGTTGCGTTCGTTCGACCCTCCTCCTCCTCCCCCCCAGACTCTGCATACTCTCCTCCCTGGAGTCACCGTTCTACTACAGACTCACTGGAAATCCCCTTCGTCATCCTCATAGCTGGTTCATCCGATCGAGGGTCATGGTTGGAACCAATACTTCAAAATATGTGTAAACCAACTGGTTTCAAGGTTTTTGCTGTAAAAAACGGCCTTTTTTTTTGCACCACATTGAAATTACCACTTTTTGGCGTTTTAAGACGTTTTAAACGGCCGAAAAATACGATAGCGTTTTATACGCCAGAATTTCAATATTTCGGTCGTTTTTTTGCACCTGAGGTCATATTGAAATCACTTTTGAGAATTCTCAAAAGTGATTCCAAAATAGCCAGCTGGTGGTGGAGGGGAGGTCATGATTTTCCAGCCGAGCGCCTCCCTCCCTGTCTTACTGATAAGTTGATTTTCGAGAGACCGCTTCTGAGAAGTCAGCTGAAGGTCATGGAGCGGAACTTGGGAATGGTCGAGGGCATGGCATCCCATCCCTACGCCACCCTCGCATCCCAATGAGCTACTTGTCCCGTCCCCTTTGCTGGTTTCCCTATCAGAACTCTCCTCCTCCTCCTCCTCCTCCTCCTCCTCCTCCTCCTCCTCCTCCTCCTCCTCCTCCTCCTCCTCCTCCTCCTCCTCCTCCTCCTCCTCCTCCTCCTCCTCCTCCTCCTCCCTTCCTTCACTCTCTTCCCCAGCGCCATGCTCCTGGCACAGGTATGACAGCAGCAGGTGGAGCAGGCAGATGCTCTCATCAGGGCATGGCTGCATTTCCCGTCGCGGTGAATATACACACACACAGAGCTCATTCAGGTGTTGCTGCCCATTGTTCCGTTCCTTCCCTCCCTCAGGGCCATGATTATGGCGCAGGCATTACTGCAGCAGGTGGAGCAGGCAGAGGCGATCATTGGCAAGCGCATGGCAGCAGGCAGCAGGTGAGATGACTGCGGTGGGAGTGGGTGGGGTGTGGTGGAAGGCGGAGTGCGCAGTGGCAAGGATGGAATGTGCAATGCACCGGGAAAGGGGCAGTCGGTTTGAGTCATGGGCGGAAGTGAGTCGAGGTGGTGGTTGAAGAACAGTAGAGATTGTATTCCACGTGTAGAATGTGGATTTATGAGACGTCTCAAAAAATCACTTTCTACTCGAGGTGGTGGTAGTAGTAGAGATTGTATTCCCTTTTTTAAGAATCTTCAAAGATGTCTTCTTCTCTGCTCAACTGAAGTGGGTGGGGTGCATGTGGAGAGGATGTCAGGAGGTTTGGCTCAGCTCAGTGCCTCTGCTTCCTTGCTTGCTGTTAAGCAATCATTTTCTCAACTGTAGGCTGTTTTACGGCCCTTCTTTCCCCTCTCGCCTGTATTAACCTTTCTCCCTTCTCCCTGCCCCTCTTTCTTTTGCCCTCTCCCCCTGGCCGGCCGTCCTTCGCTCTTCCCCCTTGCCTCTCCCCCCTTCCCCCTTCTCCCTCCTTCCTTTTTCCCGCTCTCTGCAGCGTGGCCTCTGTAACGTCAGCTCGAGAAGGCATACTCGCTACAGTACCACTTGATAAGAGCATAAAACGCTCCGACCTAAACGACACATTTCTCAACTATCATAAAACGAACTACCCCGGGCAAGTGAAACTTCGCTGCATGGGCGAACCCTGCCCGAACTTCGGCTCCTGCGGGGACTCCTTCCCAACCGTGCGCGCCTGCTTCCGCCCGGAATTCGCCGACGAAATTTACTACCGCCCGGACCAGCCGGAAAACTGCCCGAAACTGTCGCACGCGAATGAGTCCGGGGAGCTTGGGGCCGATCCGAGATGTACTCACAAGACGGACCACCACTGGCACGATGCGATGGTGTTTCAGCTGTTTGCGCTGCGCGGCATGTTCATCAACGTCAATGGGCTTGTCTTCAACCGCTCCCTCCACTTCGACCGCCACGGGTGCTTCCGAGACCTTGAGGTGCGCTGGGGGGGTCAGAGATGGTGGGTGGGTGGGTGGGGGAGATGTCCACCACCGCCACACATCCTGTTCAACCACTCCACACCACACCACACCACACCACACCACACCACACCACACCACACCACACCACAACCCTTCCTTCTCTCTGCATTTTACCTCCCACCCCACCAGTTTGACTACAAGGCGGGGGAGGCGCAGGTGATGAAGCTGCACCGCGTGGTGTCTCTAGCGTACAACCACGCGGTCGCCTTCTATCACTCCCTCGTGGAGTTCTTCCCACAATTCCTCATGCTAGCTGATCTGCTGCGCGCCAATCCAGACATCCCCATCCTCTTCCGCCGCAGCCAGGTAGGTTGGGGGGCCCTAGGCTTCACTTATTGGCAGCCAGGTCAGTACATGTGTGGGCCTCATTCGCCCTCCTTCCCTCGTCGAGTTCTTCCCCCAGTTCCTCATGCTCGCTGATCTGCTGCGCGCCAACCCAGACATCCCCATCCTCTTCCGCCGCAGCCAGGTATGTCTGAGTCCCCTATGCTTTCAGTCTTTTGGCAGCCAGGTATGAACATGTGAGTGCGCTTCATCCGCCCTCCTTCCCTCAGTTCCTTCCCCCAGTTCCTCATACTCGCTCACCTGCTGCGCACCAACCCCGACATCCCCATCCTCTTCCGCCGCAGCCAGGTACGTACATTCATGCGGGCTTTTGAATTTTCTTGAAGGTGATAGGGAGGCATAGCACACGCACCCCCCACCCTTTGTTCCCCCCTCTCTCCCCCCCCACACACACCACACACACACACACAGAAACAGATCACAGCAGCACAGCACAATGGGCTGCACTTGTGCTCCCCGCGCAGCTCCTTTTTGTCGATTTTTTTAATGCGTCTCTATCGTGGGGACACCCTTACTCGCATAGCAATACAGCGCTGTAGCTTGTCACTCTCAAATACCTCCTTTCTTCTCTTCTCTCTGCCTGCCCCTGCCTGCCTGCCCCTCCTGCCCTGGCTGTACTCGTTACAAGCTGGCCTTCTACAACGAGATGGTGAAGCACCTGGTGGGGCTGGAGACGACTCAGATGAACCTCATAGTGGTGGAGGACACTCACCGCTCCAAGCTCATCCACGCTGATGTCGTCTATCAGGTGCGGTACGGTGCTGTGCGGTACTGTGCGGTACTGTGCGGTGCTGTGGTGTGTGGTGCAGTGCTGAGCTGTTCATCAGGACGACGCAGATGAACCTGATAGTGGTGGAGGACACTCACCGCTCCAAGCTCATCCACGCTGATGTCGTCTATCAGGTGATGTGAGGTGCTGTGCGGTGCTGTGTGCCTTGCTGAGCTTTCACTCTTCATTGCACTTCAACTTTCGTTGCCCCCACCCACAGCCCATGTGCCGCCAAGGCCCGGAAGTTCCCCCTACCCGTTTCCCCCACAGCGCATGTGCCAACGATGTGTAGCAAGCCCAGCCCCATCACCCCAGCCTATGGAGCCATGCTGCACCCTCACCCGTTTCCTGTCTCGCCTTCATCCCCAATTCGCTGTTTACCCTTTATCCTCCTTCCGCCCACTGTTCTTTCCTCCCCCCCCACAGCCCGTGTACCAGCGTTGCGGCAAGCCCAGCCCCAGCCTGTGGCGCCACCTGCGTCTCAACTACCTCCTCCCCCCCCCCCCTCGACGGCCTCTCCCTCTTCTCCTCCTATCTCTTCCTGCCCTCCCCTGCCCCCACCTTTCCCCCCACAGCCAGTGTACCAGGGCTGTGGCAAGCCCAGCCCCAGCCTGTGGCGCCACCTGCGTCTCAACTACTTTCTTCCACTCGTGTATCCCCCCTCCCCCGCTTCTTTTCTTTCCCCCCACTTCCCCATTCTCCTCCCCCGCCTCCCCGAACAGCCCGTGTACCAGGGTTGCGGCAAGCCCAGTCCCAGCCTGTGGCGCCACCTGCGTCTCAACTACCTCCTCCCCCCCGACGGCCTGCCCCTCTTCTCCTCCTTTCTCTTCCTGCCCTCCCCTTCCCCTCCAACAACCCGTGTACCAGGGGTGCGGCAATCCCAGCCCCAGTTTGTCTGTGGCGCCACCTGCGTCTCAACCACCTTTTTCCCCCAGACAGTCCTTTCCCCATTCTGTTCTCTTCCCCTCCTCCCACCCTTTCCCTTTTTCCCCCACCTTTCCCCCCCACAGCCCGTGTACCAGGGGTGTGGCAAGCCCAGTCCCAGCCTGTGGCGCCACCTGCGCCTCAACTACCTCCTCCCTCCCGACGGCCTCCCGCTCTTCTCCTCCCCCTGGCGCCTCCGCGCCCACTCCCCCGGCCCGTGGTCCGACGCGCGCGCTGCTGTGCTGCCAGCGAACTGGGTGGTGGTGATGGCGAGGCGCCCGGGGAACACGAGGAAGATGGTGGGGTTTGAGGGGCTGCTGGCGGCTGTAGAAGAGCTTTTCGGCAAGGAGAGGGTGGTGATTTTCAACGGCTCAATACCTATCCTGGAAGGTAAGTACGGTCTGGTGCAGCCCAGTGCGGTGTAGACCGGTTTCAGTGACTAAACCCCAACCAGCTGCCCAGCTCACGCACCACTCCCCCGGCCCGTGGTCCGATGCGCGCGCTGCTGTGCTGCCAGCGAACTGGGTGGTGGTGATGGCGAGGCGACCGGGGAACACAAGGAAGATGGTGGGGTTTGAGGGGCTGCTGGAAGCAGTGGAGGGGATGTTTGGGAAGGAGAGAGTGGTGGTTTTTAACGGGTCGATACCCATCTTGGAAGGTACGTATGGTCCGGTGCGGTCTAGTGCAGTCTAGTGCGGTGTAGACACGCGCGCTGCTGTGTTAACGGCAAACTGGGTGGTGGTGGTGGTGGCGAGGCGATCTGGGAACACGCGCAAGATGGTGGGGTTTGAGGGGCTGCTGGAAGCAGTGGAAGGGATGCTGTAGATTTTTTTTGAGAATTCTAAAAAAAATCTACAGCATCGAGGCGATCTGGGAACACGCGCAAGATGGTGGGGTGTGAGGGGCTGCTGGAAGCAGTGGAAGGGATGTCTTTAACATCTCTATCCCCATTCTGGAAGCAGTGGAAGGGATGTCTTTAACATCTCTATCCCCATTCTGGAAGCAGTGGAAGGGATGTCTTTAACATCTCTATCCCCATTCTGGAAGCAGTGGAAGGGATGTCTTTAACATCTCTATCCCCATTCTGGAAGCAGTGGAAGGGATGTCTTTAACATCTCTATCCCCATTCTGGAAGCAGTGGAAGGGATGTCTTTAACATCTCTATCCCCATTCTGGAAGCAGTGGAAGGGATGTCTTTAACATCTCTATCCCCATTCTGGAAGCAGTGGAAGGGATGTCTTTAACATCTCTATCCCCATTCTGGAAGCAGTGGAAGGGATGTCTTTAACATCTCTATCCCCATTCTGGAAGCAGTGGAAGGGATGTCTTTAACATCTCTATCCCCATTCTGGAAGCAGTGGAAGGGATGTCTTTAACATCTCTATCCCCATTCTGGAAGCAGTGGAAGGGATGTCTTTAACATCTCTATCCCCATTCTGGAAGCAGTGGAAGGGATGTCTTTAACATCTCTATCCCCATTCTGGAAGCAGTGGAAGGGATGTCTTTAACATCTCTATCCCCATTCTGAGAGCAGTGGAAGGGATGTCTTTAACATCTCTATCCCCATTCTGGAAGCAGTGGAAGGGATGTCTTTAACATCTCTATCCCCATTCTGGAAGCAGTGGAAGGGATGTCTTTAACATCTCTATCCCCATTCTGGAAGCAGTGGAAGGGATGTCTTTAACATCTCTATCCCCATTCTGGAAGCAGTGGAAGGGATGTCTTTAACATCTCTATCCCCATTCTGGAAGCAGTGGAAGGGATGTCTTTAACATCTCTATCCCCATTCTGGAAGCAGTGGAAGGGATGTCTTTAACATCTCTATCCCCATTCTGGAAGCAGTGGAAGGGATGTCTTTAACATCTCTATCCCCATTCTGGAAGCAGTGGAAGGGATGTCTTTAACATCTCTATCCCCATTCTGGAAGCAGTGGAAGGGATGTCTTTAACATCTCTATCCCCATTCTGGAAGCAGTGGAAGGGATGTCTTTAACATCTCTATCCCCATTCTGGAAGCAGTGGAAGGGATGTCTTTAACATCTCTATCCCCATTCTGGAAGCAGTGGAAGGGATGTCTTTAACATCTCTATCCCCATTCTGGAAGCAGTGGAAGGGATGTCTTTAACATCTCTATCCCCATTCTGGAAGCAGTCACACGGAGAAGCCATGGCCAACCTGCTCCTCCCCCCGTTTGCCCCTATTTCCTCCCTCCAATGCCGCTCCCCCCTCCCAGCCAGAGCTCTGTTCAACAGAGCAGCGGTGTACATAGCATTGCACGGGGCAGCCATGACCAATCTGGTCTTCATGCCCTGCGCCTCCTGTGTGCTTGAGATCCGCCCTCGGGAATACCTCAACTCAACGCCTGCTACCACCACCCAGGCTGCTACCACCGCCTCCCCTCCCCTTCCCAATCCCAACCAAAGCACCTTCCAGGCCTCAAACAATCCTTGTGTCTGCCTGTCTGTCTCGACCCCTCCCCCACCCACTCCCAGCCAGGGCGCTGTTCAACCGGGCAGCAGTCTACATAGCATCGCACGGGGCAGCCATGGCCAATCTGGTCTTCATGCCCTCCGCCTCCTGTGTGCTTGAGATCCGCCCTCGGGAATACCTCAACGCCTGCTACCACCACCTAGCTTCCGCCTCCCAGCAGAAATACTTTCTAGTTTTCGGGAACGGCACCAAGGACACCCCGCTTGAATTTCACCTGTTCGACGTGCTGCCCGTGCTGAAAACTATTCTGGATTATACCTTGAAGAGGGTTCGGGAGCAGGAAGAGGATCCTTTGTTGGAGGAAGGGAGGGAGTGGGTGGAGAGATTAGCAGAGGGAGGAGGGAAGAGCGCGAGGGAGATGGGGTTTGTCACTCCTATTAACGAAGGGGAGGTGAAGGAAGGGACGCTGCCCGAAGATTTTATCCGGGCAGAAATGGACAATTTGCACCTCAACATCGGCTCGACGCACTCCCCGAATATGCTTTCCCTCGAGTGCCCGGGCAACTCCTGCCCGGATTTCTCGGGCAGCTGCCAAATACGGCCGGATGCGTCTGCGTGCACGCCAGCCGCAGGATGGAGGGACGAGGGGTTTCCGAAGCCGCCCGTGCCGGTGAACTGCCCGAAGGAGGACCGATCGCACATGGGGCCCGAGGGGAGAAATGGGAGCTGCACCCATGCTGCTGACTTCTTCTGGTTCGAATGGCAAATATTTCAGGTGCGTTGCTGTTGCACTCTTCCAGGTTCGTTGCTGCTGCAGTCCGTTCTCCTGTATTTAAAGGAGGACCGATTGCACATGGGGCCTGAGGGGAGGAATGAAAGCTGCACCCACGCTGCCGACTTCTTCTGGTTCGAGTGGCAAATATTCCAGGTGTGTGTGTCTTGTGGGAGGAGGATGTATCAGCTGGTGCTAAGTGGTGTGAAGTGGTGTCAGGTGGTGCCAGTCGTCTTCTCTTCTTCTGGTTTGAGTAGCAGATCTTCCAGGTGCATTGAGGGGCTCATGTTCTGCTAGGTGACCATGATGAACACCTCTTCCTCCTGGCTGCACTGTGCTCCACCGCACTGTACCATATTGCACTGCACTGCACTCCTCCCGCCGACCAGGTGTACAAGCTGCGCAACGTGCATCAATGACTAGGGACTTCTGATCAAATTGGTGATTATGTTGCATGCGCATTAAGTCACCTCTCTTCTCCCATCTGCACCATACTGCACCGTGCTCCACCGCACTGCACCTACCCCACCAGGTTTACAAGCTGCGCAACGTTTACATCAACGACGAGGGGCTCATGTTCAACAAGACAACACATTTCCACCGCGAGGGCTGCAACTGGGACAGCGAGGTGCGGTGCGGTGGGATGCGGTGAGGTGCGGTGCAGTGAGGTTATGTGGGATGGGATGTGGAAACGATCATGGAGACGTCTAAAAAGTACATGAACAATGAGGGGCTCATGTTCAACATTACTACTCACTTCCTCCATGAGGGCTGCAACTGGGACAGCGAGGTGCAGTGCGGTGGAATGTGGTGAGGGCAATGATTTAGGTGAGGTGCGATGCGGTGCGGTGAGATGCGGATCAGTGAAGTCAGGTGAGGTGCAGTGGATTAGAGACATGTAGCTCGAAGTCGGTCCTTCCCCCAAATCTTCCCGAATTAAGCATGGGAGAATCCTGCTTCTTTTTCTCCTTTTCCTCTTACTCAACTCACACACAAGCGTGGTGACACGGTCGTCCCCTTCTCCCCTTCTCTACTTATGAGATGCCTAAAGACTTCTCTCCTCCTGTTCCCCCCACTCCTAATGACCACAGTTTGAGTACAAGAAGGGAACGAAGATAAAGAAGATCAAGAGGGTGGTGAACCTGGTGTACCGGCAGGCCTCCTCCTTCTACCACGGGCTCATCGAGTGGATCCCTCAATTCCTCCTCCTCGCCTCCACTCTCCACACCGCGCCCACGCTTTCTCTGCTCGCTCACGCTGGCCAGGTGGGTGGGGTTTGATGCACCAGAAAGGTGCGGGTGGTTTTGTGATTGGGGAGAAATCCAATCAGCCTCTCCCGTTCTCCTCAACCACCACCTTGCAGTCGGATTTCTACCTGCATGTCGCACAGCCACTGCTGCTTAAGGACTTGACAAATACCAAGCCCTTTCCTCAACCAACTATCCACTACTTTCTCCCCACTCCCCCGTTCTTCCCAACCACCACCCGGCAGTGGGATTTACACCTGCATGTTGCACAGCCGCTATTGGGCAAGGTCCTCTCGAGGACCCATCAGCAGTCAACCAGCTCCTTCCCTTCCCTTCCCCCTCCCTCCCCCAACCAACCGCCCCTTCATCCCCCTCACTTCCTTCCTCTGCAGTGGGATTTCTACGAGCACGTGGCACAGCCGCTATTGGGCAAGGACCTTTCAAAAAGCACTCTTCCCCCAACCAGCAACCCACTCCTTTCCTCCCATCGCCCCATGCCCCCCTCCACGCCAACACCACCCTCCAGTGGAATTTCTACGAGCACGTGGCACAGCCGCTATTGGGCAAGGACCTTGCAAGGATCGCTCCCCCTCTCCCATCCTCCCATCTGTCAAATTAGCAACCTACTCTTTCCCTCTCTCCCCTCAACCACCACCTTGCAGTGGGATTTTTATGAGCACGTGGCACAGCCGCTCCTGGGCAAGGACCTCTCAAAGAGCACTCTTCCCCCAACCAGCACCTCTGTCGAATGGCCCTTTCATTGAGTGATACAAGGTCATACAGGCATGCACGGAGAATGCTAAACATGGAGTGTTCTAAAACATATCCCTCAAACTACGCACCCCTAAACTCTACCTTCCCCCCCCCCCCTTCCCCCCCCCCCCTTTAAGCTAGGTCCAGAGCCGGATCCAGGACCGAGAGGCAGTCCCCCAGGGACGGGGCCTCCCCCACTGGCTCTAGCAGTGGGTTTTCTATGGCAGCTGCTATGCTGCACTTTTCTAGGTAGCCAATCGACTGCCCCCTTTGAAGAGCCACCGACCACCGCTGCCGGTATTGGTGTAGAAGCTTGGCAGCTTGGTAGGAGGTGGGCTCGGCGTTGAAGAACCGCCTTGCAGCTGTATCCGCGAGCAATTTCAGGAAGTACACTGTCTCAGGGCATGGGCACCCATACGTCTCGACCGCTAGTGGGAAGAACTTCACCCACTCCGGGCGGTCCGTGTACACGAGAAGCCGTGCTTCTTGTCTGCAGCTTCCCGTGCCGCCCATCCCGCCCCTTAGATGCATTCTCGTCGCGGGTGCTGATGGGGTCCGTCACCGTCACATCACAGATGTAGACGGCGCCGGTGGAGCGGCATCGTAAGGCCAAATCCGCCTTCTTTTCCTCCACGGGGCTGAAAGCGGCCGTTTCTATGTGTACCATGAATCCAGCATCTCGTGCCATCCGTGCGCACTCGTCCCGTAACTCATTGTGTGTGTTTGTGCGTCCCCCCCCCGTGCCGCAGCGTAGCAGGTGGTTCGGTAACCGCTTATCTAGGATCTTCACCTTCTTTGAACAGTTGCAAACCCCTGGAGCAGCGAAGGGGAGGCCCAGCCGGAACTGGACCGCGTTGGCGTAGTGGGGGGCCTCTAGGCGTAGCGAGGAGTGGATGGGCACGGCGTTTAACCAGTCCCCAGCCCCGTACCCTGACAGGGACAGCAGCCGCTGCGTGTGGCCGTTGTTGGGGTTTGGCCTCATCCCCCGCGCCTCCTCCACCTGCACTGCATAGCGCTGGCCCTGGATCGCCGTGGCCAGGCCGTGCTGCAGCTTCCCCGCAGTTGGAGCTGATCTTTCTGCTTGCAGGGCCTCTTGCGCCGGCAGGGGGAGCTCCTCCTCACAATCCGCTAGCCATTCGGTCAGAGGAGAGGACCGCGTGTATGGGCCGTGCATCAGCTCACGTGTAGCGTCCAATGGGCCGATGCGCTCGCCATCCAGGGAGTCAAGCAGCAGCTGCGCCTGCGTGTAGCTGGCGAGGAAGCTGTAGCCTCCTTCCACGGTGGGGTCGGTCAGGCCAAGCCCTCCCAACGACACGGGGAGAGAGGCTTGCGCCCACGTGCGTGAAGTTTCCTCCCCGCGCGGGTGATTGATGCCGCATGCCGTCAGGAGCGTTTCCAGCAGCCTCCTTCCCCATTCTGACCACTCCTCCTTGGGCAGGGATGGCAGCGGCGTTGTGCGGGCTAGGTAAGACACTCGGCGCGAGATGCACCGAGAAAGCAGCAGCCCAGCCAGCTGAGGCTCCATCTGCTCAATCAGCACCTCTCTCTCTCTCTCCTTTCCTCCCCCATCCCACCACACCCCAACAACCCCTCTGCAGTGGGACTTTTATGAGCATGTGGCACAGCCGCTGCTGGGCAAGGACCTCTCGAAGAGCACTCTTCTGAACATCAGCGATGGAGAGATCTACTTTGCAGAGGAGGTGTATGTGGTGAGTGGTGGCCAGGTGTGGCGAGTGGTGGCAAGGTGTGGTGTGGTGATTTCTACCAGCACATTGCGCAGCCCCTACTGGGCAAGGACCCTTCAAAGTCCAAACTTTTGAACATCAGTGATGGAGAGATCTACTTTGCAGAGGAGGTTTTGAGTGGTAAGTGGTGGTGCTGTGTGGTGAGTGATGGTAATGTGTGGAAAGCGGTGGTAAGTTATACCGCTAGGCCAGCCCATCCATCTGGACCGAATACACACCAAGATGCCTTCCAAGTCCATTCCATTCCATTCCATTGCTTTGTTCTTCTTCTCCTTTTCCACCCCGTACCACCCTTCCCATGTCACGCATTGTACCATGCCTGTGGCAACACCAGCCCGTCCTTCTGGACTGGCATTCCGCACCGCTTCCTCCTGCATCAACAACTGATCAACGCCAGACCAACCAATGCCTCCTCCTCTCCTTCCCCACCCTGCTTCCATGCTTTCCTCCCCCACCCCAGCCACTATACCAAGTGTGTGGCAAGGCCAGCCCATCCATCTGGACCGACATTCACCACCGCTTCCTGCTGCCGCCCAAAGGCCTCCCAGTGTTCTGAGTCCACTCAAATGCCTTCTCCTTCCTTACTCGCCCTGCTTCCATGCTTTCAGCCGTTGTACCAAGCCTGCGGCAAGGCCAGCCCATCCATTTGGACAGACTTTCGCCACCGCTTCCTCTTAGATCAACTACAGACAAACCAATGCGTTCTCCTTCCTCCTGCTGCCACCCTTCCCACTTCAGCCGCTGTATCAAGCATGTGGCAAGGCCAGCCCGTCCTTTTGGACAGACTTTCGCCACCGCTTCCTCCTGCCGCCCAAAGGCCTGCCAGTCTTCCGCGGCAACCAATGGGACGTGCGCCACGTCAGCGCACTCGATTCCAAAACCGCCTCCGTGGTGCCGCCTGATTGGCTCGTCGTGGTCGCCCGCCGCCCGGGCGTCAAGAGGGCTCTGGCGAAGTTTGACGAGCTGCTGGAGTCTATAAAGAGGATATTCGGCCACACGCGCGTGCAAGTGTTTGATGGGTCGCTGCCCATCCTCCAGGGTGAGTGTGTGTGTGTGCTGGCTGGAAATGAACGTTATTCGGTTCTCGAGTCGAGATTGAATATTCGGCCACACGCGCGTGCAAGTGTTTGATAGGTCGCTGCCTATTCTTCAGGGTGAGTGCGAGCGGGTGTGCTGCCTGGGAGCAAAGAGAGGGGGGGACTCTGAAGAAGTTTGACGAGCTGCTGGAGTTTATAAAGAGGATATTCGGCCACACGCGCGTGCAGGTGTTTGATGGGTCGCTGCCTATCCTCCAGGGTGAGTGCGAGTGTGCTCCATGGAGCAACGGCTTTTGAGGCGCCTCAAAAGCAAATACTCTTCCGGCGGGCTCGCCTCTTTGTGGCGGCCCACGGGGCAGCCATGGCCAACATGGTCTTCATGCCAGCCCTCCTCCCTCCCTCCCTTTCCCCCCCGCCCCCCCCCCTCAATTTTCCAGCACAAAAACTCTTCCGGCGGGCCCGGCTGTTCGTAGCGGCCCACGGGGCAGCCATGGCCAACATGGTCTTCATGCCAGCCAACGCTACAGTGCTTGAGATTCGCCCCGATAAGTACGAGAACGCGTGCTATCACCACCTGGCGTACGCATGCGAGCTGCGGTACTATCTGACGTTCGGCAAGGGGGACTTTGAAAGCCAGGTTCAGGCTGACTTGGGGGAGGTTTCTGGCATCTTGCAAGGGATCAAGGATGGGTTTGCTCCTCTGCCGGGTGAAGAGCACCCGGAATTCAGTTAAGGGTTCTGGTTTGTTCTTACCATAGTTGGGAGTTGCATGTCATTTGGTGTTTCGTTTGTCATCATTTGCCTCCTGATTAATATTGAAGTGATGAAATTCATAGCTCTGTCTAAACCGATTGATGCAGCCACCTCTTTCTTTCATCTGTCCCTATTTCTTCATGGGAGGTTTTAAATGCTAATAAGGGTACATTCCTGTTTGCACATTTGTGTCACAAAAAAGGGTACCGCTCTGTACTGTCAAACCGCCTTGTTGAAACATTTCGAACCTCAGTTCAGTTCGGTACAGAGTGGTACCTTGTCTTTGTGACACAAATGTCCAGACAGGAATGTACCCCAAGTTTTTTCATATCCCTTTCAAGCATAAATAGGGCAATACTGGCCGACCACATGAATTTTGCAAGATCGCTGTAATGTTTGGTTGCAGAATTATGTGCTGGGCCAGGATCTTGGCACCAATGTAAGACTGGTGTAGCTAAAGATATGGTTATTAAAACAAACTTCTTGGTTGGTTGCTGTATTACAGAAACAATGTGAAGGTAACGAGAGCTGTACAAATCGTCGTTTGATTGGTTCGGTTCGTGAGCTGCAATCAATGGTGTCGCATGCCACTGCTTAGTGGCAAGTAGCCCGAACCGCCCATGCCAAAGCGGTTTCGGAATCGCACTTCAGTCAAGGGTTCCAGGGCTCAGCGAATCCTCCGAAGTATCTCACGACCAGTTACAAAAGCTTCGGCACTTCCACTCTGGTCGCAAACCAATCCGACGACTCGACACAGCCCGAACCGCGCTCGCTATTGGGTTGTCGGTTCCCAATTTCGTTATTGTAGGTTCAGCGGCTTGGTTTTCCTTGTTCCTTGCAGTCCTTGAATGCAGGCAGAATTGAGGGCGAACGCAACACAACCCAACATTTGCAAAATTGCTGCGAGGCGGAGCGAAAGCGGAAGCAAGGACAATTTGTTGGGAGCAGGACAGGCCACCTCCACCAGACCACTCCATCACAACAACACAACCACCTTTCAGTCACCTCATTCGCGTTTCTGAAAGCAATCACCACCATAGTTCGATCATTTCTTCCAACAACTGAGCGCCTTCGTATAGATTACCATCGCTCGTATCGGAGGTTACAACACCTTCGAGTCAGCACCTTCATAGTTTCCCATTAGCCGTCATAGCTGGCTGCCTTCGAAGTTAGTTGTTGCTGAGCTGAAGCCTCGCTCGTTTATTAAACCGCAGCCATGGCGACGCACAAAACAGCAGTCTTAGCTGCTGCCTTCGCTCTCTTGTTCGCGCTACAAGCCTTCGCGGATCCCGCACCCGACCCTCGCCCTGGTAAGCCGACAGCATACATCCGTTGCCGTACGCACAAAACAGGATGACCAATGAGGCTATTCCTAAACATAGGAAAAAGCCGGAATCGAACCTAACAGTGCATTCCTCATTCCTGGTCTACCCATTGATTTCCCTGCGCAGCGAAGTGCGACTACTCGGTGGGGAAATGGGTGAAGGCGGTGAATCAGCCGAAGCGATACTCGGGCATAGGTTGGGAGCCCAACTACTGCAAGTACATTCGCAGCGGCTTCAACTGCGAAACCAACAACCGCCCCGACCAGCTGTATCAGCAGCTGCGCTGGCAGCCGGAAGGTTGCGACCTCAGTTATGTTACCGCGGAGGATTGGGGATTCCTCATGAAGGGAAAGGTGCGTGTGTAACGGAATGCGTGTGTAGCTTACGGCAGCATGTGAGTTGCTACTTTCTCTGGTATGTTGTCCGTTCAATTCCAATTGCTTATGCTATGATTCTTTGTTTTGTTTTTGGGGTTGTCATGTGGACCATTCCAGAGGATGCTTATGGTGGGGGACTCCATAACGAACAACGCGTATCAGTCGCTGCTCTGCCTCATCAGCTCGGCCGACAACAAGGGAAAGGTGAGATCGGGGAGGATGAAAGGACGCGCCGGGTGAGAAAGCAATACTGAAGTTACTATGCATTTGCATATCAAAACAGTTCGCTCGAGCGTCTTGCATGAAACAATCCTGACAGCCTGTATTTGACCTGCTCTCCGGTGCATGCTCTCAACTGCCTTTTCCACCATCCATTCCCCATCCCTATTCCAACCAACAGCCGTTTGACGACGACAGTGCGCCCAAAGGTCTGAGAGGCGTTGATTTCCCGACGATCGACTTTTCTCTGCACTTCTACTTCTCGCCCTACCTCACGCAAGCTGAGAGGCGAAAGCCCCTCGCCAACCAGACGGGCACGCCTGGTTACAAGGTTAACATCACGACAATCGACCCGGTCGTTCAGTACCTCGTTGCGTATTACGACGTGGTCGTGTTTTCGACTGGTGTGTGGTGGTCGCAAAATTATCCGGGCAGTCCGAAGCAGCCCGACCAGTATTACATTCAGGGCGCTCCCGCGAACATCAGCAACGTCAACGCGCAGTGGTACGCCGTAAAATCCTGGGCGAATTTCCTCGATCGAATTGAATACCCCGGAATGCCCTATTTCCTGAGCTACTCGCCCAAGCACGGCCCAGTTCAGCCAACTGATCCCGGGGAGGGTTCTTGCGGCGCGACAAGACCGATGCAGTGGGATGAGGCGATGGATGAGTACAGTAACCTGACTGTAGCTGAGGATTATTACAAGTCTCAGAAGAACGCTCTGCGCGGGTCGTTGTTCCGCTTTGTGCGTGTAACGAGGATGAGTGAGACGAGGCCAGAGGCTCATCTCGGCATGTGGAATCAAATCCAGCCAGACGTTTCGGCAGCGTTCAAGACCCCCGATAAGGGTGATTGTACGCACTGGTGTCTTCCTGGGCTTCCCGATTCGTGGATGGATATGCTCTACAGTCAAATGCTGCTGGAACCGCTGCTGCTTACACCAAATTAGACCCAATTTAGTTCCTTTTGCTGGAGGGAGAGATTTCACATTGCTCTTACGTGACAAGCTGGTAGGTGACATGCAATGTGAGGTCTCTACTGGGGGTTTCTGCTGGTATGTGAATGATGTATACATGTAATCTGTATGAAAGAGGGCTAGCTTCGATTTCGTGCTGGTAATTCCATTGTGCTTATATTCATCAGTGGTGGGTTGAACTTGGCCAGAGCTAACAGGTTTACTATTTGAACCATCATACACATTACTTACTGTAACCCTATTCCTTCGATACAATGGCATACCTGGGGTATCAGAGATCCGCAGCATCAGAGATCTGTATGCGCGCACTACATGGCAGTTCTAAGAATATACGTTGACAGGGGGCTACAGAGATAACTAAAAACTGCCAATGGATGCCACCTAGACAGGTACGTTCTGGAAAGCTACAGTAGATGAATAACACGGCCAAGTATGCAGCAGTTACCTTGTGAAATCTCTTGAATGCAGGCCTTGAAGCGAGACACTGACTGACTAAGGATGCAGCCAGCACTGAAGGAATTAACTGATAACACAGCATGTAGGAAGCTCCTGCATTAGAGGCACATGTATTCAGGCACATGCATAGAGCCACACACATTCCAGCAAGGGCAAGCACATGTACATTAGGTTGAGCTGTGAAACACAGGGTGGGAGGCACACACCCACCAAAACTCAATGACAAAAACATAGGGCAAAGCATTTACACTGTACACAGTGCAGTTGCTTTAATGGAGAAGATAGTAGCACTGCAAATAAAAGAACCTCACCTTCTTCGTTGCCTTGCCCCGGCTGACGCTCCCGCTGCTAGCGCCACTCCCCGAGCGCCACGACGCAAGCGACCCCCCTGTTCCACCCTTCTCCGACCCCAGCTCATTCCCCCCCTTCTCTGCTCGTAGCATCTGCTCCGGTACAGCGAATCCGGACGCGTCGACTTCAGCCACGGCAGCAGCAAAGGCGACAGCAGCAGGCGAGGCGGGCAGCGAGAATCCCTTGGCAGAGCGGGAGGGGGTGAGGGGGATGGTCTCTGATAGGTCGAGAGTGAGCTCGGTGAAATCGGGGTAGGTGATAACTGGGGTAGGTGACCTTGGGGAATGGTGGAGGGACCTTCCAGGTGATAACCCTGCTAATGCTGCTGTGCCAGATGGTGGTGGCGACGGTGGTGGTGATGGGGTTGATATGTGCCTGGGAAGGGGCTTAAAAGAGCCTGCTGCTGAATCAAGCACAAGCTTTGGACCTGGAGAGGCAGCAGTAGAAGCAGCACGAGCAGCATTAGCATTGGCTGCAGAGGGGCTTCTGTCCCCACCTCTCCCTGCTGCCCCACCTGCCCCACCTGCCGCTACACCTGTAGCTGTACGGGAATTCGGGGCAGCGGGAACAGAGAAGAACAGGCTGCTGCCTCGTTCCTTCCCTTCCAACCACCCTGCACCCCCGCCCATACTGTCATCTGAGTCCCCACCTGAGATGACACCTGGAACTCCCGCCGCCCCTTCTGCTGCCCCTCCTGCTGCTGCTGCTTCAGCACCAGATGCTTTGACAGGAGTTGATGAGGAGGTGGAAGAGGAGCGGACCCAGTCAGAGACAGAAAGCCGCGCACCCGTGCGCTCACCACCATCACATGCACCTGCACCTGCACCTGCGGCTGCTGCTGGTTCTTCTGCTGTTTCTGCTGCTGCTCCTGCTGCAGCGGCGAAATCAGCTCCTTCTTGCGTCAAGAGACTCGTAGACTGCTGGTGAGCAGCAGCAGACGACGAGGGGCTTGCAGTTGAAACGCTGCTGCTGGTCGGCCGCACCTGCACCCCCCGCAGAGCCAGCTTCCGGGAGATTTCCTCATCCCAGGTGAGACCTGAGGGCGCTGTGAGTCCCACTGACCCCCGCAACCTGCTCGCCCCGCCTCCCTGTTCCCCCCCACCGCTTTCCCCTGCAGCAGCGCCAGTATTGGCGGCAGAATCCCCATTACCACCAGCAGTGGCATCAGCATGGGCAGCAGCAGCAGCGGAGGTGGCACTAGCACCAGCATTATCAGCACTGCCACCAGCAGCAGCAGACGCAGGAACAGCTGCTCCACCTCCCCCTCCCATCGTCCCCCCTACGACGATGGACCCAGCCACAAGGCCCCCCGGGGGAATGGCTCCCAGGCTGCGGATGCGATAGCGGTCAAATGCCGTGCGGGGAGAACGACCGTACACAAGAGAGCGGGCATACGGAGGGGGCGTGCAGATGGGAGACTGTAAGGGCGTCACAACATCTGTCATTGCGTCTGACTGTGCATCTAGCCCTGGTGTGGGAATGCCTGATACGGACAGAGATAAAGGGATCTCCCTTGACCATCCCCCCCCTCGTCCCCTGCCTCTTCCTCCCCCTCCTCCCACTCGTCCCCCTCCTCCATTTTCCCCTCCTCCCCTTCCTCTGCCCCATCCTCCATTGTCCCCTCCTCCTCCTCCCACTCGCCCCCCTCCTCCTGACCCGTCGCCTTCCCCTCCTCCTCCTCCTTCTCCGTCTCCCATGCTCAGTCTGCCGCCCGCTGGTGACTCTGCTGACGTGGCAGCAGCAGCCAGGCAGTGCGCCCGCGTGGACAAGCCAACGAGGCTGCCACCTCCGCGGGCGGTCATGCCAGCTGGCAGCCGGATGAACTCGTCCGAGTGGCAGATCCGCTGCCGCACAAACGGACGGTCACGATCCTTCCTGGGCTGCTGGGGGGGTTGTGGCTCCAGCCTTGGTTTCTGGGGCGGATGGGGCTGCAGCGGCTGCTGTAGTGGCAGCTGTAGCTGCTGCTTCTCGCGCTTTTCCTGTTGCTGCCCTGGCAAATTCGGTTGTCCCTTTACTTGTGGTTCTCCTTGTTTCTGCTGCGCCTCCGACAGGGTATCCCCCACCTCTTTCTGCTGCGGAACAAGATCCGCTTCTTGCTTCCCTCTAACCTCGTGCTCTTCCATCTGCTGCTGCTGCTTCTGCTGCTGTTGCTGCTGCTGAGTTTCCTCCTCCACCTGCTTCCGCTGCTCCTCAGCTCTCTTCTGCTCCTGCAGTGCCTTCTGCTGCTGCAGCTCTTCCAGCAGCAACGCCTCCTGCCTCTTCAGAACCGCCTCCTGCATTTTCAGCCTGCGTTCCAGCACAGGCGGCAGCGTCAGCGGCGGCAGCAGCTGCTGATACTCCTGCCACCGCTGCTTCTGAGCCTCTGTCAGCCTTGGCCCCCCACTGCCCTCCCCCCCATCCCCGCTCCCCATACCCCCACTTCTCCTTCTTCCACTACTGGCACCACCGCCACCTCTTTCTATCAGAGACCCAGTGCTTTCTGCGCCGCTGCTCGTCCCACTGCCATATCCGCCTCCCCTGGGTGTTCCTCCCGCAGGTGTACCTCCCCCAGGTGTGCTTCCCTCGTCGTCTTCCCCGCCCCATCCGCCTCCTCCTTTGCCCGCAAACCCGCCAGCAGCGCCACTGAAGCTGCTGCTGCGTGCTCTCCCAGTCACAAAAGCCCCTCGTAGCCCTGCTGCTGCTGCTTCTGCGCCCCCTATCGCACCACCCCCTCCTCGCCCCAACTCCTCTCTGCGCCCACCTCCCACTCGTCCCTCCACCCCATCCTTTCCCTTCCCTGTGAATCCGCTCCCACCATTACTGCCACCCCAATCCCCGGAGCTCCGATTTCCGCGGCCCGAATCGTCGCCTGTGTGGCGATTTCTGCTGCCCCAGACACCACCGGCAGTGCCAGGGCGAACCTCAGGGGAGAGATGGCGGTGAAACTGCTGGAGTAACAAGTCCTCGGCCCTACCAGAGCTCATCGAGCGGAGAAAGAGGGAGGCTGCAGAGGAGGACGCGGAGGAGGAGAGTGTGGAGGAGGAGAGATGCTCCTGGCCCTCGTCCTCTGCTACAGGGGAGAAGACGGAGGGTTCGTGTGCGTGGTGGTAACCGCCTGTGCCGTCTGCGTAACCACTGGTGGTATCGGTGTAACCATCGGCCAAGCCATCACCTCGGCCGCTGCTAGACCCGTCTACAGCCCAATTAGACCCACCACCAGGTGGCTTTACCTCACGAGAATGCCTTTTCTCTCTGCTTCCGTGCCTGCCCCTGCCCCCGCCTGAGCTCCTGCTCCCGCTCCCTCCAATGCCCCCACTACCGCCCCCGCTCCTGCCCCTGTCCCATTGCGACTCTTCCCCACTCTCACTCTCGCTCTCACTCCTCCCAATGCTCTTCCCCCTCGCCTCCCCTTCCCAATGACCTGTGCTCACGCATCGGCTGAACGTGGCCAACTGGGCATTTTTGGCTGCTAGTGCCTGCTCCTCAAGCTCCGGTTGCCGCGTGCTGGAAGATCGGCCGAACCCGAAGCTGCGGCCTCGGGAATAGCGGGGGGAGACTAGGAAGGAGCGGGAGGCGGGGGAGGTGGGAGCGGTGCGCGGGCTGAAGGGCGGGTGGGGGCGTCGGGCAGAGGAGAAGAGAGCTGCAACTGCTGGCGACGCTGCTGCTACTGGTGACTCTGCTGATGCTGCTGGTCGAGAGGTGGGGAATGGTCGAGAGGTGTGTCGAGAGTCTAACTGAGCAAGTCCGGAGTCCTTTTCCCCGATATCCACCATAGAAGCGCTCCCTCCTCTTCTCCTGCCTTCCCTATGCCCCCTTCGGGAACTACCTGCAGATGCTACTGTGCCATGCTTGCTGCTGCTTCGGCTGCTGCTGCTGCTTCTGCTGCTTCCTTGACCAGCACTGGTGGCGTCCAAAATAGGCTCACCTCTGCTGCCGCCCCTGCTGTCCGCACTGCTGCCCGTATGCAGCAGCTTTCGCATTTGCCTAGGGGACTTCTGAGCCAACTCAAACGTCAACTCATTGCTGCCGCCCCCACTGCTGCCTGTGTGCAACAGCCCCCTAACGTGTCGAAGTGAAATGAACTCTGCACTGTGTGACACTCCTGTTCTTGTCCTCCTTGCCATTGGTCTTCTAGCTGAGGGAGGAGAAGGGGAAATTAACCTCTCAGCTTCATCCACGTCTCGTCCTCTTCCTCCTCCTCCCTTTTCATATCTAACCGTACCCCATTCCCAAGCCCCTTCATCTTCCCATTCCTCCCCTACCCCCCCTCGTCCTCCAGCACTTTCTCCTCCTGCTCCTGCTCCTGCTTCTGCTCCTGTTCCACTGCCCCTACGCCTGTCCCCTCTTGCCTCTTTGCTCCCACCATCGCCACTACCATACCTCCCACCCTCACCACTGCCACCATGCCCGCCACCGTCACCACTATCACGCCTGCCAGCAGAACCCACGCTGCTGTGACGAGGAAACACCCCACCCAAGATGCCGTCACCCCCAAAAGTTGAATCCAAACCACCCCCGGGAGAAAACGACGTGCCCGTCACACCCAGCGACACCGACACAGGAACAGCGGTTCTACCAGCCGCACCAGCAGCAGCAGTAGAAGCCCCGCTTCTCTCCTCTCTCCTCCTGCCTCCCTTCCCCCTTTCCCTGTCAACAGAAGAAGCCGAACTCGGTCTTCTGCTCCCTGATCCTGCTGTTCCTGCTGCCCCTGCTGCTCCTGCTGCCCCTGCTGCTCCTGCTGCTCCTGCTGCTCCTGCAGTGCTTACTGACCAAGATAGTTCTGCCGAACCTCTCGCCCCATAGCTCTCTCTACCTGCCCCTGCTGAGTGCGGCCTCTCCTTAGATCCCTCGCCCCGGGAGTGCTTCTGGCGGGTCTTATGTGTCTGAGCCTGCACCGTCTGCTGCTGCTGCTGCCGCTGCTGCTGACTCGGATCTCGCCAGCCTGTCCAGCCCATTGCTGACGTGGGAGAAGTCACTGCTGACGTGGAACGGGCCACGCCACGCAGCATGCGAGTGCGGCGACGAGACGGGCGCCACTCAAACGCATCGGAGTCGTCCTCGTCGCCTTCTGAGATATCGTCAAACAGATCGTCCCCCGAACCGCCCCTCGAGAACCCTGCTTCTGCACTTACTAACCCTGCCCCTACTAAGCCCGCCCTTACTCCTGCTCCTCCTCCTCCCTTGACCACTCCTCCCCCTGCCGCTCCTCCCCCAACCCCTCCTCCCCCTACTCCTCTCCCACCCCCTGCCAGAACACGAGCCCCCACAGCTGCTAACCTGCTCGCAACCTCCGAATCCCATGCCTGGCTGGAAGGAGCATCACCAAACCTTCTTCCCTCACCAAGCGGCGAGTGTGACACACCTCCACTCACGCCCCTTGAACCGCCAGGCGCCCTCTGCCCCTGCCCACTTGAAACCTCCTCCCTCGGGAAAACCTGCATCGTGTAGTCCTGAGAAAGCGACTTTCCTATGCGCCCTCGGGTCAACGCAGTGCTACTATTAGCCCCAGCACGAGGCCCAGCAATGCCACTCCTATCATCAAACTCCCTGCCACTTCTACCACCAGATTTGGTGCCGTTTCCAGCACTACCGCTCCTAGTGACAGCCCCACTTCTAGTACCACCCCCATCCCTAGCCCCAGTCCCAGCGCCGTTCCTAGAATCCGTAAGGCTCCTAGTAGCAACCCTAGTGCCGGTTTTGGTCTGCATAACGCGGCCTAAAGGCAGCTTCTGCTGGCCTGACGCAGTGGTTGCCCGTCTAACGCGCCCAGCCTGGTGCCCCACCTTCTGTGCCTTCCACGCTGCACCTGAGTAGGAATCCGAACCAGAATCTGTCTCCACCCCTGCCACTTCTATCTCTGCTGCTGCGTCTGATCCTGCCTCTGCCTCTGCCTCTGTTTCTGTTTCTACCTCTGCTGCTGCATTTTCTGGAGCTGAGTCTGCATCTGACTGTGAGAAGCGGGTGTCGATGCGAGGGAGGGAAAAGGACGCTGCCACACGCGCCGTGTGTTGCTGCCGCAGGAAATGAGTGTCAGGTGCAGGTGAGTGAGTGAAACGTGTTTCTTCGTGAGGCAGGGACAAGGACGCTCCTACTACACGCCTTTCAGAAAAGCCCAACTCGGCATCTTGCCGTCGCCCAGAGTTGCTACCCTCTCTGATTCTTCTCCCTCCTGAAACAAACACCTTCTTCTTCTCCTCATTCCTATTTCCACCAAGACCAACATAACCACCAGCACCATCAGCACCAGCAGCACTAGCAGCACCAGCACCAGTAGAACCTCTGCTATGGTAAACCTCGTTATAACCACCACGTCTCTTGTCCACCTGATCCTCCTCATCCAAACTGTCCTCTGTATAGTCATCCTCGTCACCGCTGCAAACATCAGCCTGCATGCGCGCGTTGCTGCTTCCTCCAAACGACAAGGACCTACAGTGTCCATAAGCGACAACAGGAGCCTTGCCTCTTCCTCCTGCTGCCAATGCAGTCCCTACTACCCCTGCTGCCCCTGCTGCCCCAGCTGCTCTGGCTGCTCCGGCTGCCCTTGCTACCCCTGCTCCTCCTGCTGCTCCGGCTGCAGTAACCAGACGAGCAGGAGACAGGCTCGAGAACGAGCCAGCCCTACCTGACAGACCGTCGCCTGACAAATCCTCATCAAAACCGGACCACGCTCCTCCAGACCCCCCACTACTAGCAGACCTGCCTCTTACTCCCATGCGCCTTGACTCCAAACCTGAACCCCCAACAGTCCCATTGCAGCTTCGGTCTCTTCTCCCTCCATCCAATCCCTTCCCAGCACCCTTCCGGCCCTGTCCTTGCCTACTCGTGTCCCCTTTCGGCACCCTTTCCTCCTTGAAAGGACGCTTCGCTTTGTTGCTTGTGCGTGTGGCCGTCCCCTTCTCTTGGTTCTGTGCTGTGCGGCCTGTATCTGTGGCTTCGCTGCTGCAGTTTCGCAGCAAGGCCAGTTGACGCGCCCATTCAGGCCGAGGGCTGATCATGGGTGAATCTCCAGCATCGCTCAGAGGGTTCTTCTCCTGCTCTTGCCGCTCCTCCTGCTCCTGCTGCTCCTGCTGCTGCTCCTTATGTTGTTCCTGCAGTGACGAGCAGTCCAAGTACGGTCCCCGTTGCTGTTGCTGTTGCTGCTTGGGATTCCACACAAAATCCTCCTCTTCCTCCTCACCCTCCTCCTCATCCTCCTCCTCATCTTCATCGCAACCGCTGCTGCTATCAGCTACCTCCACCTTCACAGCGCTGTCCTCACTCTCTAGACCTAACCCCATGCTCCTCTCAACGCCCAGCCCCATGCCCCCCTCTTCTTCCCCGTCACCACCACTTAGATCCGCCAACACCAGCTGTAACCTGGACCTCCCTCCACTCGCCCTCCTGCCTTCCGGTGAATCCATAGAATCAACCGCGGTAAACAAGCTCGATTCAGCTGTCACAGATGTGACAGAGGGCGCGGCCTTGGTTGTAGCAGCTGCAGCGGCGGCAGAAACAGAAGGCGTGGCAGTACCAGTGGCTGTAGCAGTGGCTCGTGGGTGCAAGGGGGACTTGGCCAGAAGCTCGTCTTTGGAGCGGCAGGTCAGGTAGGCCTTGGGAGCATCCGGGTAGACAGTCAGGGGCTCACGTGGGGGTATTTTTCCGCGCACACTAGCTATGAGCCCGCCTATATGCGAGCTGAGCTTATGAAGGGCGTGATTGTACGGGGAGGTGAGCAGGTCGGTACAGGATTCCCCGTCCTTGGTTGCTGCCAGAACGTGGATAGAATGGAGCTGGAATATATGAAAATGAGAAGCAGGGGAGTAGAAGAAAGGAGGAAATGTTGTCAGACTTCAGAATTGACGCGGATATTTACGTCCTTTGACATTGGTTGCTGCCAGCACGTGCATGGAATTGAGCTGGAATGATGTTGAGAACAGGGGAGTAGGAAGATGGAGACAAGCAGAACACGCTGTGTTTGTTGCACAGGAGAAGAGTAGCATCAGCAGGGACTAGTCAAATCAACAAGGCTGCTTCAGGACAGAGAGCAGTGCGGTAGTGCTGGAGACAGACAGGGCAGCTGTGTAACACCTTGTAACGCACACCTGCTCCATATTGTAGCACGTACCTGCTCCATGTTGTAACGCACACCTGCTCCATATTGTAGCGCGTACCTGCTCCATAATGTAGTGCGTACCTGCTCCATATTGTAGCGCGTACCAGCTCCATAATGTAGCGCGTACCTGCTCCATATTGTAGCGCGTACCTACTCCATATTGTAGCGCGTACCTGCTCCATATTGTAGCGCGTACCTGCTCCATATTGTAGCACGTACCTACTCCATATTGTAGCGCGTACCTGCTCCAGTGTTGTCCACATTGTGACGGCGTACCTGCTCCAGAAACTTATAAGCGCGGACTTTGTCCAGTGCTTCGTGGCCGCCGAGGGTGTAGACGACTTCGCCTCGCACAAGGAATGCGAGCATGGTTCCATCGTAGCTCTGCACAGCACGGCGCAGCACAGCACAGCAGACCACAGCACAATACAGCAGAGCAGAGCACAGCGCAGCACGGATTGAGAGGGATGGCTTTGAATCAACTCGAAAAAGAGGGTAGATGGCCGTGTCTCGCACAATGGATCCGAGCTTAGTTTTATCGTGGCAATGCACAGCACAGCACTGGTTGTGACGAGTGCAAGGACCTGGGGGAGTGGAAAAAACATAAACCTGATACGCAACAGACGAGGAAGCTGACAAAGGCGAAGGTATCGGAGCGGGATGACGAGAAGCATCCTTCCTCTCCACGACCACCTTAAGAGCACAACTTGGCTGGTACAATAGAGCCGTTATAAGCAGACACGAACGTTCGTAACGACTTCATTGTTGTTTGGGAGAAAGGGTACCCAAGTAGCTTGTATGCGAGCTACTTTTTTGCAGGAGCTATGACTTGGTTCATCATAAGGTTGTCCAGATGTCAGCGGGACAGACAGTGCTGAATAAGCGACTGGAAGTACTGTGGCTGCGTTAGGGTTAAGGCCAAAAAACGCTCGTCAAGAGGGACGTTGAAGCTCGTAAGATGACTTATAAACGTGTTAAGCCCGTCATCCACCCGAGCAGATGCAATGTCTGAAGATAGCCTACATGAGAAAATCCTTTTAAGAAAGGCCTACCTGGGAATAGCGGGAAACGTTATCAGGCAATTGTCGCATAGCTTCCACGATAATGGAGGTGCAGTCCCCGGGGAAGCTGCTGTGCGCATAGAGAATTGTACCGCGGTATACTATAGCGGCGTAATAAATTAAAAACTCCTCGGGCTCAGCCATGGCTGGCTCTCGACCCTTTGGCTAACAACGTAACTTAACCTTTTATAAATGCCAGAACGCGTATTCTTGTCCTGCATCTATTCCTGCCTAACCTAGTCGGCTGGAGCTCCATTATTTGCACAGAAGGCTTGCTATCGCTGCATTCTAAGAAACGTCAAGTAAGCGCACAACGTCCTGTCGGCATTACCTTAGCCCTAGGCATATGGTATGCTATCAAGCAATCGTCATGTGACCTAGATATTGTCTTGTATGGGAATCCTGTATGAGCTTGGGTGTTGGGATTGCTCCTAGATATTCTCCGCGTTCTCGCACGCGTTTCGCAAATACTCGCGTGAACGCGGTAACGTGTCTAGTCGGGGCCGCACAAGTTTCGCCTCACGACAATTTGTGGTTGCAAGGGAGTCCATGGTTGTTGGGACCAGGCGGCACCATTTGCATCGCTGTATTCCGTTGAGCGTATCGGAATCAACGAACATGGGTGCTATTTGCGGGTGCCTTGACAATGAACTGTACATAACACAATAACAGTAATTCTCGATAAATATAAATTCTGTACCTTTGTAATGTTGCATATCACCTGTTAATTCCAAGACATCACTTTTGTGATATGATTTTTTCCTCCAGCCACAACAGCCCTCCATGCGCATCTTAGGTAGTAAACAGGAGGAAAAACATAAGAACACCTGTACAACCTGTTCTGTCCATCCAGCTGGCTTATGAGAGGCGGTGTATAAGGTTGGTAAGGACGCGGTACCCAAGCTTGAAGTCAGATAGCAGCGCATACTCGTTTCGCGCATGATAAGTGGCCATAACACCTGCCACAAAAATGGGGAAAGAAAGTGGGTGCAAAAAAGGCTGCACCACACAGCTCCTACTCCTACAAAGGAAAGAGAAAAAAAAAAGCGACCAGCACAGGATACCAAAAGTGAGTTGGGAAAAGGCAAAACCTGACATCCTACATGCTCTCACCACATCCCACGCTCTCACCATCACATGGGAAAGGCATCAACTAAACCCACCCTCTATTCTCACCACATCC